>CAMQGK010000110.1:2962500-3070000 GCA_947000775.1 Pterois miles | reverse complement strand
ATGTTCATCACTTTAATGTTGTGGCTTGTAAAGGTGGAGCTTTAATTTAAAATGTGATTATTTTTTGGGAGGAATATTTAACAACGTTTTGTCTGATGATTTCTGAATTTGTTTTGCTGATATTTTGATATTTTTAATATTTCTTAAGATATTTTTTAGATGAATTCTCTGATTCTTTAATATTTTACTATCTGATATTTTTCTTATATTTTTGATATATTTTATATATTTAACTGATGCAGCTGGTAAAGCTGAAGCTCTTTTTAATTATTTATTTTTTGTTTTTTGTATGATGTTTTACCTTTTTTATATTTTACTAGCATCTTTGGCATATTTTTCTAATACTTTTTGGGTATTTTATTTGTTCCTTTTTTTGTTTTACTGATGCAGCTGGTAAAGGTGGAGCTCATTTTAGTTTTTTTTTTTTAATTTTGCTATTTTTTGTGCATATTTTCCAATTTTTTTGTCCCATAATTTATTCATTATTTTTTCATTATTTATTCATTCGTTATTTTACTTACATTTTGCGGATATTTTGCTATTATCTTTTTGAAATATTTCACTATTTTTAAAAGGATTTTAAGGATATTTAAATAATGTGTCATATATTTTACTAATATTTCTTAGGATATTTATTAGACCATTTCAGTAGAGACATTAAGTATGACAACAAAATAGAAATAATTTAGTTTTATTGGCTCTTTGTAGCCTAAATGTTTTACTGCCATCTGATGGTCACTTTCAGTCCAAAATGGCGGAGGCGTCGCTCCGCTGCTGGGCGCTGATGTTGCAGTGGAACTATTCTCTTTCACTTCTTAACAATATAACACTTTTATGATGAATTATATATAATATTAAATTGGCTTATTTAGCTTCCAAACAAACAGGCACTGCTGCATCACACAGTGAGACTGATGACAGGATGAGATGATTCATGTTGTTGTTGTTGTTGTTGTTGTTGTTGTTGTTGTTTCAGATGCAGTTCTGCGGCAGTTTGCTGTTTTCTGGCCTGCTGTTCATCACTTTGCTCCACGTTGACGGCTTCAGAGTCCAACAGCAGCCTGCCCGGGTCAGAACACACGCACACACACACACACACACACACACACACACACACACACACACACACACACCACACACACTTCTCCACCACATCTCATTGATCTGACAGCTGTAGTAACTTTACAGATTCAGATTATTGAAACAAACTAATAAATGCTGATGTGTTATTATAGATTAAACTATAAACAGAATATAGTCATTAAAATGAGCTCCACCTTTACCAGCTGCAACATTAAAGTGATGAACAAATCAAATAGTAAAGCAGCAAATATGCCAAAAATATTAATAAATTATCAGACAATTAAAAAAAAAAAAATTAGTAAAATATCCTTACATTTAGTAAAATATTTAAATATATCCTAAAATACAAGTAAACTATTAGAATTTTTAAAAAATAAATTCAGACCAAAATGTGTACATTGTGTGCAAAATATTTGTAAAATATCCCAAAAAAAAAATATTGAAATGAGGTACACCTTTACCAGCTGCAACATTAAAGTGTTGAACAAATAAAATATTCCAAAATACTGGAAAATAATGCGAAAAATATTAGTGAAATATCAAAAAATGTTTTAAATATTCATAAAGTATCCACAAAAAAATTGTAAAATATTATTGAAGTATTTTAAACCAAAAATAGCAAAATATCCTTAAAATACAAGTAAAGTATCAGAACAGTTTTAAAAATAAATCAGAAAAATGTGTAAAATATGCATAAAATATTTGTAAAATATTAAAAAAGTAAGTAAAATGAGCTCCACCTTTACCAGCTGCAACATTAAAGTGATGAACACATTACTGCATCAGTGATTACTGTATAATACAATAACATAATATAGATTATTCTGCATAATGAGTACTTTAAGTCAGTTTCGATGCTGATACTTTTGTACTTTCAATGTTTTACTTGTGTCTATTTTTACACTGTGGTATTGTTACTTTCACTGAAGTACATACGAAAGTAATACAGAAGTAACATACGAGAAATTAAACCAGACTGTTTGCAGTAGTCTTGTACTGACACAGCAGATTAACTCCTGGATGAGACGGTGAAGCAGCACATCACATTGTGTCCTATCAAATCATCCCGAGGGCCAAAACAAGCGTCCCCTCCCTCCGAGGGCCCCTGAGCTGGTATCAGATGATGAAACGTCATCAGAGGTCTGACCGGCTGCAGGGAGATGAAACCTGAAGGTGTCTTGTGTTTAGTCTGGATGATATCTGATCGTGTGACTCGTCAGAGGCAGCGGGCGGACAGGAAGTCAGAAACTGCTCGCTGTCAGGGTCGTGATGTAAGAGGTGATTCAAAACATGGAGTCCTGACGTATGAAAACACTGGGCAAGGTGGAGGCGCAGAACAGGGTGGCCTTTCTCTGCCGAGGTCAATATTTTCTATACGGAGACTCCCTTATGGAAAATAAAATATGGAGGAGCAGTCCGGTTAGTTTCACACAGTGATGGAAGAAGTTCTCAGATCTCTCACAAATGTAAGAAGGAAAATTATTAAAATTAAATAAGTAATACTTAAAAGGTCAGTATGTGGGTGCGTACAAAATTCTACACTAACAAGCTGTTTAGTAGCTAAAATGTCTTTTCATTAGCTTAGAATGAGTCCTTCATAGCTTCGTAGGAAGCAAGTCCTCTTCATGGAGTCCTCCATGTTTCTACAGTAGCCCAGAACGGACAAACCAAACTCTGACTCTACAGAGAGACTTTAACGTTTTTACTTTAACTGGAGGCCACCGTAGTTCGACACGCTACGTTACGGTAACGTAACGTGAGCCAATGTGAGTGCTGACACGTAGACGGGGAAGACGAAAGGGACATCAGAGTGTGCACTAGAGCAGAGAAGAAGAACGACCACTCAGCTGTTTTCCATGGTTATCTGACTAGCACAAAAGAAAATGCCGATTGTTGTCAGTTGTTACGGTGACAACAGAACACAGTCAGTGACACCGTAAAGTCACCAGGAAGAGAACCACCAGCACACTATTCGGCTCATTTTCTGTAGTGTAGCAGTAAAGCAAGCTAGTTAATGAGCCAGCTCTCCAGCTAGTTAGCTATTTCCAAAAGGGCAAAGGAATCAGGCATCATAGCAGTGTTATCTGTATTATATCACGGCTATGAACCAATCAGACTCCTTGATTGAGGAATCCAGAAAACCCAGAGAAAACCCACACTAACACGGCGAGAACATTCAACACACAGGAGCCCAAACTGGATTCGAACCTGCGACAGTACTAAGTGCAGTATGTGTGTGTATGTATGTATTTACGCATACAGAGCATCTCCCAGTTTCTCTGCCGAGTTCATTTTAAATGTTTATATTTGATAAAATCAGTAGGTCCTTTTAGCAGCTGCTCTGGTGCATTCAGTTGTATCACATGACCTTCCTCAGCAGATGGAGTTACCTACTGTCCAAAACCTTTAAGCGCTTCTCATTCATGATTGCTTAAAAGTTAAGATTGAAAGTTTACAGACAAGACATTTTAGCACATATCCTTATCCTGTCCTATCCTCGTGTTTCAGCGTGTAGACCGGCCCGCCTCGAGGGCTCCGGCAGCTCTTCGGTCTCGTCCTGGAGGGGTGAAGGCCGGAGAGGAGCTGACAGCAAAGTTGCTCCGTTTGGACGACCTGGTGAGGATGGAGAATGATGTCATGGAGCCAAAGAGGAAGAGGAGTTTCCCCGGCAACAGCGCCCCGCTGGACCGTCTGTCAGTCAGCTCCATGGAGAACAAGCAGGGAACAACCAAGCAGAGGTAGGATGTCTTTTATATCCAGCAGTGCAGCAAATGAGCAACCCAACACCTGAACTGTCTGAGTCTTGGGGACAAAAAACAAACAAAAAAATTTTATTCAAAAACTATCCTAGAAAGGTATGTCAAAAAACTTGTAGAGAAGTATTTTGAAAAGTTTCTTGAAAAAAGTCATAGTAAAGTATGTTGAAAAATTTAAAGCTATAGTATGTTGAAAGATTTAATTGAAAATTCATAGTATAGCTTGTCAAAAAATTTTGTGAAAAAAAACTCATATGTCGAAAAATTTCGTTAAAAAAGTCATAGTATGTTATGTCGAAAAATTTTCTGAAAAAAACGTCATAGCAGAGTATGTCGAAAAAATTCATGAAAAAACGCCATAGTATAGCATGTCAATAAATTTTGTGAAAAAATGTCATAGTTTATCCATCCATCGTCAACCGCTTATCCCGTTAGGGGTTGCGGGGGGCTGGAGCCGATCCCAGCTGGCATTGGACGAAGGCGGGTTCACCCTGGACAGGTCTCCAGTCCATCACAGGACACATAGAGACAGACAACATGGAGACAGACAACCATTCACGCTCACATCCACACCTACGGGACATTTAGAGTCATCAATTAACCTAAACAGCATGTCTTTGGACTGTGGGAGGAAGCCGGAGTACCTGGAGAAAACCCACGCTTACACGGGGAGAACATGCGAACTCCACACAGAAGAGTCCCAAGCTGGAATCGAACCTGCGACCCTCTTGCTGTGAGGCGACAGCGCTAACCACTGCACCACCGTGCAGCCCACTGTCATAGTTTAGTATGTCGAAAAATTTTGTGAAAACAATGTCATAGTATAGTATGCCGAAAATTTTCATCAAAAAAAGTCATGGTAATAGTATATTGAAAAATTTCATGAAAAATTTTTATAGTATAGTATGTCGAAAAATTTCGTGTAAAAACGTCATAGTATACAGTATGTCGATAAATTTCATGTAAAAATGTCATAATATACTGTTGAAAAATTTTGTGAAAAAAGTCATAGTATAGTATGTCAAAAATTTGAGTAAAAAATGTCATAGTATAGTATATCCAAAAATTTCATGAAAAAACGTCATAGTATAGTATGTCGAACAATTTCATGAAAAAACGTAATAGTATAGTATGTCGAAAATTTTCATGAAAAAAGTCATAGTAATAGTATATCGAAAAATTTCTTGAAAAATTTTTATAGTATAGTATGTCGAAAAATTTTATATAAAAATGTCATAGTATAGCCTGTCGAAAAATTTCATGGAAAAAACGTAGTATAGTATGTCAAAATTTTTCGATGAAAGCGTTGAATTTTTTTGTTGAAAAAAATCATGAAAACGGTCTTATTATAGCATGTAGAATTATTCTATGGTGAAAAAAACTCATTTCGTGAAATGTTGGAAAATTTTACAAAAAAAACGCCATAGTATAGTATGTCGAAATTTTTCGATGAAAACGTCCAATTTTTTTGATGTTGAAAAAAAGTCATGAAAACGGTCGTATTGTAGCATGTAGAATAATTCTATGGTGAAAAAAACTCATTTCGTGAAATGTTGGAAAATTTTACAAAAAAACGTCATAGTATAGTATGTCGAAATTTTTCGTTGAAAATGTCAAATTTTTTTGATGTTGAAAAAAATCATGAAAACGGTCGTATTATAGCATGATTCTATGGTGAAAAAAAGTCATTTCGTGAAATTTTGGAAAATTTTACAAAAAAAAACGCCATAAGATAAGATATTCCTTTATTGGTCCCACAGTGGAGAAATTCACACGTTACAGCAGCAAAGTGGATAGAGCAATAAACAAGAACCATAGATTTTAAAACAGTATTAATACAAATAAAATAAAACAATATATACATAATAGAAAGTAAAGCCAAAATATGTCCAGCATATCAATAAATAATTGTCCAGTTACTATAGTTTGAAGAGATGGTATAATTGCACTTCATCTTCATCTTCAACCGCTTATCCGGGGTCGGGTCGCGGGGGCAACAGCTCCAGCAGGGGACCCCAAACTTCCCTTTCCCGGGCCACATTAACCAGCTCTGACTGGGGGATCCCGAGGCGTTCCCAGGCCAGAGTGGAGATATAATCTCTCAATCTAGTCCTGGGTCGTCCCCGGGGTCTCCTCCCAGCTGGTCGTGCCTGGAACACCTCCCTAGGGAGGCGCCTAGGAGGCATCCTTACCAGATGCCCGAACCACCTCAACTGGCTCCTTTCAACGCAAAGCAGCAGCGGCTCTACTCCGAGTCCCTCACGGATGACTGAGCTTCTCACCTTATCTCTAAGGGAGATGCCAGCCACCCTCCTGAGGAAACCCATTTCGGCCGCTTGTACTCGCGATCTAGTTCTTTCGGTCATGACCCAGCCCTCATGACCATAGGTGAGAGTAGGCACGAAGATTGACCGGTAGATAGAGAGCTTTGCCTTCCGGCTCAACTCTCTCTTTGTCACAACGGTGGGGTACAACGACTGCAATACCGCCCCCGCTGCTCTGATTCTCCGGCCAATCTCACGTTCCATTGTTCCCTCACTCGTGAACAAGACCCCGAGATACTTGAACTCCTTCACTTGGGGTAAAGACTCATTCCCTACCTGGAGTAGACAATCCATCGGTTTCCTGCTGAGAACCATGGCCTCCGATTTTGAGATGCTGATCCTCATCCCAGCTGCTTCACACTCGGCTGCGAACCGATCCAGTGAGCACTGGAGGTCACAGACTGATGATGCCAGCAGAACCACATCATCTGCAAAAAGCAGCGATGAGATCCTCAGCACACCAATCTGCAAACCCTCCTCCCCCCGACTACGCCTCGATATCCTGTCCATGAATATCACAAACAGGATTGGAGACAAGGCGCAACCCTGGCGAAGGCCAACGCCCACCGGAAACGAGTCCGACTTACTGCCGAGAACCGGACGCAGCTCTCACTTTGGGAGTACAGGGATTGGATGGCCCTGAGAAGTGACCCCCTCACCCCATACTCCCGCAGCACCTCCCACAGTATACCCCGGGGACCCGATCGTACGCCTTCTCCAAGTCTACAAAACACATGTAGACTGGATGGGCATACTCCCAGGCCCCCTCAAGGATCCTTGTGAGAGTGAAGAGCTGGTCCGTTGTTCCATGGCCAGGACGAAATCCGCATTGTTCCTCTTCAATCTGAGGTTCGACTATCGGCCGGACCCTCCTATCCAGCACCCTAGAGTAGACTTTACCAGGGAGGCTGAGTAGTGTGATACCCCTGTAATTGGTACACACTCTCTGGTCCCCCTTTTTGAACAGGGGAACCACCACCCCGGTCTGCCACTCTTTAGGCACTGTCCCCGACTTCCACGCAATGTTGAAGAGGCGTGTCATCCATGACAGCCCCTCCACACCCAGAGCCTTCAGCATTTCTGGGCGAATCTTGTCAATCCCCGGGGCCTTGCCACTGTGGAGCTGTTTAACTACCTCAGTGACTTCCCCTAGGGAAATTGACGACGATCCCCCATCAGCTTCCAGCTCTGCCTCTACAAGAGAGGGCATATCAGTCGGGTTTAGGAGTTCTTCAAAGTGCTCCTTCCACCGCCCGGTTACCTCCTCAGTTGAGGTCAACAGTGTCCCATCCTTACTGGACACAGCTTGGATGGTTCCCCGTTTCCCCCTCCTGAGGTGCCGGACAGTTTTCCAGAAGCACCTTGGTGCCGACCGAAAATCCTTCTCCATCGCTGCTCCGAACTTCTCCCACACCCGCTGCTTTGCCTCCTTTACGGCAGCGGCTGCCGCCCCACGGGCCTGTCGGTACCTTGCAACTGCCTCCGAGATAACATATCCCGGAAGGACTCCTTCTTCAGTCGGACAGCTTCCCTGACCACCGGTGTCCACCACGGTGTTCGAGGGTTACCGCCCCTTGAGGCACCTAAGACCCGCAGGCCACAGCTCACCGCCGCAGCTTCAGCAATGAAAGCTTTGAACATCGCCCACTCAGGTTCAATGCCCCCAGCCTCCACAGGAATGCTAGAAAAGCTCCGCCAGAGGTGTGAGTTTAAGATCTCTCGGATAGGGGCCTCCTCCAGACGTTCCCAGTTCACCCGCACTACACGTTTGGGTTTACCAGGTCTGTCCAGAGTCTTCCCCCACCCTCTAATCCAACTCACCACCAGATGGTGATCAGTTGACAGCTCTGCCCCTCTCTTTACCCGAGTGTCCAAAACATGCGGCCTCAGATCGGATGATACGATCACAAAATCGATCATCGATCTTCGGCCTAGGGTGCTCTGGTACCAAGTACACTTATGAGCATCCTTATGTTCGAACATGGTATTTGTTATGGATAATCCGTGACTAGCACAGAAGTCCAATAACAAATGACCGCTCGGGTTCAGATCAGATAGGCCATTCCTCCCAATCACGCCTCTCCAGGTACCTCCATCGTTGCCCACGTGTGCGTTGAAGTCCCCCAGCAGAACAATGGAGTCCCCTACTGGGGCCCCATACAGGACTCCATTCAGGGTCTCCAAGAAGGTCGAATACTCTGAACTGCTGTTTGGTGCATATGCACAGACAACAGTCAGAGTTTTCCCCCCCCACAACCCGAAGGCGCAGGGAGGCGACCCTCTCGTTCACCGGGGTAAATCCCAACGTAGCAGCACTCAACCGGGGATTTGTGAGTATCCCCACACCTGCTTGGTGCCTCACACCTTGGGCAACTCCAGAGAATAGAGTCCAACCCCTATCCAGGAGAACGGTTCCAGAGCCGAGGCTGTGAGTAGAGGTAAGCCCCACTAGATCTAACTGATAGCGCTCCACCTCCCGCACAAGCTCCGGCTCTTTCCCCCACAGAGAGGTGACGTTCCACGTCCTCAGAGCCAGCCTCTGCCGCCCAGGTCTGGTCCGTCGAGGTCCCTGGCTTTCACTGCCACCCATATGGCAGCGCACCCGACCCCAGCAGTTCCTCCTGCGGGTGGTGGGCCCACAGGATGGAGAGGAGGGGGTCTCCATGTCGCTTTTTCGGGCATGACTTCTTATTGCACTTTGTGTCCGGTCAGTTTGTTGTGAATGTGTATGTGGTCTACTGGGAGCAGTGCTGGTTGTGAATGTGTGTATGTGATTCTATGGTGAAAAAAAGTCATTTCGTGAAATGATGGAAAATTTTCCGAAAAAAAAAACGCCATAGTATAGTATGTCGAAATTTTTCGATGAAACCGTCAAATTTTTTTGATGTTGAAAAAAATCATGAAAACGGTCGTATTGTAGCATGTAGAATGATCCTATGGTGAAAAAAGTCATTTCGTGAAATGTTGGAAAATTTTACGAAAAAAACGCCATAGTATAGTATGTCAAAATTTTTCGATGAAAACGTCAAATTTTTTTTATGTTGAAAAAAATCATGAAAACGGTCGTGTTGTAGCATGTAGAATGATTCTATGGTGAAAAAACTCATTTCGTGAAGTGTTGGAAAATTAAAAAAAAAAAAAAAGCCACAGTATAGTATGTCGAAATTTTTCGATGAAAACGTATAATTTTTACGGTCGTATTAAAGCATGTAGAATGATTCTATGGTGAAAAAAAGTCATTTCGTAAAATGTTGGAAAATTTTACAAAGAAACGCCATAGTATAGTATGTCGAAATTTTTCGATGAAAACGTCAATTTTTTTTGATGTTGAAAAAAATCACGAAAACGGTCGTATTATAGCATGTAGAATGATTTTATGGTGAAAAAAAGTCATTTCGTGAAATGTTGGAAAATTTTACGAAAAAAAACACCATAGTATAGTATGTCGAAATTTTTCGATGAAAACGTCAAATTTTTTTGATGTTGGAAAAAAATCATGAAAACGGTTGTACTACAGCATGTAATGGATCCTATGGTGAAAAAAAACTAATTTTGTGAAATGTTGGAAAATTTTACAAAGAAAACGCCATAGTATAGTATGTCGAAATTTTTCGATGAAAATGTCAAATTTTTTTGATGTTGAAAAAAATCATGAAAACGGTCGTATTATAGCATGTAAAATGATTCTATGGTGAACAAAAGTCATTTCGTGAAATGTTGGAAAATTTTACAAAAAAATGCCATAAGATAAGATATTCCTTTATTGGTCCCACAGTGGAGAAATTCAAACGTTACAGCAGCAAAGTGGATAGAGCAATAAACAAGAATCATAGATATTAAAACAGTATTAATACAAATAAAATAAAACAATATATACATAATAGAAAGTAAAGCCAAAATATGTCCAGCATATCAATAAATAATTGTCCAGTTACTATAATTTGAAGAGATGATATAATTGCACATGACTTCTTATTGCACTTTGTGTCCGGTCAGTTTGTTGTGAATGTGTATGTGGTCTACTGGGAGCAGTGCTGGTTGTGAATGTGTGTATGTGATTCTACGGTGAAAAAAACTCATTTCGTGAAATGTTGGAAAATTGTTCAAAAAAAAAATTTTTTTATTAATTTTTTAAAAAACTTTTATGTCATTAAAACGCCATAGTATAGTATGTCGAAATTTTTCGATGAAAACGTCAAATTTTTTTTATGTTGAAAAAAATCATGAAAACGGTCTTATTATAGCATGTAAAATGATTCTATGGTGAAAAAAACTCATTTCGTGAAATGTTGGAAAATTTTTCAAAAAAAAAAACGGCATAGTATAGTATGTCGAAATTTTTCGATGAAAACGTCAAATTTTTTTGATGTTGAAAAAAATCATGAAAACGGTCTTATTATAGCATGTAAAATGATTCTATGGTGAAAAAAACTCATTTCGTGAAATGTTGGAAAATTTTTCAAAAAAAAAACGGCATAGTATAGTATGTCGAAATTTTTCGATGAAAACGTCAAATGTTTTTGATGTTGCAAAAAATCATGAAAATGGTCGTATTATAGAATGTAGAATGATTCTATGGTGAAAAACACTCATTTCGTGAAATGTTGGAAAATTTTACGAAAAAAAAAAAAACTGCCATAGTATAGTATGTCGAAATTTTTCGATGAAAACGTCAAATTTTTTTGATGTTGAAAAAAATCACGAAAACTGTTGTATTGTAGCATGTAAAATGATTCTATGGTGGAAAAAACTAATTTCGTGAAATGTTGGAAAATTTTACAAAAAAACAAAAAACGGCATAGTATAGTATGTCGAAATTTTTCGATGAAAAAGTCCAATGTTTTTGATGTTGAAAAAAATCACAAAAACTGTTTTATTGTAGCATATAAAATGATTCTATGGTGGAAAAAACTCATTTCGTGAAATGTTGGAAAATTTTACAAAAAAATGCCGTAAGATAAGATATTCCTTTATTGGTCCCACAGTGGAGAAATTCAAACGTTACAGCAGCAAAGTGGATAGAGCAATAAACAAGAATCATAGATATTAAAACAGTATTAATACAAATAAAATAAAACAATATATACATAATAGAAAGTAAAGCCAAAATATGTCCAGCATATCAATAAATAATTGTCCAGTTACTATAATTTGAAGAGATGATATAATTGCACACGACTTCTTATTGCACTTTGTGTCCGGTCAGTTTGTTGTGAATGTGTATGTGGTCTACTGGGAGCAGTGCTGGTTGTGAATGTGTGTATGTGATTCTACGGTGAAAAAAAATCATTTCGTGAAATGTTGGAAAATTGTTCAAAAAATCGGCATAGTATAGTATGTCGAAATTTTTCGATAAAAATGTCAAATTTTTTTGATGTTGAAAAAAATCATGAAAACGGTCTTATTATAGCATGTAGAATGATTCTATGGTGAAAAAAACTCATTTCGTGAAATGTTGGAAAATTTTACAAAAAAAAAAAAACGTCATAGTATAGTATGTCGAAATTTTTCGATGAAAACGTCAAATGTTTTTGATGTTGAAAAAAATCATGAAAATGGTCGTATTAGAGAATGTAGAATGATTCTATGGTGAAAAAAACTCATTTCGTGAAATGTTGGAAAAATTTTCAAAAAAAAAAAACGTCATAGTATAGTATGTCGAAATTTTTCGATGAAACCCTGAAATGTTTTTGATGTTGAAAAAAATCATGAAAACGGTCTAATTATAGCATGTAAAATGATTCTATGGTGAAAAAAACTCATTTCGTGAAATGTTGGAAATTTTTTAAAAAAAAAAACGGCATAGTATAGTATGTCGAAATTTTTCGATGAAAACGTCAAATTTTTTTGATGTTGAAAAAAATCATGAAAACGGTCGTATTATAGCATGTAAAATGATTCTATGGTGAAAAAAACTCATTTCGTGAAATGTTGGAAAATTTTTCAAAAAAAAAACCGCCATAGTATAGTATGTCGAAATTTTTCGATGAAAACGTCAAATTTTTTTGATGTTGAAAAAAAATCATGAAAACGGTCTTATTATAGCATGTAAAATGATTCTATGGTGAAAAAAACTCATTTCGTGAAATGTTGGAAAATTGTTCAAAAAAATGTCATAGTATAGTATGTCGAAATTTTTCGATGAAAACGTCAAATTTTTTTGATGTTGAAAAAAATCATGAAAACGGTCTCATTATAGCATGTAAAATGATTCTATGGCGAAAAAAACTCATTTCGTGAAATGTTGGAAAATTTTACCAAAAAAACGTCATCATATAGTGTCGAAATTTTTCGATGAAAACGTCAAATGTTTTTGATGTTGATAAAAATCATGAAAATGGTCGTATTATAGAATGTAGAATGATTCTATGGTGAAAAACACTCATTTCGTGAAATGTTGGAAAATTTTACGAAAAAAACGCCATAGTATAGTATGTCGAAATTTTTCGATGAAAACGTCAAATTTTTTTGATGTTTAAAAAAATCATGAAAATGGTCGTATTAGAGAATGTAGAATAATTCTGTGGTGAAAAAACTCATTTCGTGAAATGTTGGAAAATTGTTCAAAAAAACGCCATAGTCAGTATGTCGAAATTTTTCGATGAAAACGTCAAATTTTTTTGATGTTGAAAAAAATCACGAAAACTGTTGTATTGTAGCATGTAAAATGATTCTATGGTGAAAAAAACTAATTTCGTGAAATGTTGGAAAATTTTACAAAAAAACAAAAAATGGCATAGTATAGTATGTCGAAATTTTTCGATGAAAAAGTCTAATGTTTTTGATGTTGAAAAAAATCACGAAAACTGTTGTATTGTAGCATGTAAAATGATTCTATGGTGGAAAAAACTCATTTCGTGAAATGTTGGAAAATTTTACAAAAAAATGCCGTAAGATAAGATATTCCTTTATTGGTCCCACAGTGGAGAAATTCAAACGTTACAGCAGCAAAGTGGATAGAGCAATAAACAAGAATCATAGATATTAAAACAGTATTAATACAAATAAAATAAAACAATATATACATAATAGAAAGTAAAGTCAAAATATGTCCAGCATATCAATAAATAATTGTCCAGTTACTATAATTTGAAGAGATGATATAATTGCACGACTTCTTATTGCACTTTGTGTCCGGTCAGTTTGTTGTGAATGTGTATGTGGTCTACTGGGAGCAGTGCTGGTTGTGAATGTGTATGTGATTCTACGGTGAAAAAAACTCATTTCGTGAAATGTTGGAAAATTGTTCAAAAAAACGTCATAGTATGTCGAAATTTTTCGATGAAAACGTCAAATGTTTTTGATGTTGATAAAATTCATGAAAATGGTCGTATTATAGAATGTAGAATGATTCTATGGTGAAAAACACTCATTTCGTGAAATGTTGGAAAATTTTACGAAAAAAACGCCATAGTATAGTATGTCGAAATTTTTCAATGAAAACGTCAAATTTTTTTGATGTTTAAAAAAATCATGAAAATGGTCGTATTAGAGAATGTAGAATAATTCTGTGGTGAAAAAACTCATTTCGTGAAATGTTGGAAAATTGTTCAAAAAAATGCCATAGTATAGTATGTCGAAATTTTTCGATGAAAACGTCAAATTTTTTTGATGTTGAAAAAAATCACGAAAACTGTTGTATTGTAGCATGTAAAATGATTCTATGGTGGAAAAAAGTCATTTCGTGAAATGTTGGAAAATTTTAAAAAAAAAAAAAAAACGTCATAGTATAGTATGTCGAAATTTTTCGATAAAAATGTCAAATTTTTTTGATGTTGAAAAAAATCATGAAAACGGTCTTATTATAGCATGTGAAATGATTCTATGGTGAAAAAAACTCATTTCGTGAAATGTTGGAAAATTGTTCAAAAAAACGTCATAGTATAGTATGTCGAAATTTTTCGATGAAAACGTCAAATTTTTTTGATGTTGAAAAAAATCATGAAAACGGTCTTATTATAGCATGTAAAATGATTCTATGGTGAAAAAAACTCATTTCGTGAAATGTTGGAAAATTGTTCAAAAAAACGTCATAGTATAGTATGTCGAAATTTTTCGATGAAAACGTCAAATTTTTTTGATGTTGAAAAAAATCATGAAAACGGTCGTATTATAGCATGTAAAATGATTCTATGGTGAAAAAAACTCATTTCGTGAAATGTTGGAAAATTTTTCAAAAAAAAAAAACGCCATAGTATAGTATGTCGAAATTTTTCGATGAAAACGTCAAATTTTTTTGATGTTGAAAAAAATCATGAAAACGGTCGTATTATAGCATGTAAAATGATTCTATGGTGAAAAAAACTCATTTCGTGAAATGTTGGAAAATTTTACCAAAAAAACGTCATCGTATAGTATGTTGAAATTTTTCGATGAAAACGTCAAATGTTTTTGATGTTGATAAAAATCATGAAAATGGTCGTATTATAGAATGTAGAATGATTCTATGGTGAAAAACACTCATTTCGTGAAATGTTGGAAAATTTTACGAAAAAAACGCCATAGTATAGTATGTCGAAATTTTTCGATGAAAACGTCAAATTTTTTTGATGTTTAAAAAAATCATGAAAATGGTCGTATTAGAGAATGTAGAATAATTCTGTGGTGAAAAAACTCATTTCGTGAAATGTTGGAAAATTGTTCAAAAAAACGCCATAGTATAGTATGTCGAAATTTTTCGATGAAAACGTCAAATTTTTTTGATGTTGAAAAAAATCATGAAAACGGTCGTATTATAGCATGTAAAATGATTCTATGGTGAAAAAAAGCCATTTCGTGAAATGTTGGAAAATTTTTCAAAAAAAAAAAAATCATAGTATAGTATGTCGAAATTTTTCGATGAAACCCTGAAATGTTTTTGATGTTGAAAAAAATCATGAAAACGGTCGTATTATAGCATGTAAAATGATTCTATGGTGAAAAAAACTCATTTCGTGAAATGTTGGAAAATTTTTCAAAAAAAAAAAACGCCATAGTATAGTATGTCGAAATTTTTCGATGAAAACGTCAAATTTTTTTGATGTTGAAAAAAATCATGAAAACGGTCTTATTATAGCATGTAAAATGATTCTATGGTGAAAAAAGCCATTTCGTGAAATGTTGGAAAATTTTTCAAAAAAAAAAACGGCATAGTATAGTATGTCGAAATTTTTCGATGAAAAAGTCTAATGTTTTTGATGTTGAAAAAAATCATGAAAACGGTCTTATTATAGCATGTAAAATGATTCTATGGTGGAAAAAACTCATTTCGTGAAATGTTGGAAAATTGTTCAAAAAAACGCCATAGTATAGTATGTCGAAATTTTTCGATGAAAACATCAAATTTTTTTGATGTTGAAAAAAATCACGAAAACTGTTGTATTGTAGCATGTAAAATGATTCTATGGTGAAAAAAACTAATTTCGTGAAATGTTGGAAAATTTTACAAAAAAACAAAAAACGGCATAGTATAGTATGTCGAAATTTTTCAATGAAAAAGTCTAATGTTTTTGATGTTGAAAAAAATCACGAAAACTGTTGTATTGTAGCATGTAAAATGATTCTATGGTGAAAAAAACTCATTTCGTGAAATGTTGGAAAATTTTACAAAAAAATGCCGTAAGATAAGATATTCCTTTATTGGTCCCACAGGGGAGAAATTCAAACGTTACAGCAGCAAAGTGAATAGAGCAATAAACAAGAATCATAGATATTAAAACAGTATTAATACAAATAAAATAAAACAATATATACATAATAGAAAGTAAAGCCAAAATATGTCCAGCATATCAATAAATAATTGTCCAGTTACTATAATTTGAAGAGATGATATAATTGCACACGACTTCTTATTGCACTTTGTGTCCGGTCAGTTTGTTGTGAATGTGTATGTGGTCTACTGGGAGCAGTGCTGGTTGTGAATGTGTGTATGTGATTCTACGGTGAAAAAAACTCATTTCGTGAAATGTTGGAAAATTGTTCAAAAAAACGGCATAGTATAGTATGTTGAAATTTTTCGATGAAAATGTCAAATTTTTTTGATGTTGAAAAAAATCATGAAAACGGTCTTATTATAGCATGTAAAATGATTCTATGGCGAAAAAAACTGATTTCGTGAAATGTTGGAAAATTTTACCAAAAAAACGTCATCGTATAGTATGTCGAAATTTTTCGATGAAAACGTCAAATGTTTTTGATGTTGATAAAAATCATGAAAATGGTCGTATTATAGAATGTAGAATGATTCTATGGTGAAAAACACTCATTTCGTGAAATGTTGGAAAATTTTACGAAAAAAACGCCATAGTATAGTATGTCGAAATTTTTCGATGAAAACGTCAAATTTTTTTGATGTTGAAAAAAATCACGAAAACTGTTGTATTGTAGCATGTAAAATGATTCTATGGTGAAAAAAATTAATTTCGTGAAATGTTGGAAAATTTTACAAAAAAACAAAAAATGCCATAGTATAGTATGTCGAAATTTTTCGATGAAAACGTCAAATTTTTTTGATGTTGAAAAAAATCACGAAAACTGTTGTATTGTAGCATGTAAAATGATTCTATGGTGGAAAAAAGTCATTTCGTGAAATGTTGGAAAATTGTTCAAAAAAATGCCATAGTATAGTATGTCGAAATTTTTCGATGAAAACGTCAAATTTTTTTGATGTTGAAAAAAATCATGAAATCGGTCGTATTATAGCATGTAAAATGATTCTATGGTGAAAAAAAGCCATTTCGTGAAATGTTGGAAAATTTTTCAAAAAAAAAAAAAAACGTCATAGTATAGTATGTCGAAATTTTTCGATGAAACCCTGAAATGTTTTTGATGGTGAAAAAAATCATGAAAATGGTCTTATTATAGCATGTAAAATGATTCTATGGTGAAAAAAGCCATTTCGTGAAATGTTGGAAAATTTTTCAAAAAAAAAAAAACGGCATAGTATAGTATGTCGAAATTTTTCGATGAAAACGTCAAATTTTTTTGATGTTGAAAAAAATCACGAAAACTGTTGTATTGTAGCATGTAAAATGATTCTATGGTGGAAAAAAGTCATTTCGTGAAATGTTGGAAAATTTAAAAAAAAAAACGTCAAGTAAGTACATTTTAAAAAAAAAAAACGTCATAGTATAGTATGTCGAAATTTTTCGATAAAAATGTCAAATTTTTTTGATGTTGAAAAAAATCATGAAAACGGTCGTATTATAGCATGTAAAATGATTCTATGGTGAAAAAAAACTCATTTCGTGAAATGTTGGAAAATTGTTCAAAAAAACGTCATAGTATAGTATGTCGAAATTTTTCGATGAAAACGTCAAATTTTTTTGATGTTGAAAAAAATCATGAAAACGGTCGTATTATAGCATGTAAAATGATTCTATGGTGAAAAAAACTCATTTCGTGAAATGTTGGAAAATTTTACCAAAAAAACGTCATCGTATAGTATGTTGAAATTTTTCGATGAAAACGTCAAATGTTTTTGATGTTGATAAAAATCATGAAAATGGTCGTATTATAGAATGTAGAATGATTCTATGGTGAAAAACACTCATTTCGTGAAATGTTGGAAAATTTTACGAAAAAAACGCCATAGTATAGTATGTCGAAATTTTTCGATGAAAACGTCAAATTTTTTTGATGTTTAAAAAAATCATGAAAATGGTCGTATTAGAGAATGTAGAATAATTCTGTGGTGAAAAAACTCATTTCGTGAAATGTTGGAAAATTGTTCAAAAAAACGCCATAGTATAGTATGTCGAAATTTTTCGATGAAAACGTCAAATTTTTTTGATGTTGAAAAAAATCATGAAAACGGTCGTATTATAGCATGTAAAATGATTCTATGGTGAAAAAAAGCCATTTCGTGAAATGTTGGAAAATTTTTCAAAAAAAAAAAACGTCATAGTATAGTATGTCGAAATTTTTCGATGAAACCCTGAAATGTTTTTGATGTTGAAAAAAATCATGAAAACGGTCTTATTATAGCATGTAAAATGATTCTATGGTGAAAAAAACTCATTTCGTGAAATGTTGGAAATTTTTTCAAAAAAAAAAACGGCATAGTATAGTATGTCGAAATTTTTCGATGAAAACGTCAAATTTTTTTGATGTTGAAAAAAATCATGAAAACGGTCGTATTATAGCATGTAAAATGATTCTATGGTGAAAAAAACTCATTTCGTGAAATGTTGGAAAATTTTTCAAAAAAAAAAAACGCCATAGTATAGTATGTCGAAATTTTTCGATGAAAACGTCAAATTTTTTTGATGTTGAAAAAAATCATGAAAACGGTCTTATTATAGCATGTAAAATGATTCTATGGTGAAAAAAGCCATTTCGTGAAATGTTGGAAAATTTTTCAAAAAAAAAAACGGCATAGTATAGTATGTCGAAATTTTTCGATGAAAAAGTCTAATGTTTTTGATGTTGAAAAAAATCATGAAAACGGTCTTATTATAGCATGTAAAATGATTCTATGGTGGAAAAAAGTCATTTCGTGAAATGTTGGAAAATTTTTCAAAAAAAAAAAACGTCATAGTATAGTATGTCGAAATTTTTCGATGAAAACATCAAATTTTTTTGATGTTGAAAAAAATCATGAAAACTGTTGTATTGTAGCATGTAAAATGATTCTATGGTGGAAAAAACTAATTTCGTGAAATGTTGGAAAATTTTACAAAAAAACAAAAAACGGCATAGTATAGTATGTCGAAATTTTTCGATGAAAAAGTCTAATGTTTTTGATGTTGAAAAAAATCACGAAAACTGTTGTATTGTAGCATGTAAAATGATTCTATGGTGGAAAAAACTCATTTCGTGAAATGTTGGAAAATTTTACAAAAAAATGCCGTAAGATAAGATATTCCTTTATTGGTCCCACAGGGGAGAAATTCAAACGTTACAGCAGCAAAGTGAATAGAGCAATAAACAAGAATCATAGATATTAAAACAGTATTAATACAAATAAAATAAAACAATATATAAATAATAGAAAGTAAAGCCAAAATATGTCCAGCATATCAATAAATAATTGTCCAGTTACTATAATTTGAAGAGATGATATAATTGCACACGACTTCTTATTGCACTTTGTGTCCGGTCAGTTTGTTGTGAATTTGTATGTGGTCTACTGGGAGCAGTGCTGGTTGTGAATGTGTGTATGTGATTCTACGGTGAAAAAAACTCATTTCGTGAAATGTTGGAAAATTGTTAAAAAAAAACGTCATAGTATAGTATGTCGAAATTTTTCGATAAAAATGTCAAATTTTTTTGATGTCAAAAAAAATCATGAAAACGGTCTTATTATAGCATGTAGAATGATTCTATGGTGAAAAAAACTCATTTCGTGAAATGTTGGAAAATTTTACAAAAAAAACGGCATAGTATAGTATGTCGAAATTTTTCGATGAAAACGTCAAATGTTTTTGATGTTGAAAAAAATCATGAAAATGGTCGTATTAGAGAATGTAGAATGATTCTATGGTGAAAAAAACTCATTTCGTGAAATGTTGGAAAAATTTTCAAAAAAAAAAAAGCCATAGTATAGTATGTCGAAATTTTTCGATGAAAACGTCAAATTTTTTTCATGTTGAAAAAAATCATGAAAACGGTCTTATTATAGCATTGAGAATGATTCTATGGTGAAAAAAACTCATTTCGTGAAATGTTGGAAAATTTTTCAAAAAAAAAAAAAACGGCATAGTATAGTATGTCGAAATTTTTCGATGAAAACGTCAAATGTTTTTGATGTTGATAAAAATCATGAAAATGGTCGTATTATAGAATGTACAATGATTCTATGGTGAAAAACACTCATTTCGTGAAATGTTGGAAAATTTTACGAAAAAAACGCCATAGTATAGTATGTCGAAATTTTTCGATGAAAACGTCAAATGTTTTTGATGTTGAAAAAAATCTTGAAAATGGTTGTATTATAGCATGTAAAATGATTCTATGGTGAAAAACACTCATTTCGTGAAATGTTGGAAAATTTTTCAAAAAAAAAAAAAACGGCATAGTATAGTATGTCGAAATTTTTTGATGAAAAATGTCAAATTTTTTTGATGTTGGAAAAAATCATGAAAACGGTCGTATTATAGCATGTAGAATGATTCTATGGTGAAAAAAAATTTCGTAAATGTTGGAAAATTTTCAAAAAAAAAAACACTCATTTCGTGAAATGTTGGAAAATTTTACAAAAAAAAAAAAACGCCATAGTATAGTATGTCGAAATTTTTCGATGAAAACAGTCTTATTATAGCATGTAAAATGATTCTATGGTGAAAAAAACGCCATAAGATAAGATATTCCTTTATTGTTCCCACAGTGGAGAAATTCAAACGTTACAGCAGCAAAGTGGATAGAGCAATAAACAAGAATCATAGATATTAAAACAGTTTTAATACAAATAAAATAAAACAATATATACATAATAGAAAGTAAAGCCAAAATATGTCCAGCATATCAATAAATAATTGTCCAGTTACTATAATTTGAAGAGATGATATAATTGCACACGACTTCTTATTGCACTTTGTGTCCGGTCAGTTTGTTGTGAATGTGTATGTGGTCTACTGGGAGCAGTGCTGGTTGTGAATGTGTGTATGTGATTCTACGGTGAAAAAAACTCATTTCGTGAAATGTTGGAAAATTTTTCAAAAAAAAAAAAACGGCATAGTATAGTATGTCGAAATTTTTCGATGAAAATGTCAAATTTTTTTGATGTTGAAAGAAATCATGAAAACGGTCTTATTATAGCATGTAAAATGATTCTATGGTGAAAAAAACTCATTTCGTGAAATGTTGGAAAATTTTACCAAAAAAACGTCATCGTATAGTATGTCGAAATTTTTCGATGAAAACGTCAAATTTTTTTGATGTTGAAAAAAATCACGAAAACTGTTGTATTGTAGCATGTAAAATGATTCTATGGTGGAAAAAAGTCATTCCGTGAAATGATGGAAAATTTTACGAAAAAAACGCCATAGTATAGTATGTCGAAATTTTTTGATGAAAACGTCAAATTTTTTTGATGTTGAAAAAAATCTTGAAAACGGTTGTATTATAGCATGTAAAATGATTCTATGGTGAAAAAAACTCATTTCGTGAAATGTTGGAAAATTTTACCAAAAAAACCATTTTATGTCAAATTTTTCGATGAAAACGTCAATTTTTTTGATGTTGAAAAAAATCATGAAAACGGTCTTATTATAGCATGTAAAATGATTCTATGGTGAAAAAAACTCATTTCGTGAAATGTTGGAAAATTTTACAAAAAAAAACGGCATAGTATAGTATGTCGAAATTTTTCGATAAAAATGTCAAATTTTTTTGATGTTGAAAAAAATCATGAAAACGGTCTTATTATAGCATGTAAAATGATTCTATGGTGAAAAAAGCAAAAAAACAAACATTTAGTATGTCGTTTTTTGAAATGTTGGAAAATTTTTCAAAAAAAAAAAAAACGGCATAGTATAGTATGTCGAAATTTTTCGATGAAAACGTAAAAATGTCAAATTTTTTTGATGTTGAAAAAAATCATGAAAATGGTTGTATTATAGCATGTAAAATGATTCTATGGTGAAAAACACTCATTTCGTGAAATGTTGGAAAATTTTACAAAAAAAAACAAAAAACGGCATAGAATAGTATGTCGAAATTTTTCGATGAAAACGTCAAATTTTTTTGATGTTGAAAGAAATCATGAAAACGGTCTTATTATAGCATGTAAAATGATTCTATGGTGAAAAAAACTCATTTCGTGAAATGTTGGAAAATTGTTCAAAAAAACGTCATAGTATAGTATGTCGAAATTTTTCGATGAAAACGTCAAATTTTTTTGATGTTGAAAAAAATCACGAAAACTGTTGTATTGTAGCATGTAAAATGATTCTATGGTGGAAAAAAGTCATTCCGTGAAATGATGGAAAATTTTACGAAAAAAACGCCATAGTATAGTATGTCGAAATTTTTCGATGAAAATGTCAAATTTTTTTGATGTTGAAAAAAATCATGAAAACGGTAGTATTACAGCATGTAGAATGATTCTATGGTGAAAAACACTCATTTCGTGAAATGTTGGAAAATTTTACAAAAAAACGCCATAGTATAGTATGTCGAAATTTTTCGATGAAAACGTTAAGTTTTTTTGATGCTGACAAAAATCATGAAAACGGTAGTATTACAGCATGTAGAATGATTCTATGGTGAACAAAAGTCATTTCGTGAAATGTTGGAAATTTTTCCAAAAAAAAAAATGGCATGTCGAAATTTTTCGATGAAAACAGTCTTATTATAGCATGTAAAATGATTCTATGGTGAAAAAAACTCATTTCGTGAAATGTTGGAAATTTTTTCAAAAAAAAAAACGGCATAGTATAGTATGTCAAAATTTTTCGATGAAAATGTCAAATTTTTTTGATGTTGAAAAAAATCATGAAAACGGTCTTATTATAGAATTTAGAATAATTCTATGGTGAAAAAAACTCATTTCGTGAAATGTTGGAAAATTTTACAAAAAAAACGTCATAGTACAGTGTGTTGAAATTTTTCGATGAGAACGTCAAATTTTTGTGATGTTGAAAAAATCATGAAAACGGTCGTATTGTAGCATGTAGAATGATTCTATGCTGAACAAAAGTCATTTCGTGAAATGTTGGAAAATTTCACGAAAAAAACGCCATAGTATGTCGAAATTTTTGGATGAAAACGTTAAATTTTTTTTATGTTGAAAAAAATCATGAAAACAGTCGTATTATGGCATTAGAATAATTCTATGCTGAACAAAAGTCATTTCGTGAAATGTTGGAAAATTTCACGAAAAAAACGCCATAGTATGTCGAAATTTTTCGATGAAAACGTCAAATGTTTTTGATGTTGAAAAAAATCATGAAAATGGTCGTATTATAGAATGTAGAATGATTCTATGGTGAAAAAAACTAATTTCGTGAAATGTTGGAAAATTTTACAAAAAAACAAAAAACGGCATAGTATAGTATGTCGAAATTTTTCGATGAAAATTTTTTTTAAAAGATCATAAAATGGTTTTTTATAGATGTTGACAGGTGAAAAAAGCATTCAAATGTGGAAAATTTTTCAAAAAAAAATGGCATCGTATTTGTAATTTTTTCTTAACTCATTTTTTTTTTTTTAAAAAATCATTAAACGTCTATTGTAGCATGTAGAATAATTCTATGGTGAGAAAAACTCATTTCGTGAAATGTTGGAAAATTTTACGAAAAAAACGTCACAAGTATAGTGTGTCGAAATTTTTCGATGAAAGCGTCAAATTTGTTTGATGTTGACAAAAATCATGAAAACGGTCTTATTATAGCATGTAGAATGATTCTATGGTGAACAAAAGTCATTTTGTGAAATGTTGGAAAATTTTACAAAAAAAACGCCATAGTATAGCATGTCGAACAATTTTGTGAAAAAACGTCATAGTATAGCCCACACATCGTCAACCGCTTATCCCGGTAGGGGTCGCGGGGGGGCTGGAGCCGATCCCAGCTGACCAGTCCATCGCAGGACACACAGAGACAGACGACATATAGACAGACAACCATTCACGCTCATTCACACCTACGGGCAATTTAGTCATCAATTAACCTAAACAGCATGTCTTTGGGCTGTGGGAGGAAGCCGGAGTACCCAGAGAAAACCCACGCTTACACGGGGAGAACATGCAAACTCCACACAGAAGAGTCCCAAGCCGGAATCAAACCTGCGACCCTCTTGCTGTGAGGCGACAGCGCTAACCACTGCAACCGCTAACCGTCATAGTATAGTATAGCATGTCGAACAATTTCGTAAAAAACGTCATAGTATAGTATGTTGAAAAATTTTGTGAAAAAGCTTAATAGTATAGTATGTCGAAAAATTTCGTACGAAAATGTCATAGTATAGCATGTCGAACAATTTTGTGAGAATGTCATAGTAGAGTATGTTGAAAAATTTTGTGTAAAAGCGTCATAGTATGCGGAAAATTTTTGTGGTTAAAAAAAGTCATCGTATAGTATGTCGAAAAAGTTCATGAAAAAACATAGTATATGTCGAAACATTTCGTGAAAAAAATTCACAGTATAAAAAACGTTATACAATAGTATGTCGAAAATATTCATGAAAAAGTCAGTATAGTATGCCAAAATATTTCGTCGAAAAATTTCACAATGAAAAAATTACATTTTTCGACATATTATGGACTTTTAAATCATGTTTTTCGGCACTGACTACTTCATGACTATACTATCCTCATTTCATTCTTCGGATCACCAAATCGATCACCAATCGATGACCAAACATTTTTACTGGATTCATTTAGAGATCTCCCAAAGTAAAGGTCCCTAGAAGTGTATTATTCAGCATTTTCCACCATGGTCTAGTGTTTAAAAAGTTAACAAAAATCACAATATGTAAAAATTGCAATACATATCAAATTGGCACCGAAGTATAGTGATAGTATTGAATCAGATCGGTGAATCATCTCTACTGTTACCATCATAAAAAAGTCATAGTATAGTATTCGTAATTAATATAGTATAGTCCTTCTCCTACCTCACACTCCTTCCCGTCACCTTCTTTAACATCAACTTCCTGTCTCCACCACTCAGGATCAAACACCTGTTGTGACAAAGATTATTTTTACAAATTGAAAAGCATTCTATAAATAATAAAATGCATTATTACTATTATTAATAATTGAATCGAATTAATCACCTTTTCGTCGTCCTTTTTCTGTTGGCAGCAAGGTAGTGGAGTTGCCACGGCGACGAGTCAATCCACCTCCCATCGACAGGATCGGAATGAGTCGTCTCCCAAACAGTCGAGGATAGGCCACGCCCCCTTCGTATGAAAGCCCGCCCCCTCTCTACAGCGCCCTCCTCTGGACAGGTGAGTCCTTTCACATCCATCCATCGCTGAGTGGTGACGACATCGAAAAGATTAGATTGGGAGTAAACGTATCATATCTATGCTGGTAGAAACCGCGCATGTCAATGATAACCAGTTACCATTTCAAAGAATTTATGCAGAATAATAAATAATATGCCATACATTAATGTTCTGCAATGTGGAGTTTTATATAATTTAATATTAACAATAATACAAGTTTTATTTGGTTAGATGGTCAGACTGGTGATGGTAGCTAGGCTAGCAATAGTCATGTTAGCTTAGGCTAGCTCTATTATTAGCTTCAGGCTACAGCAGTATATAGTATTTTTTATGCACCTTGTATTTATTATTAATATTTGTTGCACTGAACAAGGAGAAGCTCTCCGATTTCTTTGTACATTCTGTATAATGACATTAATGGACGTTGTGTTCATTCTTTTTACCGTTTTTCTCTCTGCAGAGGAATCAGCACAGATGCATGAAACACAGCCAATCACCAACCGCCACGCCCACCACCACCTGTCAGTCATCCACCACCACTTCACCTGGACACCCCCCCAACTCACACCCACACACACACACGGCAATGAATGTCTCATGATGGTGCATTCAGGTGCTGCTCGGTAAAACATGTCTGAGAATGTCATGACCAAATGATCACGTTTACTGATCAGATTTTTTTTTTATAAGATTTTTGTTTATGTCTTAAAAATAAATATTTGAAGTTGTTAAACGTTCAAAAATCGGCCTTTAGATTCTACAAACTGAACTCAAATGTCTAAAAGATCATGAATTTCACTCTTCAGTAGCTCCATTATTATTTGTCCTGAATTAACAGCTGTAGTTTAAATTTGGTAAAGTACTCAAGTACATATTATTCTGAAATGACCAATTTGCATAATTTAATTTCTTTTTTATATAGCGTCAGATCAAAGTTATCTTGAGTTGCTTTTCACATAGACCTGAGGTCTGTACTACGAAGCTGGATTTGGGGTTAGTGAGGTTTTCCGTCCTTGGACGGGGTAGATCGCCATGGTAACTGATGCTGATCACCTGCTCCGGAGCAGGTTATGTTCCAGATAAAAGATCAACACGTATAAAAGCACCACCTACCGACCAATCACAGCTCAGCGAGCAGATCATATGATAATATTACACAAATATGAAGAAGTTACAGTCATAATCTAGCTGGACGCAACACAGTTTAAACTGACAGATGCAGGACAGACAGCTGGTTTTATGCTGTGGGTGATTAACACTGTGAGTTATGTTTTTCTTTTTATTTTTTTAGTTTCTCTCAAGTCTGTTTCACACCATCGGAGTCAGGACGCAGCTGAAAGAAGGCTGAAATAGTAAAATAGTAATGGGAAATAAAAAATAGTAATAAGACGCTATGTTATTGCCATAATTAGGGACATAATTAAGTGTAATCCATTCATCATTATACTATTATATTATTACCATTATACTTAAGTCTGTTAATTTACACATTCACACTATTTTTTTTTCTTTTTGCCAGCTGTTTTTCCTGCATTTTGCTTCTTAAACTGTGTTAATTTTAGTCTGGATTATGCGTTTAACTTATATATTATAACATATTTGTCTAATATTATAGTTTGTAAAACCGGATTGGTCAGATGCTGTGAAACCCGCCCCTTTATGTGAACACACTCATAGCTAGCCGTTAGCTGTTTCTCGATCTGGCGAACACTGAGTAGCACCCCGTCGGTTGTTATGGTAACGAGAAGATGCTCTGGCCATGCTGAACTTGCTTCCTGGTACAGGCCTCAGGTCTAGACCGTACTCCGTAATGAGCACTAAATCTACGCATGTTGATGCTGAAACCCTTGTACTTTTATTGCAGTTTGATTGCTACACGGTGGTACTACTTTTACTTAAGTAAATAATCCGAGTACTTCTTGTTTTGTGAAAGAAGCATAACTTCTTTAAAATTAAGTGATAGAATTAATCTAATTTCAGGAAATCAAAAAAACAAAATTTCACAGATACGTACCTGAGTCAACAGTCGTGATGGAACTTACTTGGTTTCTTTTTTAGGGTGTTACCTGAATGCATCATCACTCCCCTCCTCCCTCCTGTGACTCTGACTGGAGGCGTCCGCCGCCTCGACGCTCAAACTGAACATGTGACACGACTTGACATGAGTTTCTGCCTCGTGGTTATTTTTCCAGTCGTGCAGCAGGTCTGTTTACAGCAGGACGACGCGCTGAGAGACGTCTCCACTGCACCGGACCGACCTGCACTGGACATATAAGAAAACTTTAATACCATATGTGACAGCCAACAAGTTTTAACGTTAAACCAGTGTGAAAGCACATCATAGTGAGAAGTGTATTCTTACCGTTAATGTCGTTTCTGTCGGTTTTCCTTGAGCAGCAACAAGTGATCATTGGAGGAAATGTGTCTTAAAAAGCTGAAAGGAAAATTTCAACACGCATCCGTGAAGGTCGAGTGTCTGCGTGGACAAAGTGACGTCACACCGCCGATGCACGTCCAAATTTTTCTTATTATGCGGGCACGGCTGGGTGAAGAAAATGGAAAACAGAGACTAAACTTTTCCACGTCCGCTCATGTCCATGCAACCGAGAGAGATAAGAAGATTTAAGTCAATGGAAAACGGGTAGCTGGTCTACACGGTAAACACTGCACACTCCTCAAACCTCTCATTTGGGGCTGTCAATCTATTAAAATATTAAATTGCAATTCGCATATTTATTTGGTCAACATGTATGGTTGGTACCAATGGATTCAACAGGTTTTCTAGTTTCATATGATACCGGTATCTTCACTCTAGCTTTAAAACTGAGCACAAATTAGTGGCATTACCGCCTTATCGCATTAACTCTGACAGCCCTGCATGCAGTTTGTTGCTGCATTGTACAATTTATTTTAATAATAATTCATATCATATATGTATCTGTTATATTTTGTTTTACAAAATTAAGAAAGCAATGTTTAAGTTAAGTATGATGTTGCCTTAAAAGAATGCTCCCAGTCAATGAGGCATACCGCCTATTAATTAAATATTAGTACTCGTCATCGAACGATAACCAAAGTCTGGCTATCAGAAGAAGCCGGATCGGGGCATCCCTAGTCTGAACCCTCGATTATAATTGCGAATGGGCACATTCACGGACGGCTGTGAACGCGTAGAAGTTCTGTTTATACGGTCCACTCGGAGGACAGTAGATCGCTATGCTACGCTGCCACTTGTAGCCTCGGGGCCACAACAGATTGCAGGGTCCACGTGGAGCCGTTACGTACATGATCCGATGAAGACATTACTGTCAGCTTAACACAGTCGAGCTGTGATGCCTCCTCATTAAAAAGCTTTCTGTTCAACTGTAAAATCTAAGATATTAAAAAAGGGGCCAAAACATAAAAATGACCAGTTTGTGTTTTGTTGAATAACAACTTCCTGTCAGCAGCCTTTAAACGTCAGCTGGTTCCGGTTGATAAGAGTGCTGCATCAGCACATTACTGTGAGACATGAACCATTAACTGTGATTTAAAGGCAGACTGAGCGGTCCAGTCACGACGTAATGGTGCAGTGGAGACGGTTTGCTTGTCAGCAAGAGGTCAAAATGAGTCTGATGTGACTTTGTTCCAGTCGACGTTCAGTCCTGTTCCACTGATCCTGTTTTTAAATGCTTCTTACTGCCTTAATTTTAATTAATGGTGCATAATAAAGAGTTAATGATCGCACTGCTGGATGTGTCTGCTTTGTTCTGAAGGTCAAACATGACAGAAAAAACAAAAAGCAGTCGGTTCCAGGAGTCTTCCTCCTGACTGATCAGGAAAAACACCATCTATCTGTTTATGGATATTAATGGACTATATTATTATTACTATATTACTACTTATTATTACTATATTATATTAGCTCAACTGATACTGGACACTGGAGGTTTATAAAATATTTTTAATCATATGTCACACTATATTTGTTTCTTAATATGAAACATTCGTAATATTGGTCCCTGAAGTTTTTAAAGCATTGTGAAAGAATCCAAATATTTCAGTCCAACTACAATTGGCCAGTGAAATTCACTACAACATATATTATCAGAGGCATTTTCATTTACCAGAAGTGGCTAGTTAGCTAGCTAGCTAACTCATAAGGCTAACTATTAGCAACATTTACTTCATCTCTGAGACGTTTCTCGCTAGCGCCTCGAATCACAGTTTGTCATCTCAAATGTTGTGATATCTGGATTCACAAAAAGATGACATTTTAGATGTGTAGCTTTAGCTCTCTGCCAGTGTTAGCCTCCAGGCTCTACAAATAATCTGACATGAAAATATATTGCATAATAATTCTTACATCAAAAACACTAGTGTGACATTAATTTGACTTTGACCCTTAATACACTAACCTCCACGTGTCCAGTTGCTTTCTGGCGCCAAGGGTAGAAGATGTTTTGATGGCGACAATTTTACTGTGAAGAATAATGGAAAAGTTAATTTAACCTCCTGAGCCAATATTACTTACTGTAATATTACTTATTGTAAGTACCTGCAGTTATAAACAGAAAAGTTCAGAGAGCAGAGGTGAGTTTCTGTTGAGTCTTTATTAAGAAAAAGTATCACCTGATCCAGAACACAGTGCAGACACTGATTCACACGGTGAACACGGATCGAGCAGAACCAGCATGTTACCTGTGTGAGCTCAGTTTACATACTTCTGTACAGCCGCTACGGGAGCAGAGACGGGACAAAACGGACTGAGGAAGAGGAGGTCTGGCCGGCGTATTAGCAAAACACAACACCTTCACATTCAGAAACAAAACAGGGAGCGAGGCAAGAATGTGTTCTCAAATCCAGTATTCGAAAGTTTTGAAAAACTTGATGGTAATTTGGTCAAAAAACTAAACCAAAATGATTCTTCGATCTAGTCTCCAAACCAACAGGATCAAAACAAGACAATTTAGTGTCAGCATCACCTCCCTATATCGGTTATTATACATTTAATTTGCACTTTAATAATAGTTGAAGAGCAAGCTGTGGCTCGTTTCATTTCATATCAGCTAGATGCCATTCCTCAGTGAATTATCTGTAACATGAAGGGCCGATCTGAGAAGGGTTATCACTCATGCTGTGCCACAAAAATCATTTCTTTTGTCCTTAATTGAATAGTTTTTCAACATTTTCTTCACTTAAAACAAGTGAAAGCATTAGCCAGTTAGACTTTACCTAGAGGGTTAAGAGATAAAGCTAATGTAGCTGCTACCTTGGCTAGCAGGTAAAGCAAATAACATGCTGACATAAGCTAACATTGATTCAGTTGGTTTGGAGCTAAAGCTAATGGAGCTGATTGCGAACATTAGCGAGCGTTAAGGATCCAGTTTGGTGTAGTTGACTGCTAACATAGCTACTGTTAGGAACCCAATTGGTTTAGAGCTCATGCTAATGCTAATGTCGCAGACTGCTTATAAATCTAATAATGTAGTGGACTACTAACATCAGCTCTCTTGGTTAGCTTGGATGTTAATTTGATGTTAGCTTATACATTATTACGGCCTTAATTACATTAGTTTTATAGTAGTTTTTACCTCCAAACTACTCTCTGCTAAGGTTACCTGCCATTATGAACATGAGAGATAAACATGAATGCTAATTAGCTGGCTGGGAGGTGAAGCTAACATTGTGCTAAGATTAAGTTTGAGGATCCAATTGGTTTGAAGCTAGTGCTAATGTAGTTGACTGCTAACATAAGTTAATGTAATGGAACTTATTAATTTTTAGATAAAGGTCACATAGCTAACTGACAATATAAGCTAATGTTGTAGATTTTGCTAGTTTTGACATAGCTAATGTAGCGGCCTTACATTAGTTTTAGCTCTAAACCAACTCACTGCTAGCAACACTGGCTATCATTATGGACACTGAGATAAAGCTGACTGCTAACGTTGCTTAACTTAGAGGTAAAGCTAACGTAATGCTAATATTAGTTAACATCGTGGATCCAGTTGGTTTGCAGCTAAAGCTAATGTAGCTAACTGCTAACATGAGCTAATGTTAGAATATAATGTTAGGAGATAAAATGAACAGCTATTAATGTTAGCAGCCAGCTATCTTTTATTCTGCGGCTCATTTTGGATTAGAGTTTAAATTGTTTTCCCAAAGACCAGATTTACAATCGATGTTCATATTGTGACGTAAGTCAAAGAGATCTGACCTCAGCCCTTAACGCAGATCTGGACCTGAGGAGGGGGCAGGAGAATAGAGGGACTGTTCAGGAAACAACAAATTAAAAAGAAATAAAGTGAATAAATCCTATGAAGGTTAAAATCAGAGAGGCATCCGGTTGCCTTCCACGCTGATTTTAACAGCATGACCCGGCTTCGTCAGGCGGCGGATGTCAGCAAATCTACGCATCTGTTTATCAACGCGGGAAATACCCTTCTTCACCGGACCGTGCTGCAACAAACAGAAACATCAAATATTAGAAAGGATGCCAACATGTTCAGGATTGTCTTATACTGTATGTTCAACCATCTCTGCCTTTAAAAAAATAAATAAAAAGTGATGAAACACTCAACACCAAATGCAAAGCAAATTTTTCTCAAGGCGCAATAACATACAAAGTCAAAACATCGCTAGCAGACCAAGTAGAGGGGAAACTCGTGGTTCCCATAGAACCCAGTTTAACATTATTAAAGCTCCTTCATGAAAAGCTAGTGTGACGTGGTTGGTACCAGTTTTCTATCTTCACGCTTGCTTTAAAACTGAGCTGCTAATATTTGCTAATGTTTCTGCCATTTAACTAATTTTTTTTTTTGGATATGTAACTTATATTTTTGGATATTTTACAAATATTTTTGGGATATTTTAATAATTTAAGATATTTTGCATATTTTACAAATTTTGTCTGACCCTTTTCTAATATATTTCTTCTATTTTACAAATATTTTGTTGTTTAACTGTTTTTTTTTTAAATTGACTACTAATTATTTATCATATGATACCAGTATCTTCACTCTAACTTTAAAACCAAGCTGCTTATATGTTTCTGCCTTTTTACTAATATTTTTTCTGGATATTTTACTAATTTTTGGGGGATTATTTCCTAATATTTTTGGATAGTTTACAAATATTTTGGGGATACTTCACTAAATTTTGGAGGGGAATATTTCCTAATATTTTTGGATACTTTACAAATATTTTTAAGATATTTTGCTGATATTATTTTACATATTGCAAAACTTTTGTCTGTCCCTTTGCTCATGTTTCTGCTATTTTACAAATATTTAGTGGGTATTTAGGTATTTTTTCTATATTTTACGATCATATGATGCCAGTATCTTCATTCTAGATTTAAAACTGTTATATAGATTTATTCAGCCGTGTAACTTGCTATATAGAGTTAATATTTATTGATTTTGACACACTAATTACTGGCTGTGTGCGCTTTCAGATGCTTAGAAAAGAGACATGGTGGCAATTGGTTTTCCAACTATCTGAGACCTCAACTATGGCTGAAAGAACTACTATTGCTGCACTGTACTGTATGTGGATGACAGAAAGAAACGCTGGTGAAACATTATATAGATGTACGCCCCTCCTCATCCTCCACAGCTAATGAATTATCCCACAGTCAACTTGAAAATTTGCTTTGTATTTAGTGTGAACAGCACAAATCTTCTGCTGTATTGATGCACACAGATATTACAGAACTTTTGAGATGTGGCTTTTTTTGTTTGTTTATTTATTATCTGGTATTTCATCACTCTTTAGCACACTTCACTTCTCCGGGGTCATGCAGGGGAAGAGTTACACCCTCAGAGATGGTGCATCACCAAACTTCCCAAAAGCCAAAAGCCAGCTCCTCAACCCACCAACATGTTAGTTAAGTGTCTGTCCACTGCTGATAAATAGGAATATAATTCAAGGAACGCTGGTACCGCTGAGACAATGAAACATGTCATGTTTGAGAAAACGATCTGAGGGTCCATCAGATGGACAATCGCTGCCCAAGCGTTAAAGAGGCTTATTAATTACAGAGAAGCAGTTCCTGGCAGTGAAAATACCAAAAACAAAGCTCATTAAATATGTATAAAAGTAAAAAATAAGTAAAAAACAAGAATCTAAGATATAAAAAGTGCAGAAATTAAAATAAGGGAATAGAATTCAGCATGTATAAAATGTATATAAACAGTAATTGAAAAATTAATAAAACTACACAGGACTGTAGTAAACGGATCTGCGTAATGACAAGTAATAACATTTACATACAGATGAAACAGGTAACAACAGTAAGTAAAAGTTTATAAAAAAAAAAAAAGTAAAGTGACGTTTATGTTACAAACTAATCCACCAGGGACGTGCGCCTGCATGGATTTGATTGGCCGACGCAGAGCTGGACGGCACTGTGCTACAACAGAAGCTGAGCCTGGTTTTTGCCGGAGCTCCCAGCGCTAACACCCCACGGCGTCCGTGGACTGGATCCCTTCAATGAAGAGGGGGTTTCTCTTCTAAGCCACCAGACTCTTCATTCACAAAAACAGGGATTTTGCCTCAGAACACAGGAGTTGCTGGTCCAACGCTGCCTCCATCAGTTAGTTTGTTGGTGTTATTGTGTGATTTCGGTGTTTTAAAAGGTGACTTGAGATTAGAGTTACACAATACGATACACCGATCTCTGGTTCGATACTATCACTGCAATTAGGTTTCGATATTAAGACTTATTGTGATTTTTGTTAACGTGGGCGACACGAGACCATGCGGGCGAAAGTTGAATCAGACACTTCTAAGAACTTTTCTGTGGAAAATATCTACATGAATCCAGTAAAATGTTTGATTTTCAGCCTGTATGTACTCAGAGACGTCCTGAAGTCAAATATATCAGGATCATTGTTGGGAATTACTCATTAAATTTTTTTCCAGCAACACAAAAATCAAAGAAGACATTTCCCTCACAGATTAGAGGTATTTTTAATTTATAAGGGACATGTAATGTTTTATACTTTTGCTGAATATAATCCATCAATCTTATTTCTATAGATGTGATTTATCTATACAGTTCCCTTTTGTAACGCCTTATTTTGAAAAGCAGACGTAGTCCCAGGTGTCTACTTCCTCTAACTCCTCCAAGGTGGTCTCTAGCTCTCCGTCAGCTCTGTTCTCTTTATCCATCCATGTTCAGCTCCATCGGGGCCGTTTGAATGCATTTAACATAAATGTCAGTATATGGAGCTCTACAGTCGTAGCGTCGGCCCGTCGGACCACGGAGACGAGAGCGACGGCCGGCCGGACCGCACGTTACCGTGATATGATAATATCAATATTCATAGAAAATAAAATGGCGATACGTAGGTGAATCTATTTTTTCCCACCCCTACACAATCACATTATCTAACTGATCAAGGCAACGCTAGAGTTGCAGCAACATGTTCTGAGAGGTTAAATTACTGTTTTTCTCTGAGGAGTCTGGTGGCTTTGAAGAAAGCAGAGATAACAGCTTCAGTTCCCAGTCAGAAAGGGTTGTCTGACAATGAGGTAAATATTATAAATATAGCATACTGTAATCTAATCTAAAATCCGTTTTGCTGCTGCCCCCGTACACAGCAGTACATTAATTTGCTCCAAACTTTGTCTACTGCGAGTAATACACTGACTACAGAGAAGAACCTCATACTACCACACTGACAAACACCTGAACTACCCTTTAAAGTGGACAACAGAAACGTATGAGTAGAAGGAGGATAATGCTCGACTAAATGGGAAAACGTTAGATCAGTGTCCCACTAGAGGTCACAGGTGAGTCAGTTTTCTGACAAAGATGGTTCCCCACAGACAGACGCTCCACTCCGTATTTTATCTGTTCATACACAGAGAGCAGAGCATCTTCTCCTGGGGAAAACTCTTTGCAGACACCTCACACGAGTCGAACCATCACCGCAGGCCATCACACCATGCAGAAGGACTTACTGCCCCCCACAGGTCAACAGCAGCAACTACAGGGGCATTCTGTTTCCCTCTATGCTGATCTTGACAGCTCCCTGCGGGCGGCCCATTTTCCTCTGCTCAGCAAAGCGCCGCTTGTGCTTCTCCAGCAGGCTGATGCCTTTCTTATAGCCGCTCTACAGAGGACCAATCACAGCTCAGCTGTTTACCGCACTTCCTGTGTGAAGACAGCCCTCCACACCAGAATCACACTTCCAGGAGGTCTTTAGGCCTATTTCTGCCATTTTTTCCAGATTTTCTCAGTCATATTCCTTTAATTGCAAGGTGGAAGTCAGGCTACTCTGTGGTACGATAGTACCATTACATAAATATGGTTTTATATACCAACTTTAAAATGTGCACTAAATTAAGAATAACAGAACTATAAATATGTTAACTGATTTTTTTTATTATTTTAATAGTCCTTTAAAACAATAATAGATACTGTAAATCAGCATTGCCTTCATTATTACCTTAAAATGAAAACAGTCCTTTAAAATAAATAGATAAATCATAATTGCCCTCATTTAGTATTATTTTAACATAATAATAGTCCTTTAATCCTATAGTCCTTTCATTTTAAATATTAAAAAACATCATTTATTAAACCAGAGGCATCATCCCCTTCATAATTAAACTCCACATGAAGGCCCATTTAAATGTTCATGTAAACAGGAAAGAGAAGCTGACTTCATCCTTTATGCTCAGATTTGAAAATGGTGACACCGTTGTCTTTCACCCTCGACAGGTGACTGAAATGCAGATTTTTCCTTCAGACTTAATGGCTGAAAGGGGAAACCAACTCATCCATGTACTCACCCTGTTGGACTCCATCTCCACGTTCCACTTGGGTCGTACCACGTAGTCTTTGTTGGAGGGCATCGGCACCCGAGCCCTGGCACAGAACCCAGGGTCACCGGGTCGCAGAGCTCTGCAGGGAGGAGGCAGTATTCAGTTATAGTAAAGCTGACCCTCTGTGTTATCATAGTGGAACCGGATCCAAACAACCTGGGTCTGTAAATCTAAAGCAGCACGGATATGAAGCTCAACTTACTTTTCCTCCCCGGTCAGCTGTTTCTCCAGGTCTCTCCGAGGCGTTTGACCACCCGAACTAGAGACAGAAGGAGAGAGGGGGACACTGGTTTATATCACAATGGATTAAATAGTGAATGAGCAGTCACAACAAGCACAGGTCACCGATTTGAGAGTTTGAATTCAGCCGTGCGTCCGGTCTGCCGAACACACTGAAGCTGAACTGGTTTCTGGTGGAAGCGTCCCAGTTTGAGTCTCCATGCTATTATTAACATTCTCCACCTCACAGCAGTTAGTCGGTGTTTCAGCGTAACACAAAGACATCACCTCAGCTGATCCACTCTTAGCGTTTCCATCTCTGGACTTTCGGCCTCAGAGAGGAAACTCCAGGAGGGAATCGAGAACAGGCTGCTGACGTCTCGTCATTTTCAGTCATCTTCACACCAAATGGACGATTTGCTCTTCTAGCTCATCTAATTCTCAAACTTTTTACAATAATGTTTGAAATATTCTTTTCAGCCAAGTTTCCCAAACCAGCACTAAACATTTTTAGTCGGAAAAAAACGTTTGTTGTTGTAGCAGTTAACCTTTGTATTGAAAACATGGTTTACTGAACTTACATTTACATTATTTGTTAAACTTTATCATATAATTATCTTGGGAATTATGCATGACTGGCCTCACGTACCCCTGCAGTACTCCAAAGTACTAGTACCCCTATTTGAGAAGCGATGCTTCTCTCTTTGACACATATGAATTCTAGTCGACACTCAAATGTCACCCAGTTGTGTGATGAAGTTGAGAAAAGGTTGCGTTTACACACAGTATATAAAGTAATACTACAGTGTAGAAATACTCTGTTGTTACAGTCGTAGCGTCGGCCCATTTGACCACGGAGACGAGAGCGACGGTCAGCTGGACCGCACGTTACCGTGATGTGATAACGTTTCCTGTCCGTGACAGTTAGCATGCAGCTTTAGCCTTTAGCTTTATGTGAACCGCCGCTGTTTTCGACTTTCTCGTTTTCAATGTCATGTTACTCAGACTACAACAATAAAAGTGGTAACTTCCTTCTATCTTCACATAGACTCAAATGAAGCAATAAAAATTGTACTAAATAAATGTGCTTTCTACCGCTGCCTTTTCACTGCAGTAGTGACAACAAGGAGACAACCACTTGTACACATTTTGAGCCTCTTCTGTTGAGAAACAGGAGCTCCTACTTAACAATCAAAAAACACTTCACATCATGGTGAACAGCTTCCACATTCAACTTTAACAAGGTGCCAGAACAGAAACCTGCTGGAGAAATGAACAGAGCATGGACATGTAAATGATGTTCTTAACACTAAACACACTGCAGGCTTCAGGCGTGTGAGAGGCACTGCTACAGGAAGACAGAGTAGTCGTGTTAGGAAGGTCTGTCTTTAACCCTCTGATACCCACAACACAGCTTTACTGCTACATTTAACTGTTTTTCACCTATCAAGAATTGATAAAGATGATCAATAATTCCTGCAAAATATCACATTAAGACACCAAGACCTTGAGGAACACCACAGAAAAAGACATGCTGTGATTTAGTATCAAAAACTTTTGATATTTGAAGATTTCTGCAAAAACTGTATTTTTCTGTGACTGGATGGTGAGTTTTTATGTTGCGTTAACTACTCAGAAACCTCCTTATTGTCAGTGTAGCTGGGAAAGCCATCCATCCTCTGAATGCTCCAGGTCTCTAGTTACCAGGATGTAGTAGTAGTAGTAGTAGTAATAGTAGTCATGAGGCTGTGATTATCCCAGAGGTCACCACAGGTCATTTTATACACAGAAGTCAAGTTAAAAATATGGGCTCACTACAGTGAAATGGCTCCTATGGGGACTAACATCATCACACATGAACACAGTTGGACTCATTGGATCCACCAGAGTCTCAGCTTTACTCTGAGAGCCAATTTATGTAATTCAAGGCTGTTTAGGGACCGCAATATGCATCAATATCAAAACACTATTTTAGAATAGAAGACAATAACATTTATACTGCATTCAAAACCCTGCTTGGTTTTAACCAAAACTTTGAACCGTTATTTAGCCTTTTAGATTCCTCAGGTTGTCTCGTTTCATGTGATATCAGTAGCATCATTCTAGCTCTAAAACTGAACTTGCTGCAGCCACTAAAAGACAGTATAGTCTCTGATCAAGGGTCTCAGAGGGTTCAGACATCACATTTCGCTGCTCTGACCACAAACTAAGAGAGTTCAATCCTTCTCTCGTCTGTGTTTAACCAGGACTCGGTCTAGATGCAGCACTCGCATGCAACGTAGTGACTGAACCTGGTTGGTGGAGAGAAGACGTCGGGTTCCTCCGCCCTCTCCACCTTCTGAGGTTGACTGGGGGGGGTGAAATGAAAGGATGAAGAGGAATGAAAAGAGAAAAACTGAAGGTAGAGTTTAAAAGAAACAAAACAGGAGGACAGGAACAAAACATGAGATGAGAGAATGAAAATAATGACACAAAGCACTGAGGACAATAAAAAGGGAAAAACTGTGAGTGAAAATACCAGTCAGAGCTGATACGACCTCAAACCTGCCAACACCTGAGCAACATCATCATGTACCTGGACAGCTTCCTCTTTCAGTGTCAAGGTCACAATAATGCAGCCTTTAACAAGCTGGACTTTACAGCTGCAATGTGTTGCTTTAGTTAAGCAGAAAGAGGGTTAGCACTACTGGAATATCAGCGAAGTATAATTCAGCTATGTGTCGCAATTTATTTACTTTTTATGACTTTGAAACAGATTGATGCCAGAATCAAGCAATATTTGATAGGGGTTGGAAAAAATAGATTCACGTCTGTATCACCATTTAATTTCTTTTTTATTTTAATTTTTTTGTGCCAGAATCGATATATTTGCTTCATTTGAGTCTATGTGGAGGTAGAAGGACCTTACTGCTTTTATTGCAACGTGACGTCATATCCGTTTAGTATCTGTCAACTAAAACCACAGTGAGCCGAAACAAGAAAGTAGAAAACATCTGAGGGTGGGCGTGGATCCGACCTCCACCCTCCATGTTAAATCCAGTGTGGTAAACGCTACACATCCAGTAAAGGAGGGAAACACTTTGGGTTTCACACGTTGCAGGAAAAGCAGAGCTAGACATCACGGCTAAAGCTGCACGCTAACTCCGTCACGGACAGGAAACGTCATCGTACAGCGGTAACGTGCGGTCCGGCCGGCCGTCGCTCTCGTCTCCGTGGTCCAACGGGCCGTCGCTACGACTGTAGAGCTCCATATACTGACATTTATGTTAAATGCATTCAGACGGCCCCGATGGAGCTGACCATGGATGGATAAAGAGAACGGAGCTGACGGAGAGCTAGAGACCACCTTGGAGAAGTTAGACGAAGAGACACCTGGGACTACGTCTGGTTTTCAAAATAAGGTGTTAACAAAGGGAACTGGGTATACAAAATACATCTATGGAAATAAGATTGATGGATTATATTCACCACAAGTATAAAATACTAAATGACCCTTATAAATTAAAAAGAATATACCACTAATTTGTGAGGGAAATGTCTTTATACTTTGACTTTTGGGTTGTTAGAAAAACTGTAATAAATAATTCCTGACAACTCAACAATATTTGACTTCAGGACATCTCTGACTACAGACATGCTGAAAATTAAACATTTTTACTGGACTCATTTAAAGATTTTCCAAAGTGAAAAATCCCTCAAAGTGTATGATTCAACTTTCCCTCATGGTCTAGTGTTAAAAAAAAGTTAACCAAAAAAATAAAATAAAATAAAATAATCACAATAAAATAGCAATACTTGTAGAATCCCACAACATGTCTCATTGGCATCAAAGTATCTTCATAGCACTGCGTCAGGAGATGGGTGAATTGTCCCGGCCCTATTACTGACCCTCATCTACGTTACTTAAAGTGAACGATAACACACATTTAATGAGCTGGTCACAGTCAATTCGGGTTATTAATGTTGGGAAAAATTGTTAGGAAAGGGGTCTTCCCCTCATATACGCAGAATATATTAAGAATAATCGGCCAGTTATATTTTCATTTAGAGATCAGTAGCTCCCTCCATCTTTATTCCTATATAAGTAGTAGTAAGTATATAAGCAAGCCTGTTTTCTTTTCTCCTCCACATCCCAACGTTGGCGCAAGGGTTTAGCGAGCAAATGATCGAGGGACACTGATGCTTTTCTGGACTGGAAAACAAATTCAAGTTCAAAAGTATTCTCCCATCATGCAACTATGGCGACGAGGGTTATTTTCATTGTTGATTAATCATGTTCTCCATTAATCGATTAGTTGTTTGGTCTATAAAATGCTGATCAGTGTTTCCTAAAGCCTAAGATGACGAACTCAAACATTGACAGCACTAGTGGTTAAATAGAAGTTTGAATCATTTCATTCTTCTTCTTTTGGGAACATAAAACATTTGGCGTCTGAAATATTCTGTTTTTTATCTCTGATAAAGTCGTTATGATTTAAGGAAACATCATGATAACAGCTGATTTCAACAGTAGTGAATGTGTGCCTCCTGATGACTGACAGAAAACCCACAACGCTTTTAATCCTCCTGGAATAGAAGACAAAAGCTATTTAAATGAAAATATAAAGTAAGTTTAGGGTTATGTTAGTACCTTAGCCGTTGTCTCTGGGGCATCTGCTGGTCCAGATCTCTCTGCTGACGTTCCTCTCTCGTCATCCCCTTGTAGTTGGACGTCAAGCCGAAGATGGGCCGCGACCATTCGTCTGGACAGACGACAGATGAGTACGCTTAACCGACATTTAAAAACCTCGCTACTGACGAGCTGCTGCTCTGTAAGAGCCTGATTTAAAGAGAGAGGCCCTTACTGATGAGCTTGAGAGCCAGGTCTTTGTTGGATCGAGACTCTTTGGGATGTTTGTAGAGAAACATGACAGAGCGTCCGATGCCGCTGTGCTTCAGAGTCTCCTGGCTCACACTGGGCAGCTGCCAGGAGGAAACACACAAACACTGAACTACATCAACTACAGCACACTGAGATCAGACAGATGGCCGATCAACAGCATTTCACACTATGGACCGTGACGGATAATTTACAGTTTAGCATTTACACCAATCCTTTCATGGGTGAGCTGATATAATACATAAATAATGAGAAAAATGCCCCAAAAATGTGAAAAATATTTGAAAACATCCAACAAACTGAGGAAATATGTACAAAAATTAATTACATGAAAAAAATAGCAAAAAATGTAAAAAATGTGTAAAGACGCATCTGAAGAAAATGTCTGAAAATTATTAGTAAAATATGTGAAAACATTTGTGAAAGGATAATTGAAAAATAAAAAATTAGTAGTAAAATATATGAAAAATATCCAAAAAATGTGAAGAATGTCCACAAATATCCCCAAATTGTTAGTAAAATATGTTAAAATATTAATGAAATGAATGTATGACAAATAACTGAAATATCTCTCCCAAAAAAATTAATAAAATGTACAAAATTTCTGACAATTATTAATAAATTTGGTGGAAAAAAGGAGTGAAAATGTCCAAATTCTTAGTTAAATATGCAAAAATATTGGTGAAAACTATCTGAAAACAGCAGTGAAACACTGAACTACGTCTGTACTCACTTCCTGTAGGATCCTGAGTAGCTCCTCTCTGATTCTGAGAGCAGGCAGCGATTTGTCTGGAAGAGGACTGATCCACTCTTTAATGGCCGACATCACACCGCTGTCGATGAACGTCTCCTTCAGGTCCTGTCTGAGGGACAAATACCACCACAACATATTGATTAGGATTATTTTGGACAGATATTTAGCTTTAAGTTAGTCATTAATCTTTTTATCCTTCAACTGGTTACATTAAAAATGTCACATCTATTTACATCATTACATTTACACCAGTGCTTTCACTGGTGATTAGATCAAATAAAGTATATAATAAATAAATTAAGTAAAAAAATGCCCCCAAAAATGTGAAAAAATGTCAGTATATTATAAGGTGAAAAACATAGTGAAAATGTCCAAAATTTTGTAAAATGTGAAACATATCTGAAAAAATTAAATGTGTGAAAAATTCACAAATTTGTCAAAGTATTAAAAATTAGTAAATATGAAAAAAGTTAAAAAAAAAAATAGTAGATTAAATTAGTAGATTGTTAGTATAATATATGAAAAATATCCAAAAAATGTCCAGAAATGAATAAATTTGGTGGAAAAAAATGTGAAAAATGAAAACATTTTGAAAAATATCCAAAAATGATTAGTAAAATATGTGAAACATATCAGGTGGCGTTTCATTACCGCCATCTGCTGGACTGTTTCTTGCCTCATCTAGTCCAGCTTTACAATGACGTGATGAAAGGTGCAAGACGGAAATGTAGTAATTTACCAGCACCTCTCTGTGAAAGACTTTAAAGATCCAAATGATGACTGGAGGTGTGAGATATTATCTTACTTCTTCAGGTGCATGACGACATGTGGCAGCAAGGTGAGTTTTTTCAGCGCAGGTTTCTTCTGACTGTTGAGAGTTCGATCCTCCTGTTAAAACAAGACACATCAGTATTACAGGAAACACCAACAACAGCGTTCAGTGAGGCTTTTATTTTGACAGGCAGACCTCCGCGGCCTCGTTCATCTTGCTGATCATGGCGCTGACCACGTCGTCGGCGTCGCTGATGAATGTCCCTCCGTCGCGGTGCCGCCTCTTCCTGCTGTTCATGGCTTTCCTCTTAGCGAGCATGATGTCAAAGTCAGACATGAAGCTGGTGCTGAACACACAGTACAATTAAGATTAGACATCTGAAATATAGAACAAAACCATTCAGGTGGACTACGATGCATTATCTTCACGTAAACATGTTGGTGTACAGATTCGTGGAGATGATTTTGACTCATGGAAGTGGCCTTGGTGGAGGTCTGTGCTCTCGTTTATGCAGAACTAGTTCAAGAAGTTGTGAAACTAGAGATCTGAAGACTCCTCCTTACTCTTGGCCGCTGCGGTCGACTCCTTCATCGGAGTCGGACTCCTCCTCCACCTGTTGCTGCTGCTTCTCCTTCGACTCCTTCTTGTCCCCCTCCAGGTCCTCCTGGTTGAAGCCCTGAAGGAGGACGAAACAGGCCGGTTACTTTTTAATGTCTGCAGTGAGTGAAAGGCAGTAATCATGTTTCGAATGAAATGCGAGGAGTCGTACTCACCGTGAACTCCTCTTCTTCCTCGTCTCCAGACTCTCCAAAGATGTCTGCTATCATTTTCCTGGAAGAAATGGAGGTCAAAGGTCACACCAGCAGCTTGTACTTCTGACTTGGGGTTCAAGTGTTTGATTCTTGGGGTCGTCTTACGTTACACTGAAATCTTGTATTTATGTAAAATTTCATGTATATTTTTATGTGTGAATGAAATGCATCGAATTGCCTCACAAAGGGACAAATCAAATCTTTAAAAAGCGACGTTCACAAAAATACATGTACCAGGTCTTAGATATCCACAGTCTACCTTTCAGGCTCACGTGGCCTCAGTTGCTCGGTTGTCGATTTGACCTTTACATCAGGAAGATCAGACCCTACCTGTCAGAGCATGCAACACAACTCCTGGTACAGGAGTTACGTTAAGCATCCTTGGGTTTCTTGAAAGGCCCAATACACAGAAAATCCATGTTATTATTATCATTATTCCTATGCAAGTGTCTCAGTGGTGCATGAAGCCAAAATGGCTACTTGAAGCATGTGAAGTGTAAGGACATGACACAAACCTAAAGAACAGAGAGCAACGACACCCAGTACTCCCAGTATGTTCCTCATCAGCCCTCTAGTGATGCTCTGATGTTTCTACTGACTTTAACTACAGATTTCTTTGATTAAATATTACTTACTCCTCCTCATCGCCGTCTCCAGAGTCGCTGTCGCTGCCAAACAGCGCCTTCTCGTCCTTCTTCCCCGCTGTGGCCTTCGACCTCTCCTCATCTTCGCTCCCGCTGTCAGAGCCCAGCTCTCTCAGTTTGGCTGCCAGACTCTTATCGGGACCGACCAAACCACCGTCGCTGTCTGAGTTCTCGTCATCCGACACCGCCCGACTCCTTTTCACTGCTGAGGAGAAAACAACAACAACAACGAAGAGAAAAAAAAAGATACGGTCACCACCGTCCAAGTACGTAATGCTTTAAATGAAGTCTGAGTAAGTTTCCAACACACAGACATGCTCAGATCAGACAGTGCTCAACACTTCTAGCTATTAAATTTAATTTTGTATTTTTATTATCTCCAGTGTTTATTGATATGGACCAAAACACCAGGGGCCTGTTTCACAAAAGCAGAATTAAGAAATCCAGGATAGCAGAGAAAGCGATGCTCAACCTAGTCTAGTCAGTTCATCCTGGATTAATAGGTTTCACATGGGCCAATCCAGGCCGAGGAGCAGCAAGGTGTAATTAATTCAGATTGATGTCTGCAACAGACCACAAGGTCAATCACAGATTTAATGATGCTGAAATGGAGTAAATGCATTCTGGGTACTTTGGACCCAGTGACAAACATCTACTAATGGAAGATTATGACCAAGTAAAGCATAACTTACACTTTGTCCACACAGGGAGTGTCAGGAGTACAGGGAAGCTGCCTTTCTGCTGCTGTGAGCTCTTTCTTTCTACATAGAGTTTGACTTTCATAATGGTCCTTTCATTTCATTTTAAATGCCATTTCTATTTATTTTAGACAGAAAGGGGTTAAGAAATAATTTGTACATAATGGTAATAATCCACAATCTAAACCCCTTACTATTATATATTTTCATTCATGGAGATGTGTGAGTCACTGCATGTTCTACAATACTGTCCTGCACATATTTCAGAATAAAAGCCTGGTGTTAAATGATGGAAATCCTTCCACAGAAAAAACATGGACTTCTTTTTTTTTTTTTAATTAAAGCAGGAAGTGTTGATTTAAAAATAAATCTTTATTTCATGTCTGTGGCATTTTCTACAGATAGATATTGAATCTGTAGTAATGTTGCTGGGATGATGTCATTATAAAGTCAAATGATCACTTTCACGTCTGTTGTTGCTGTGAACTGTGCAGCTAGCAGAAAAAACAGGTGAGACCTCGAATCTCAAGAGGAGATGCAGCCGAGACATCTCACGCAGGCAATGTGGCCGCTCTAACCTGTTAAACTGAACGGTGAAATAAAAAACAGGTAACGAAGCCACCGTGCACTGCTTTCGTTCCTGGAGTGGACAGTCAGGCTTATTGCGGTAGCTGGTGTTACACGGCGTTGGTGCACACACCGATTACATTATGCACCCACCGCCCACACCATGGTGTTGCATTTTTACAGAAATAAAACCCATCTAGGTAATTTTGACATATCAGCAGTAAGTTACTAATAGATAGTTGGACGACAGATGCTACAATCTGAAAGTGAAGTCAGTCCTCAGAGTAGCAGGAGTCAGATTTCACACACAGGATGAGAGAGTTGACAGAGATGATGGAGGATTTGATGTCAATGCGAAAAAACAAAAGTGCCTCAGATTTTAACCAGATGCTATGAAGAAACCATAACGTTAATGAAGCAATCACCACAAGGATGACGGGGCGGACATAGCCGGTGTCCATGGTGCAGCGGCGCCTGGTAGACCAGAGGCCTGACACAACGCCACCCGACAGTATAGAGTTACATAGTATAGTGTTGCATATACTCACTGTCATCTTTTCAAGTAAAATGTCCGGTGTAATTGGTAACACTGGTGTTTATTAACCAGTGGGAAAATGTCCTCACTCACATCCCTAGCATAAATATGAAAAAAAGCAGACACTGCTGTCATCCCTGGTAACTGAACAGTGAGAAAAAAACATGGCAAGCAAGAGCATACCAACTGAATACGCAAGTAGCCGAAAAATATACTAACCACTGCTGACACCATCATAAGATAAGATAAAATAAGATAAGATATTCCTGTATTAGTCCCACAGTGAGGAAATCTGCAGTGTACAGCAGCAAAGGGGACAGTGCAAAAACAAGAGGCTAAACAAAAAGTATATATAAAATATGGCTATTTAAATAAAAGGAAATGTAAAAATAGGAACAGCATATAAACATATACTGACAAAAAAATACCTGATTACCGGTAACCCAACTGGATAAGTGGAAAAATAAATATTGCACAGTGAATGAGTATTGCACAGTACGAACTGAGGTTTACACCTGAGTAGTTCTGATATTACACAGTCAGTGTACAGTATAGCACACTTACTTTCAATTATTACACCATTTACTTGAATTGTCACCTTGCCTTAAAAGTGGGCACTGGAAGTTAATGTTGTTCAGGAAATTCAGCTGGAAAATCCTGGCTTCATCTGCTGTCTAGGTTTAGTGAAACAGTCCCAGATTCATGGTAAAATGAAAATACGTTTCAGTTAAGATAAATACTCCTCCAGCATCACAGTGAGATTTCCCTCGTGGAGCTCCAAGGCAACCAAACAACTACCGCGTCCCTGAAGGGTTTAAACTCTCGCATGTAGTCTGGCCTGGATTCACACCCTCAGATGAGATGAGATGAGATGCAGATTTCTTTTCCATAATTCACAGTGTGTCACCTTACCTGGTTTATCTTCCTTCTCCTCATCCTCACTGTCTGACAGGATGGCCTTCTTCCTCTTGACTGCAAACACACACAAGAGCACATAAAGAATATCTCAAGATGCTTGCTCAGCTGAAATAATAATAATAATAATAATAATGATAATAATAATAATAATAATAATAATAATAATGTTTCTGTCCATGAGTACCTGGCTTCTCGTCATTGTCATCACTGTCATCTTTCTGCTCCCTCTCCTCCTCCTGCTGCTGCTGCTGCTCTCCATCACTTCCTGCAGCAGCCTTCCTCCTTCCCTCCTCCTCCTCCTCCTCACTGTCAGACTGCATAACAGCCTTCCACTTCCCTCCGCCTCCTCCCTCTGCATCCTCCTGCCGTTTCTCCTCCTCTTCCTCCTCCTCAGAGTCTGTCTGCGCTGCCTTGCGTCTGGCAGGCATCTCTATATCAGAGTCACTGTCGGCGTTGGACCGGCGGCCGGGAGACGCTGCGGGTTTAGCGTCCTCGTTCTCCGAGTCGCTGTCTGCGGCTTCTTTTGGCCTCTCCTCCGCTTCCTCCATGTCAGAGCTGCTTCCCCTGCATCTGGCAGGAGGCGAGCTTCCCCCCTCCTCGTTATCTGAAGCTCCGTGTTTGACGGGCGACTCCTCTTCGTTTTCTGACTCGCTCATCCTGCGTTTGACTGGAGTGTCATCATTGTCCTCATCGTCGCTGTCAGCGGGCCGAGGAGGCTCCACCTCTGAGTCGCTCTTATCGCTGTCATCATGGCGGCCCCTGGGGGCCTCGCCCTCTGAGTCGCTATCAGCTCCTCTGTGCTCCTCGTTATCGGAGCCGCTGGCCACCCCGCTGGTCTCCATGGCACGGGGGGCGTCTTCGTCGTTGCTGCCCTCGTCCTGCTGAAACAAACAGTGGTGGGTTAAAAAAGCAAAGACTTTAGAAAATAGTTAAAAAGTAGATACATAATTTAGATTAGCAGTAGAGTCATTGTGTGACTCTTCCGATTTATTTTGCATCTTTGCAAAACTTTGTTGCTAGGGGCTTCAAAAATTATAACGATAGCAATAATTCCCATTTGAGTTTCTCAATTCAGCCCATTTCTTCCACTCAAATCCATCCCAAAGTAAGTGCACTAAGAGAAGCTGTGAAGATGAAATGCAGAGCTGGTATTGAGGGCTCAGTCTGACCTCAGATTGCTGTCCGTCGCTCCTTGCCTCCTCACCGTCCGACGCTGGGTGTTCATCCTGAACTGGAGTGCCACCTCCGTCATCTGCAGAGCACACAGGTCAGTGACACACTTCAACATCAACATTTTTACACTGGATTTCTTATTACTGATGTCAGACACCTGCAGAGAGCCAGGAAACAGTAAGATAAATGAGGTTTGTGTGTCAACCTATAAACACGGGTGGGGACTAGACATGATGGGAGAAAGAAGGGCGAAGAATCTGACTTGATCCTAGCTCAGTCTAAAGCAGCTGAACTGGGTGTGGGTTGTGTTTTCAGCGTGGACTCTGATAAGGTGGTCTCCCGCATGGTGGTGCTTTCAGAAGGGACAACCCACTCAGGATCTTCTACATTCTGTACGCCAAACTCCATGCAATAATCATTTGTTTTAACTTGGTTCATACGTAAATAACACATGGAAGTAAAATATAGCAAAACAAAAAAGGACATATAATGCTCAGGTCTGCTTTTCAATTCGGCATGCATCCAGAACACTCATATCAAGGGATAAATGGTTTTAGAGCTTACTTTTAGAGTAACGCTTAAAATCCGCACGGTGCTAACCGACAGGAAGCGACTTACTGACGGATTCACGTCGGACTGGAGCCGCTGTTCTAGCCAGTTGTGAACATCATCCACTAAACACGTTTAAAGCATAATATGACAGATAAGCAGGGCTGTAATGCTGCCTGCGCGCCGACCCAAGAAGCTAAAACTAGACCCATTTCCTGGTCGTTACTGCGCCAAACTCCAGGCAAAAAAGTACATTTTAAAGCTCAAAGTAAATACCACGATATATAACATAGCGAGATAAGGTTAAGATGTGATATTTAAATCTGCTTATCAACTCGGCATATATCCAAAACGTTTACATCAAAAGGCTATGGTTTTACAAAACATTTTATCGGAGTGAAGCTTTAAATTCGCACGGTGCTAATCGAGTGGAGGCGACTTACTGGCGGGTTCAAGTCGGATAGGAGCCCCTGTTTCAGCCACAGTTACGAACACCATCCATTAAACTCTCTAATAGCTCCATATGACGGAGAACCAGGGCTGTAAGGCTGCCTGCACACCGCGCATGAGGCTAAATTACGACCCACTTCTGATGAGTAAATGTAGCTGTTAGCTCGTTAGCTAGCCCGTTAGGAAACAAAGCAGAACAACAGTTTTTTTACCAGAGTGGTTCCCGGACATGAAGTCGTCCTCCTCTCCGTCCATCTCTCAGACGAAGACGGGTTCAGATTCTGACCCGAACACCGAGCAGCTCTCCGTTTACTTTACCTTTTAATATCAAAGAGGGAAAACTAAACCTGATCAAAATAACGATGCGTTGTCAACGCTAACGAAGCTAACAGCTAGTTAGCCTTAGATCCAAAATGGTGCAACTCGCGTCATATACGCATGCGCAGTTTTTTAAATAAACTTTATCAACACGGACAAACCCGTTTACAATAATATCTGATACATTGGTATTTATTTTTCGTATGTCACAGACACAAATATAAATAAATACATTAATTTGAAGTACTTATACTTTCCTAATTTGTTCCCATGCCACAGTACTTCACTACATTTATCTGACAGCTTTGGTTACTTACAGTGTACGGTTTAATCAATTAAACAACTGACAGAAAATTGATTGCCAACCATTTTGATATTCAAAGTAATTTTGCAAGAAAAGTAAAATATTTCACGTTCCAGAGTCCAAAATGTGACGATCTGCTGCTTTACAGTTATATAATAATGAATGAAAATAATCATGAGTTAAGAGCTCAAAATGAGCTCCAGCTCAGCCAACTATAGTAGTAAAATCTTTCCCATTAATACAGAGTAATAACAATATAATAACAAAATATAAACTAGTACTACAGTACAAAACTACGTTTCACTGGTTATACTGACTTACTTTTACTGAAGGAACATTTTCGATGTAGGACTTTTACTGTAAAGGAGTATTTGTACAGTGCTGTATTGGTACTTTTACAGTAACATAGTATTATAAAGTGCTGTATTAGTACTTATTTTGTATTTTTACTGTAACAGTATTTTTACAGTGTGGTATTAGTACCTTTACTGTGACATAGTATTTATACAGTGCAGTATTAGTATTTTTACTGTAACAGAGTATTTTTAGTGTTACCAATAATTTTACAGTAATTGAGTATTTCTACAGTGCTGTATTAGTTCTTTCACTGTAACATAGTATTTTTACAGTATGGTATTAGTACTGTTACTGTAACGGAGTATGTATACTGTGCAGTATTAGTATGTTTACTGTAACAGAGTATACAGATGTGTCGTTCATTTTATACAAGAGAAACTGTTATTGAGTGGAGTGTAATTGAGAATTGACCACATGAGTGGAGTGTGGAGACATCTATCTATCTATCTATCTACCTATCCATCTATCTATCTACTTATCTATCTATCCATCTATCTATCTATCTACCTATCTATCTATCTACTTATCCATCTATCTATCTATCTATCTATCCATCTACCTATCCATCTACCTATCCATCTATCTATCTATCTATCTACCTATCCATCCATCTATCTATCTATTTATCTATCTATCTACCTATCCATCTATCTATCTATCTATCTATCTATCTATCCATCTATCTATCTACTTATCTATCTATCCATCTATCTATCTATCTACCTATCTATCTATCTACTTATCTATCTATCTACCTATCCATCTATCTATCTATCTATCTATCTACTTATCTATCTATCCATCTACCTATCTATCTATCCATCCATCCATCTATCTATCCATCCATCCATCTATCTATCTATCCATCTACCTATCTATCTATCCATCTACCTATCTATCTACCTATCCATCTATCTATCTATCTATCTACCTATCTATCTATCCATCCATCTACCTATCTATCTATCTATGACGTGTGACTTTATTCTCATAATATTACGAGCACTACAACCTTAAAGAGAGAAACTACGGTTTGTTGTGTCCGTGTTAATAAAGTTAAGACATAAAAAACACACTTCTTGCGGAGTGACGTCATTTACGCGCGACGCAGTCTACAGAGGAAGACGCGTGTTTTCCAGACCAGGACCCCGAGCCACTGAATCCCAGTTTTGTGTCCAGTTTCGGTCCGTTTAAACCCGGTGTGATGGGGGACACCAGCCGGCAGTGCTCCGTGTGGCTGGGCTCGGAGACCGGCATCCTGAAGGGGGTCAGTCTATCCCGGAAACAGGCCTTCAACTTTTGTAACACGAGCCAGTTGAGCCGGGACCAGGAGGTCCGCGCGCTGTGCTGGGGGGACCCGGCGGAGAGCGAGCTGCTGGTCGGCTCCGTGGACGGAACCGTGAAGACCTTCAGCACCGAGAAGGGCGCCTTCACCGAGACCCGGCGCTGCGGAGACCCCGCCGACGGCTGCTTCACCGGGCTGGCCGCGCTCAGCGGTTCCACGCTGGTCACCTGCGTGGAGTGCGGGACGGTGCGGGTGTGGAGGGAGGACAACAGCGAGCCCGTGACTGAGCTGAACGCGGGGAAGAACGTGTGCAGGATGCGTCAGAGCCCGGTGCACCGGCACAAAGTCGCGACCGGCGGGAAGGAGAACGGCCTGAAGATCTGGGACCTGGAGAAACCAGAGAAGCCCGTGTTCACCGCAAAAAACCTGCGGGACGACTGGCTAGATCTACGGAGGCCGCAGTGGGTCAGAGACATGTCATTCATCCCGGACTCAGACAAAGTGGTCACGTGCACAGGTTACCATCAGGTGAGTTCACACCTGGTGAGGAAAATGAGTAGTAAACAGAGATCTCACAGTCTTATAGACCAAACTCCGTTCAAAAACTGTCCATTTTAACGTTTACTTATCTGCAGGCGAAATGTGCACTTTTTTAAAAGTTTTCATCCCTTGAGTCATGTATTTTGTAATTCAGTATACATCAAATAAGTCAATAATAAAGGGACATGTTGTAAACAAAATGTCAACAAATGTAATTAATGTATGTACAGTATACAGGATTGTTATTACAGGAGGTGAGTAATAAAATACGTCCCTTCCTCGCATTTAATAAAAGTAAATGTGCAGCACAGATGACATTGAATGCACCACAGCAGCAGAGACTATACTACAGATTTATTATTATAGGAGGAGGTGGGTGATGACTTAACTTCGCCCATAATAAGTAGTAGTGAAGCACGGGTGACATTGAATGCACCACAGCTGTCTACAGAGATGTCACAGTCTTATAGACCAGACTCCGTTCAAAAACGGTCCATTTTAAAGTTTACGTTTTTGTGGGCAAAATTGCACATTTTTGAAAATGTTTCCATCCCTTGGGTTATGACCTTTATAATGTATTTTACAATTCGGCATACATCAAATAAGTAAAAATTAAAGGGATAAGATGTAAACAAAATGTCAACAAAGGTAATGTATGTACATGTATAATCAGTTTGGTACCGGTGTATATACTTCAGAGCAGGGTTGTTATTACAGGAGTAGGTGGGTGATAAAATGTCTCCTCCTCCATGTCTCCTCCTCTTTCGTTATAGAAGTAGTTGCGAAGCACAGGTGGGGCGCTGTCGCCTCACAGCAAGAGGGTCACAGGTTCAAATCCAGCTTGGGGCCCTTTTGTGTTAGCGTGGGTCTCCTCCCGCATGAAGGTTAACTGATGACTCTAAATTGCCCGTATGTGTAGGTCTATGTGCCTATGGCGACCTGTCCAGGGTACGTGGGTCTGACCCCCTTCGCTCAATGCCAGCAGCTCACAACCCCTAATGGGATAAACAGTTGCAGATGGATGGATGGAAGCATAGGTGACATTGTATGCACCACAACTGTCTGGTGTGTCTTTTTGGTTAAAATCTTTAACGTTGTTGTCTCCCCCACCAGGTCCACGTGTTCGATCCCTCCTCCCCTCAGCGGCGTCCTGTCCTGGAGGCCGAGTACGGCGAGTACCCGCTAACCACTCTGTCTCTGCCCGCCGGCGGTAACACGGTGGTGGTGGGAAACACCCACGGCCAGATCGCCATGCTGGACCTGAGGAAAGGTGTGGTCCGCGGCTGTCTGAAGGGGCTGGCTGGGGGCGTGCGGGCGCTGCAGTGTCACCCCTCCCAGCCTGTTGTGGCGTCCTGCGGTCTGGACCGCTTCCTGCGCATCCACAGCCTGGAGGACCGCAAACTGCAGCACAAAGTCTACCTCAAGTCCCGACTCAACTGCCTCTTGCTCGCCAGCAGAGACCTGGAGGGTGGAGGAGGGGCGTCGTTGGGGTCGCAGGAGGTGAAGGAGGAAGACGAGGGCGAGGACGACGAAGTGTGGGAGAACATGGAGCGCGTGGAGGAAAAACCGAAGAGAAAAACAACAGAGGAGGCGGAAGAAGAAGAAGAAGAGGAGGGGCTGCAGAAGAAGAGCAAGAAGAAGAGAAAGAAAGGACCTGACTGAGGGGCGTTTGAGGCATGATCAGAGTGTGGGACATTTCCTTGCCTGTTTCTACAAATGTTTTTTGTAGTAATTTGTCAGCAGTCTGAGAGCTTTATTAAAATAACAGAGAAGTGCCTGTCTTATGAGTAATATCAATTTTAACCACCAACTCTTTTTAAAATCTGATCACTTTTTCTCATAACGTATACATGTTATGATAACAAGGTTTATCAATATTCATTATAATTCAGTTGCTCAGGTTTTATTCAGTGGTTTATATCATGGAAGTGTTTGGTGGCATTTTGCAGCAGCTAAAGCCCAGATGTTAAATAGGAAAGAATAAATTATGTGAAGCAAATAAGTATTAATCCTATTGAAGAAATTTAAATACTGAATCTGAACTGCAAGTTCAGATGGGGGTGGTCAGCTTGGTTTCCTAAGATACCAGTATCTTCACTCCAGCTTTAAACTGAGCCGCGACAACCTCTGAAAGATGGATTTTGTTAATGCCTGAAAGAAATTAGAGGCATTAAAACTATCTTGCGATAACATTGACAGCCAGAATAATGTTAATGTATTAGTAATAATGTTGAGGTTTGGACTAAAATAATAATAACGTGAAGAAGGCGGTGATACGACCATCTCCTGATCCGATACCGTCATGATACTTTGGTGTCGATTCAAGAAACATTGTGATTTTTAAGTTTTGTGATTCAGTATTTCAATTCATTGTGATTTTTAGTAAACTTTTTAACACTAGACAATGGGGGAAAATTTAAATTATATACTTCTAAGGACATAAAATACCTGAATGAATACAATAAAAATGTTTGATTTTCAGCATGTGTGTAGTCAGAGTTGTCCTGAGGCCAATATATATCTGGATCATTGTCAGGAATTATTAATAATACAACATTTAGCTAGTTAGCATGCAGCTTTAGCCGTGAAGTCTAGCTCTGCTTTTCCTGCAGTGTGTGAAACCCAAAGTGTTTCCATCCTTTACGGGATGTGAAGTGTTTACCACTTTTTTGTTTTTTAAGAGTCAAAACAACATTCGTCAGTCGTCAGCATGTATTCAGAGGTTTTATTAGCAGTAGCATCACGTTAGTAACAGTCTGGAACGAACTGAAAATCCACCCTGAAGCTCAATGCACGTCTTCCTCTCAAGTCTGAAGATTTAAAGATCAATATCTCTGATGTTCTGTAACTGTTCTGCTTCAGGGCTGGACTCTGTCTTAACAGTCTGTTGGTCCATTTCAGTCTTCATTCATTAAAAACAGACTCACAGCAAACTGATCTGAAACATTTCTGTAAAACATGTCGATAAAGTGTCTGAAATCCTTGAGAAGCAGATCAAGTAGCTCTTCAGCAGCTACATGTTAAATCCCTTTCTGACCACAGATGAGAGAAACAGGAAATAAAACGTTCATCTCCACAGACTGAAGGACAGTTTAAACTGAAATAAAAATCTTAGATTATGATTCTGTTCATGGTTGGCATTTTTTCCATTTAATCTATTGATATTCAGTAGCTTTTATTGTTGGTGGCAGGGTCCACCATTCCTGTTCATATCCACCAATATCAGCCTTTACAATCATAACACACCTCAACCTCCCACCCCATTGTCTGATGCATTGTGGGTAATGTAGGCGCCAGGTTTTGACGAAATATGTGGAATAAATAAAAGAAGATATTTCTGGTTCTGCTGCGTCAATTTTGATCCTTTTTTTCGGTGATTAAGTTAATGATGCACAACAATACATTTTGTTGGGGACCCCTGCTTTGGTGGAACAGAAAGACCTTATTGGCTGTTTGGGGGTCACCTCGTTAATTACAGCATGTTCTGGTTCCAGGTTACACACTCTACTTAACACCCGGCCCGAAGCAGCGCTACTATTATTGCTAGTTTCAGACCGATGCAGTCGTCATTTTTTCGCCAAGTGCCCACATTGTAGAAGTAATAGATTCGATACGTATTGTGATTTGTAAGTGCTGCGATTCAATATTACGATTTATTGTGATTTTTGTTAACTTGTGTGAATGTGAGCGCGATGGACTGGCGACTTGTCCAGGGTGAACCCGCCTTCGCCCAATGCCAGCTGGGATCGGCTCCGCCCCCCCGCGACCCCTAACGGGAAAAGCGGTTGACGATGGATGGATGAAGGAAATCTGAATTAATGGCAGACTCCAAAACTAACAATGAAAACTACAATACAGAGAGTTAATTATTGAATATAAACATGTTATTGTTGAAAATATACCACCCATAAATAGAATCATAAGCAGTTTGATTTCTTCAATATCTTTTTAACAGCGATTCATAATGTACTTCCTGTTTTGAGAAATGTTTCCAGAGCTCTCACCACTGTCCACAATGAGCCTCAGCTTCTTTCCTTTCACTGTTATTGAGACAATATCAACGATAATAAATGTGACGACTGTAAAGTCGCAGCGAATCAGCAGTTAGAGCGTCTTTTCTTCTGCTATGTGGCGAGTTTCTGAGTCAGAGGGAATAACGGTTACAAGAGGGATTTAAATGAAATGTGTGCTGACGTCTTTACGCCGTTACTGACCTGAGTTATTCTTAAATAACATTTAGATTTCATCAAACTACACAAACATGATGGCGTCTGAGCCAGTGACATCATCACAGCGTTGTAAACAGCTGCAGGGTTTTTGCTTGACATTGCTCTGACAGTGACTCCATTTGCATGACTGATTATTAAAGGAGCAGTTCAGCAGCGAGGCGGAGTCAGGACGTGGTTAGCCTAGCTTAGCATGAAGACTGGAAGCATGGGGAAACAGCTAGCCTGTCAACAGTTCAGAAATACACCAACAGACGTCTCTGAATCTCACAGATTTACATGTTATATATAGTTTGTTTAGTTCAAACATGAACAGAAATGTAACAAGAGTCAATACTAGTATATAGTATACAGTCAAATACAATACAATAACATAATGATGTTCAGCAGGTATAATCTTTGTTTAGCGTGTTAGCTTGCTAACATTAGCACTAAGGCTGGGGCTAATGAATTTCTTTAGTTCTCATCCAAAGTACTGGACACATTAACACACTGACCTGATGGTGGTGCTACAGGAAATTATCATCATTATCATTATTATTATTATTATTATTATATAATGTTAGATACTCGCCCAAAGCACTGTATGTCGATACTGAAGTTCAAGACTGACCAGCTTCAAAATGAAAGTGATGAACACATTAATGAATCAATTAAAATATAACAACATAATAAACATTACTCTGCAGAATTAATTTTTGAAGTATATTTTGAAGCTAATACTTTTAAAGTAAAATTTGAAATGTAGGACCTTTACATGTAGCAGTGTATTTTTACACTGTAGTATTAGTACTTCTACTGAAATAAAAGATCTGAGTACTTCTTCCACTTCTGCATTTCTGATATTAGAGGACAGCAAAGTCTGAAATCCTCGAAGGAAAACGACTGCAGTGTTTATAAGTGACAATACAGACAGAAAACCTTGAGACAGGTACTTACAGTGGTGGAACGAGCCGCAGTTGATCCGTATTTCCTGACATTAGCAGCTAACAATACGTCATTAGAGCTGCTAATGCCACGATGTCTTTTATCAACAATAGAAGCTTTTATATCCTCATCATTTGAATTGTGTTTTTATGTAAATAATCACTATAGATGACTATAACAAAGTTAAAGGTTAACATTTAAATATAAAAACGTACATTTAAAAATGACAACAAAAACAATCTGCGGCAAAAGAAAACGTGATCAGGGCATCTCTGTATATGATATACTGTATTTATCATATTTGCTCCCTTTTTCCACTGATCTGATCCGTGACTCAAAACCGTGATATGATCCAAACCGGTTTACGATCCGTTGCACCCAGAGTTGTTTACGTCTTCACGCTGGAAATATACTTCAAACTGCCAAAATGTAAACCAAAAAATGAGTGTAGGAGTTATCCCATGATGCAACACTCCACTGCGCAGTAAACACATCCAGCAGAGGGCGCTAGCAAGTTGTAACACACCAGATGTGATGTCATGATGGCTGCCTCCAACAGCAGAGACAATAAATCAGCTACCGTTATGATAATCCTGCTGAAATTTCTCAAATCACCGTGAACACTGGTGACACTTTATCCACCCGCAGGAACTGCACATTAAGTATACGCGTACTTTCATTGTTATCATAGAGTACACTACACAGTATTATCATATCTTACAGCACATGTAGACATCAGTCTAAGCTGTCAGTCAACTCTTCTAAATGTTAAAATGAACGCTGTGCGTCCAAACTGTTACCGTGGTAATTCAGTGGTTCTGCAGTGGCGAGGGTCTGCGGTCCAACGGGCTTCCTGCCTCAGTTTCTGTCATTCTGACGTCTTTTCAACACTATGCTGGCTGTTCACCAGTTCTTCTCCTCCTCCCTCCTCTTCCTCTTCCTCCTCACCGCCGCGGCTGAACTGCCGCCTGGTGAGTCTCTCCGGGTCATGTGACGCCATGTCGCTGAAGTCACGGAAGATGTCCTGAAAGGTCTCGTCATCCCCTGAGGAGTTACAGCAGGTTCGTAGTCAGTGCGCTGCTGTTGACGGACTGTATACAGAACAGTTTGCTGTTGTTGTTGGTGTGAGCGTCTGTTTGTTGTTGTTTGTTGTTGGTGTTTCTGATTGTTGGTTGTTGTTGTTGTTGGTGTGAGCGTCTGTTTGTTGTTGTTGGTTGTTGGTGTGAGCGTCTGTTTGGTTTTTTGTTGGTGTGAGCGTCTAATTGTTGGTTGTTGTTGGTGTTGGTGTGAGCGTCTGTTTGTTGTTGTTGGTTGTTGGTGTGAGCGTCTGTTTGCTGTTGTTTGTTGTTGGTGTGAGCGTCTGTTTGTTTGTTTGTTGTTGGTGTGTTTTTTTGTTGGTTGCTGGTGTGAGCGTCTGTTTGCTGTTGTTTGTTGTTGGTGTGAGCGTCTGTTTGCTGTTGTTTGTTGTTGGTGTGAGCGTCTGTTTGCTGTTGTTTGTTGTTGGTGTGAGCGTCTGTTTGTTGTTGTTGTTGTTGGTGTGAGCGTCTGTTTGCTGTTGTTGGTTGCTGGTGTGAGCGTCTGTTTGCTGTTGTTGTGAGCGTCTGTTGTTGGTTGTTGGTGTGAGCGTCTGTTTGCTTGTTGGTTGGTTGTTGTTTGTTGTTGGTGTGAGCGTCTGTTTGCTGTTGTTTGTTGTTGGTGTGAGCGTCTGTTTGCTTTGGTTGTTGGTGTATTCTTTTCTTTTTTTGGTTGGGTTGTTTGTTGTTGGTGTGAGCGTCTGTTTGCTGTTGTTTGTTGTTGGTGTGAGCGTCTGTTGTTTGTTGTTGGTGTGAGCATCTGTTTGCTGTTGTTGTTGGTATGAGCGTCTGTTGTTTGTTGTTGGTGTGAGCGTCTGTTTGCTGTTGTTTGTTGTTGGTGTGAGCGTCTGTTTGTTGTTGTTTGGTTGTTGGTGTGAGCGTCTGTTTGCTGTTGTTGTTGGTGTGAGCGTCTGTTGTTGGTGTTTGTTGTTGGTGTGAGCGTCTGTTTTTTGTTGTTGGTGTGAGCGTCTGTTTGTTGTTGTTGTTGGTATGAGCGTCTGTTGTTTGTTGTTGGTGTGAGCGTCTGTTTGCTGTTGTTGGTTGTTGGTGTGAGCGTCTGTTTGCTGTTGTTGTGTTTTGTTGTTGGTGTGAGCGTCTGTTTGTTGTTGTTGGTGTGAGCATCTGTTTGCTGTTGTTGTTGGTATGAGCTTCTGTTGTTTGTTGTTGGTGTGAGCGTCTGTTTGCTGTTGGTGGTTGTTGGTGTGAGCGTCTGTTGTTTGTTGTTGGTGTGAGCGTCTGTTTGTTGTTGGGGTTGTTGGTGTGAGCTTCTGTTGTTTGTTGTTGGTGTGAGCATCTGTTTGCTATTGTTGGTTGTTGGTGTGAACATCTGTTTGCTGTTGTTGTTGGTGTGAGCGTCTGTTGTTTGTTGTTGGGGTGAGTGTCTGTTTGCTGTTGGTGGTTGTTGGTGTGAGCGTCTGTTGTTTGTTGTTGGTGTGAGCATCTGTTTGCTGTTGTTGTTGGTATGAGCGTCTGTTGTTTGTTGTTGGTGTGAGCGTCTGTTGTTTGTTGTTGGTGTGAGCGTCTGTTTGTTGTTGTTTGTTGTTGGTGTGAGCGTCTGTTTGTTGTTGTACTGACCCACAGCTCCAAAGACTCCTTCTGAATCCCTCATCTCCTCATTCATCCGAGCCATCCGCAGTCTGAAACATTGAAATCAACTGACATGAAGACACAATGATGTTTTTCTGGAAATGCCAAAACACAGATTTACTGGAAAGAATAATTCATATGGAAACACACACATTTACCATTACATCTAAAACCATATATTTAGGCCAAATGTCCCCTGAATTTTGGCCTCAACTAGCTCTCATCCTACCGATTTCAACCCTGGAGGTGTCATTAATTTACATGATGAAATGAGTGAAGGTAAATTCTAACATTATCACTTATTATCACTGTCTCTTTTTCATAGCTATACCTTGAAAATGAAAACAAATCACTATAAATTCATCTAAATGAAAATGAATCTAAGTGGATATTTGTGCCAAATTTATGGCTATGTAGCTAGGCTAGCTGTGCCCCCTGTGTCTAGTCTTGATGCTAAACTAGGCTAGCTTTTCCCAATATTTCTAGTCTTGATGCTAAGCTAGGCTAGCTGTTTCCCCTCCTTCAAGTCTTTCTGCTAAGCTAGGCTAGCTGTGCCCCCTGCGTCCAGTCTTGATGCTAATCTAGGCTAACCAGATCCAGACGGCAGCTCTGCACACTGAAGTCCACTCAAACTCATGCTAAGGCAGACATTGTGACCAAATATAACATCAAACGTTTTATATATTTCTGTTCAATGATGACTTACAGTGTGACAATGTCAGCATGGGCTGTTTCCACGGCGATGGCCAATGGGTCCTGTCCTCTCTCATCTACAGCGTACTGATTGGCTCCTCTCTTCAACAGCAGACACACCTGACTACACCCAGCCAATGGAAACCAGAGGTGTTTATTCCAGTTTTACTGAAACGGGGGCAGTGAGTGTGTATGCGTGATTACCCAGTGTGTCCGGCGGTGGCGGCGGCGTGCAGCGCTCCCTGTCCTCTCAAGTCTCGGTGGTTGATGTTCGCTCCGTTGAGCAGCAGGAACTCACAGGCCAACAGCGACCCCTGCAGACAGCACCGAGAAATACAACCACAGAAAACAGAGTCCTCTCGTTACCTGAGGCTCCACATTGCCTGGACTTCTATTAACGCTGTGACCTTTAGTTACTTCACAGATGACCGTTTTCATCCCCGTCCTGTCCACTGACAAACCGAAGGATGATTATAACCTCACCCCGACAGCAGCTCCTATCAAGGCCGTACGCCCCCCCTCCTCGCCGATGCTCCCGTTGACCTCCGCCCCCTGGGCCAGCGCTGCTGCCATGGCAACAAGTTCTCCCGCCAACGCAGCTCGATACAGTCGCAGTCCGGCCTCGCCCTTCCCACGATCTGGAACAGAGAGGTGCTGTTAAGTAACGTTCACATTAAAACGTATGGAGGCTACTGAAACAGACTTGTTTCGACTGATAGAGGATAGTTGAGCCCTTACAGAGGATCACTGTGCTCCTTCATAATTCAACCACGGTGAAATCACACAATATTATGGTCTGTAATAGACAGGATTTTTCTCTTCTAATATTTCTCAAAATATTCAGATTTTCTTCCAAAAATATTCCTTCTTTTTTCTGGACATTTTCCAATTTTTTTCTTCTAATATTCCAACTTATTTACCTCAAAATATGCCCATTTTTTCAACATATTCTGACTCAAAATATTCCAACTATTTGTCCATAAACGTCCATAAACCCATTCAGACATCAGAGAAATAATAACCAGCCTAAGAATCTTCATGTTTTTATTATTTATTTATTATTTTATTTATTTTCGTCTGTACATTCATAGATACACTGTAAACAGGAGCTGCTAATAGCTAATTCTGTATAGTTTTAATGGAGACACTGACAGATTATTATTATTCTATACAGGATGAAAATGACTGACCAGCACAGATAATGTTATTTTGACCCACCTCCACTAGTCTGAATGAGAATTTAGTATCTGCTTCAGACTTCATACTTGACTTTACTCTATTATGAATATGAGGCTCCTCTAAAGGAAACGATGCTGCTCTGCTGTCACCGTGATCTACAGCCTTTATCCTGCACATGGAAAAAGATGACTAGAAACCTGTTTATGTGTACGAAACAATGGCAGAGAAATCATCTTTATCCTGGAGGAATCAGGTTTATTTAATCATCCTCTGGGGAACATGAGTGTCTGGACCAAATGTGATGACAGTCCATCCAGTAATTGTTGAGATATTTCATTCCCTTTAACTAACTTTACGTTTCTGTTGGACTTACGAGCTCCACCTGAGCTGCTGCTCTGCACGAATCTCTTCTCCACATATTTCTCTTTGATCCACGTCTCTTTCTCTGCTCTGGATGTAGGAAAAAAACACGTATGTTATCTTATATTCTCAGTTTTCTTACTGATCGGCAGCCCAAACCAGCCTGAAGTATTAATTAACTGACAGAAAAGCATGCTAAAGTCACTGACTAAATGTAACGAGATATTAGTGGTTTTACCGCAGGCTGTCAGCTCTGGGTTTGACTCGTCCTTCCTCTGAACATCGCGCCTCGTAGATCCGGTTCATGACATTATTTCCCAGAATACACAACAGCTGAAGAAGAAGAAGAGAAACCAATCAGATGATTCAGGGCCCACATTAGCATTTAGCATCAGCGCTACAGCAACGTAATCAGACGTTTTCATTTTAATTTCACCCTAAATAAATACAGAGCCGGATTAAATTCATAGATAACACTAAGCAGACTGTATTACTGATAATCAACCAGCCACATGATTATTATGCTCATTAATTTAGTTAATAGTTAACATATTTTAGCTTATCTATTTATGTTTTGGTATTCATACACACACACAGTCATTTATATACAGTGGAAAATATAATCTCATATTATACATTTGATTGACTGTCAGTCTATTAAAATATTTTGAAAAATATATATGTATTTTTATCTGTTCAAAATGTACTTTAAAGGGAGATTTGTCAAATATTTAATACTTGAATTTCTCAGAATATTTTGACATTTTCCCAACAGTTTTCCAACATATTTCTCAAAATATTCGGACATTTTCCCGACAGTTTTCTTTTCAAAATATTCAATTTTTTTCTCAAAAATGTTTTTCTTGAACTATTCCAAGTTTCTTCTCAAACTAATCCAAAATGTTCTCAAAATATTTATTTTTTCTCAAAATATTCCAATAATTTCCCCATAATATTCCAACTATTTTCTTGAAATATTCCAACTTTTTTTCCTTGAAATACTGAGACTTTTTCCTCATATTTATGTAAATTCAACACTGCTTACCCCAGTATGCTGAAATGTATTCATATATGAGTATCTTCACTTTAGCTTCAAAACTGAACAGTTAAAACCTCTGAAAGATCGATTACATTAATGCATTAATAAAATTAGTGGCACTAAAACAACGTAACTTTAACTAATTATCGCGTTAACTTTGACAGCCCTAATATAACATAATATTGTACGAAAGCAATCGTTATGCAGTGTAAACAATCAGATATTTAATATGTGCAGTTATGCAATGTGTGTGTGTGTGTGTGTGTGTGTGTGTGTGTGTGTGTGTGTGTGTGTTACCTTCAGCTGTTCAGCCTCCCATGAGTCCAGAGTCAGAGATCTCACCTTGGACAGGTGGACACCGAGGCTCCTGGAAACATGACAACATTATGTATATTTAGTTAGATTCATATTGTATAAATACTATAATGTAGTATAATGTACTGTATATACTATGTACTATCTGTAGTATAAAATATCAGATAGTATTGTGATGGGGTCACCTGTGTATGCCGGAGCACTCGATGCACATGGTGACTCCCAGGTTGATGGAGGCCCAGCGAGGCTCCTCCTCCCCACAGTCACAGCAGCAGTGGTTCCCGGGGCCCCTGAGGGCCACGCCCAGCGCCGGGGGCCTCTTGGCGGGGGGGCCTGGGGAGGAGTCCCCACCACACAGGAGAGGGGGCAGCTCTTTAGGCTGTACACAAGCAGAGAAGACAAGTACTGTACTCAAGCACAAATGTGAGGTATTTGTACTATACTTGAGTATTTTCTCCTCTAGTGGGGCTGCGAAGCTGAAATATTCATAACAATTGTGCATTTTGTGATAAAAGCAACAAATCTGGCACAGACGTAGGTTTGCATGTTATGAAAAGACCGAGATATCAGAGCGCTGTAAACTTGTGTCCTGAGGGCCGTGGTAGCCATTTCATAACTTATAAACCTACGTCTGTCACAAATTTCTTGCTTTTATCACAAAATGTTTAACTGTCTCGCTACTCGTACTACTTTCTACTTACAGATATCTTTGCTTTTAATTTTAGTGCTTCTGACTCCTGGAACAAAACACAGCACCTCCTAACAATCAAGTCACTTTATACCCTTTGGACATTTTTAAAATTTGATCTTAAATCTCCCAACTTCTGCTAGTAACTGTCTTACATAACTTTAACTTTTAATATTAAACAAACACACAGTGAGCTTTACTTTCTCTAGCTTCATATTTAATGGACAGATATGAGAATTGTATCAAACATCTCATCTAACGCTCAGCAAGGCAGCAAATAACTGTCTCTCCCCAAATTTATTCAGAGCACAATGTTTAAATAAGTGATTGAAATAACGGACAGCAGCCATTTTGGACTGAAAGCAGCTACCAGATGCCAGTAAACCATCCACCTACAAAGTGCTGTACAAAAGTAAAACTAAATTATTTCTACTCTATTGTCATATTTAATGTCTCTCTGTCATATTGAAATGTCCTGTGTTGAACAGTAAAATATTATAAACATTCATACTATTATAACTATTTAATTGTTTATTTATTTAACTTTTTGCTTTACTACTTTTAGGACATCTGGATTTAAATGAGGATGTTCAAGTGTTCCTACTGGGACGCTGATTTAGAAACGTCTCTTTACACATCCATGGATGGATTGGTGTTTTCAGTCCAGAATGGCGTCTTGTCTCTTGGCTTCAACACCCTTCAGACCTACCTGTGTAAGCTGAGTGTCGGCTCTCTCTCTGTAGGCGAGGTCGATGCTGCCCTGCACGGCGCTGAGCCAGGCCTGCTTCAGCTGCTCCGAGTCGGCCTGCAGAGCACAGCATCTAACACACACATTAAACCTATTTAAAGGGAAAGTTGGTTGATACTCTGTACTTTTCTCCTTGTCAACAAGGCCTGGTATATTATCCATAGTGCCATAGAGGCTTTTTAAATAAATGAAACTATATATTAATGCACGTGTCAAACTCCAGGGCCACGGGCTTGCAAAGAATATATTATGCTTATCATACAATTCTATTCTGCTTTACAGAAGCACAGTGTCCTTAAACTACATGTCCCACAATGCATCTCGATTGTGTTACATGAGCACTGAAGCGTCTCAATATCAGCGGTTTCCAGCAGCGGCGCTCTAGCCAAGTGTCATCTACCACATGATCTCAGCAGATCAGCTGTTGATCACTAACAGTTTATACGCCACAGACTGAACGTTAGATCAGAGCTCATTGATCTGTTGGACTAGAGTTCTGCCCCTCTCAACTCCCACCACAAAGTTACACTAAGCTAATGGAATAAATCCTGTTTGATAATATTTGTGTGATGGTAAAAAAAAGACCTTTATTATTCTTATAATATAATATAATATATTATTATAGTTATTTTGATCTTTGATGGATGAGTAATGATGAGGGTTTCTGAATCTGATAAATTCATGGGATTTATGTTATAATAACACATAGAAATGTGGTGTGTGTCCACATACAGTATTTTTGTGTCTATGCTTATGCATGCAACAATTTTTTTAAATAAATTGTACAATATTTCTGCTTGCAATTACTTTTCCTTGACTTCTGCTTTCAGAGCTAGTTATTAAATAAATGATTACTAAAACTAATAATAATCAAATGCAGAGGCAGTTCTGTAATATGATCAAGAGCAGATATATTTATATAGTCTTACAGTTACAGCCGGCCCTTTGAGGGGAACCCTGATGCTGATGTGACCAGGATGAAACTGAGTTTGACACCACTGATCTAGTGATTTTAAAGAGTTTCAGTGGGCTCTGTGAATGTACGACAGTCTTACTTCTGAACAGAGAGCAGCTCAAAGCAGAACCGTCGGTCAACGTGCTCCTGAGATTTGACAGCACACAGTCGGAGATCCTCAAAGAGAACCACGGCCTCGTCCTGCAGACAAACACAAAACCAACATCAGCGTGTCTCCTAGTGGTCGTTCCTCCAGCGCCAGTTCATCATCTGTTCAAAGATAAGATAAGATAAGATGTTCTCTGATGGTTTCATTCTGTCGGCACCAAAATAACAACCGTCGGGACGGGACGGCGTGATCCGCTCAGTTTATAAAATCCAGGAACAGGAACACAAAATGACGTCTAGTGGTTAAGACTTTAGTCTGTGACATGTATATTTTTTATTCACTTGTTACTAAATGTCCTTACCGCAACTTTACAATAATTCTACAATTAATACATACAATACAACATTTAAAGTCATTTTCATCAAGCTTTGTGCATTATGTGAATACTGATATGAAACACTTTTTTAAAAACAGGGCTTCATAATTTTCTTGAACAGTAACCACAGATGTCAGTCTTCATATATAAAATATATTGTGTTTTATGACAGATATTCAAATGTCAAATGTCTTTAAAGGACTTGTTGCTAAATAACAGTTTTGGTGATATTGTTTTGCTCCAAACTCTGTCTGCTGTAGGTAACGCACTGAGAAACCATCTTTTTCACTACAACTGTGACAGAAAGACAGAAACCCTGAATGAAGGTGATATTCTGGATGAAACCTGCTACTGTTTGACCTTTGTCATTAATGATAACATCATCACTTTAAATAACTGTGCGGTCGTACCTTGTGTGACTTTCTGTAAATGAGTTGGTTGTCTCTGATGTAAAACCAGCATCTGAAACAAGTTCACATGATTTAAATAAACATACAGAAATATGTGTAGTTTTAACTAGAGCGGTCCTTCGCCAGGAGAAACCAGTAGAACCGAGTCTGTACCTCTTCCAGGTTTTGGATTTCCTCCTGGAGCGTTTGAAAAGGTAACCTTGGATGATGTCAACGCTCCCGGGACACGGGCTGACCATCGGCTCTCCTGACGCATCCTGAAAACACAAAATAATTCGCCATCAGGAAAGCATACGTTTTTACAGGGAAAAGTCACTGCTTCTGTGTTTCCAGCAGCCGTCGTGGAAGATTTAGAGATGAAGATGTAATTAGGGCTGAGGCGACTCACCCGTCTCATCTCAATGATGCCACTATAGTTTGGTACCGATTCGATATGCATGGAGAGTTTTAAGTAGTGCGATTTATTGTGATTTTTGTTAACTTCTTTTCGCCACTAAACCATGGGGAAAAAGCTGAATGATACACTTCTAGGGACTTTTACTTTATCTATCTCTAAATGAAGAATAATAATAATAATAAGAGATGTCCTGAAGTCCAATACACCAGGATCATTGTCAGGAATTAGTCAGCTCCGTTCTCTTTATCCATCCATGTTCAGCTCCATCGGGGCCGTTTGAATGCATTTAACATAAATGTCAGTATATGGAGCTCTACAGTCGTAGCGTCGGCCCGTTGGACCACGGAGACGAGAGCGACGGCCAGCCGGACCGCACGTTACCGCCGTACGGTGACGTTTCCCGTCCGTGACGGAGTTAGCATGCAGCTTTCGCTGTGATGTCTAGCTCTGCTTTTCCTGCAGTGTGTGAAACCCAAAGTGTTTCCCTCCTTTCCTGGATGTGTTTACCATGCTGGATTTAACATGGAGGGTGGAGGTTGGATCCTCGCTGACCTTCGTTGTTTTGGTTGACTCTGAATAGATATGACATCATGTTACTCAGACTACAACAATAAAAGTGGTAACTTCCTTCTTCCTCCACAGACTCAAATGAAGCAAATATGTCAATTCTGACATTAAACAATTGTTGTTTTTAAAATTGCGATACTAGGTGAATAACCCCCCCGCCCCTAATGGTAATAATAAAGAGTCCTTACTCTCTGCTGGACCAACAGGTGTTTGTTCTCCAGGTCTTTTCTTTTAGCTGTACAATCTGCTGACGACTGAGACAACTGAAAAGAACGAGCAGGTTGATTACATTATTTATTATTACATGCATTAAGGTGATTCATCAGCGATCGACATGACTCAGATGACGTGGCTCAGAGGTCAGGACCTGTGCTGCCATGGTTTTCATGGTGGGCTCCAGGTCTCTGAGCAGGTCGAAGCCTTGGTGGAAGAAGGTGAACTGAGCGTGGACGAAGGAGAAGACCTGACAACAGACAGCAACACCCACATCAGAGAAACGGGACTGTGACCTCTAGAACAGTGTTTATTAAGGACGCCACGGCAAGGAAGTGTTCCCACTGGTTGATAAACTTATGACAACAACCCTAACCCTAAATAAATAAATACAATTCAGTCTATAAAGTTGAACAACAACTCACTGAGTTTAAGATGTCGATTCTCTGCTGAGTCTTGAAGGTGTTGAGCTGAAAGCAATTAACGAATATTTCAGTGTCTGATATTCAAACCTGTAGATAAATGTCATGTGACACATTTTCCTCGTCATGGCAGCGGCTCTGTGTGTGTGTACCTGCAGACAGTAGTCCAGGGCGAAGTGTTGGTAACATTTGCGCGTGGCAAGCAGAAGGTGACTCGCCCGCTCGGCATCGGCAGCTTTGTGGCGAGACACCTGAGCGTTTTTCACCGCCGCCGTCTCCAGATCCTCGCCGATACGGACGAACTCCCTCCTGGTCTCCACCAGCTGGGGCAGGAACCTCAGAGACACATCACCATCATCGTTACTGTCATGGTCATCATCATCAGGATAATTACAGCTTGTCTCATTACTCAGCTGCTTTTCTGTGTGATTACTGCTGTGTGTTATTGGTGCTTTTCTTGTATTTTTGACATTAGAAATAATGCACAACAAAACATTTTATTTACTACTTGTGTCTGTGTGGTCTGTAGGGTTCCCTTAAATTCCCCAAAAGTTCAGAAAACCTGCAATACAAAAATGAATTGTCTTAGTGTCAGAAATTAATTTTTTTTTTTTTATTTTTTAATTTTTTTCCCAAAAAATGATAATTTTTTTTTTTAATTTTTAGTTTTAGTCTGTAATATAGCTCTCTTTTAATTTTTATATTTTATAAAAAATTTTTCCATTAATTTCCATATTTTATTAATTTTTTATCCAAATTTATCTCTTTTTTTTCAGTTTAAATTTTTTCTTAAAGGGAGATTTGTCAGCTATTTAACCCTCTTATCAACATGTGAGTGTGAAAAATATGCTGTGTTAGGTAAATGTATGTGTATATTTCTTATTTTAAATCAATAACAACACTAATCAATTACAAATTTTTTCCAAAAACCCTCCCAGGTTCTTACTTTAGCATCAACAATCTTCTCCAATCAGAACATGGCAAACTGCAGCCCAACAGGCAACAACAGCTGTCAGTGTGCTGACTTGACTATGACTTGATCCAGACTGACTGGGACTATCAGAAAGTGGGCATGTCTGTAAAGGGGGGACTGGTGGGGACCCAGAGAACCCATTTACACCCACACATCTGGAGGTCAGAGGTCAAGAGACCCCTTTGAAGATGGACATGACAGTTTTTCCTCAACAAAATGTATCGTAAATTTTGGAGCGTTATTAACCTCCTTCACTACATGCTAGCCTGACCTGGTTGGTACCGACGGATTCATCAGGTTCTCTGTTTCATAGCTTTAAAACTGAGCCACTACAATCTCTGAAAGATGTGTTAAAGAAATTAGTGGCGTTAAAACAAATTTGCATTAATAATTAAGAAACTGCACTGCTTGTGTGTGTGTGTGTGTGTGTGTGTGTGTGTGTGTGTGTGTGTTGAACCTACTGTGTACAGAGGTTGGTCAGCTGCTGGCTGATGGCTCTCTGAGTCTGATCAAATAACATCTGAGGACAAAAGACAGATTAACACTCGACCTTCTACTGCTGCCGCTTCACTGAAAGGTCCTACCACCAGGTTCTGGTCCAGACAGAGCCAAGATCTGATCCACAGAGAGCCAGGCCCTGAACCAGATCAAGACAGCCAGGAGACGGCAAATAAATGTGGTTTTCTCGTGCAAGAGCTGCAAATGTGTAGATGAACTATTTTAAAATGGCAGCATGTTTCTTTTTCTTTGGACCCTAATTTGACAGTTGGTAAAGAGACATGGGAAACCAGACTGCCCCTGGTCTAAAGCAGCTAAATTGGATCTGAGATGTGGTTTTCAGCATGGTCCCCATCAAAGTGATCTCCTGTGTGGGTCAACAACTGATCACTTGCACTGTGGTGCTTTCAGGAGGGAAAATCCACTCAAAGAACAGAAAGATACTCACAGTGTGGAAGCTGACCATCTCCTGCAGGCCCTGGTTGAACTGGTTCAGACAATTCTGAGGGGAAGGAAACAGGAAGTTGGTGAGAAACATTTCACAATAAAATCATGAAAACAAAAAGTGCAGATACAATGTATGCTTGCTACGTTCTGCCACGAACCAAAACACACTGCCATGTTATCCCGTGAGGCATTTTACGCCCTGAGAACTTAAAAATGAATATAAATGAAACAACACAGTTCAATAAATAAATAAACAGGCCTATAAAATAAATCCTGAAATAAAGCAAAACACATATAAATGAAATAATATTGTTAAATATATAAATAAGTGTAATAAATCACTGAATATGCCTATGAAATAAATCCTATAATAATAAATAAATAGCCAATAAATATATAAATGAATGCAGTTAAATAAATAAATAAATTAGCCTATGAAATAAATAAATATATTTACCTATGAGGTAAAAAAATAGGCAATAAATATATAAATTAATTCATATGGTTAAATATATCATAAATAAATAAGTCCATGAAATAAATCCCGAAATAGATAATGGGGCAATACATATATAAATGAATTAATGGAATTAAATAAATAAATAAATAAATAAGGAAGCTTATGAAAGAATAAATGTGCCTTGAATAAAATTAAATAATTACTGGGAAATAAATGTGGCATTAAGAATTAAATTCCTCTGAAATAAATAGTTAGTCCTTTGAAAATATATTTATTTATTTATTGAACAAAATTGACTCATTTATATAGTTACATTTATTTAGATATTTATGACTCATTTATTTCTCAGGCATATTTACTTATTTCTCTATTTATTTAAATTATATAAAGCCCCAATATCACGGCTAAAAATGACGTGTAGTGATAGTATGGGTAAGTATTTATGAGTGGAGGAAGTATTCAGATCCATTACTGCAGTAAAAGTACTAATAAACTCCAGCACTGACTTCTACATTATTAGCAGCAGCACTAATTAGCTCCATACAGAGATGACGCTGTCCTTCTCGTGGTACTTGGAGAGTTCAGCCAGGCCAGTCAGGAACAGCTGATTGGCTGCACTGTACGCTTGTCCCGCCTCCACCATCTTAGTGCACAGCTTCATCACCTGATTGGCCAGAGACACAGATTACTGCCCAATAAGATCTCTTCACAGGTACAATAACAGTGTTCATAAAACAATGAGCAAATACTGAATGTCTGATGATGCTGAAACAAGTCACGGCAGGCAGCACATGCAGCAGTTGTACTTGTACTTAACAGTAGTAGTAGTAGTAGTAGTAGTAGTAGTAGTAGCCCTGTTTTTCCCCCCTGTGGGACTAATAAAGAAATTTTTTTCTTTCTTTCTTTCTTTCTTCTTAGTAGAAACATTGTTAGTTGTAGCAGTAACAGTCGTAGTAGAAGTTGTAGTTTTCATTCTTAATTAGAGCATTAACAGTAGTAGAGGTAGTTCTGGCAACAGAAACAATAGAAGTAATAGTTAGTAGTAGTATTATTAACAACATTGGTAGTAGTAGTAGTAGGATTAATACAGTAATAGCTGTACTATCAACAGCAGTAACAGTAGCAGCAGCAGTAGTAGTAACAGTAATAGCAGTAGTAGTATTATTAACAGTAGCAGTAGTAGTAGTAACAGTAGTAGTAGCAGTACTAACAGTGGTAGTAGTAACAGTAACAGTAGTTTTAGCAGTAGGCTATTACCAGCAGTGGTAGCAGTACCCGTAGTAGTAGTACCAGTAGCAGTAGCAGCAGCAGTAGTATAAACAGCAGTAGTGGCAGTACCAGTAGTAGCAGTAGCACTAATAGCATTAACAGTAGTAGTAGAAGTAGCTATTACAGTATTAAGCAGTCACAGTATTAACAGTAGTAGAAGTAGCAGTCACAGTATTAACAGTAGTAGAAGTGAGATAGCAGAATTAACAGCAGTAGTAGCAGCATCAACAGTAGTAATAGCAGAATTAACAGCAGTAGTAGCAGTACTAACAGCAGTGGTAGCAGAATTGAAAGTAGTAGTAGCAGTATTAACAGCAGTCGTAGCAGTATCAAAGGTAGTAGTAGCAGTATTAACAGCAGTCGTAGCAGTATCAAAGGTAGTAGTAGCAGTATTAACAGCAGTCGTAGCAGTATCAAAGGTAGTAGTAGCAGTATTAACAGCAGTCGTAGCAGTATTAACAGTAGCAGTAGCAGTATTAACACTACAGTAGCAAGGTAGCGGTATTAACAGTAGTAATATCAGTCTTAACAGTAGTAATACCAGTATTACCAATAGTAGTATCAGTATTAACAGTAGTAGTAGCAGTATTAACAGTAGTAGTAACAGTATTAACAGTAGTAGTAGCAGTAGTCACACTACAGTAGTAAGCTAGCGGTATTAAGAGTAATAGAAGTAGCAGTCACAGGATTAACAGTAGTAGAAGTGAGTTAGCAGTATTAACAGTAGTAGTATCAGTATTAACAGCAGTAGTAAGAGTATTAACAGCAATATTAACAGTAGTAGTAGGAGTATCAACAGTAGTAGAAGCAGTATTCACATTACAGTAGTAAGCTAGCGGTATTAAGAGTAATAGAAGTAGCAGTCACAGGATTAACAGTAGTAGAAGCGAGTTAGCAGTATTAACAGTAGTAGTAGGAGTATCAACAGTAGGAGCAGCAGTATTCACACTACAGTAGTAAGCTAGCGGTATTAACAGCAGTACTAGCAGTAAGCTAGCAGTAGAAGTAGTATTTGTACCTTGTCTAGTTGTGTCTCGAGCACACAAACATCGGCCTCAAACAGCTCGAGCTTCAGTCTGAACAAAATAAATAAAACATCATCAGGACTTCTGCACATGCGCGGTTTAGGGATGCTAAGGTGTGTCTGTGTACTTACCGGTACTTACCTGAACTCAGGTGAGTCTTTGACACACTCCTCAAAGTCCAGCAGCGAATCCATGTTGTCTTCTGTTACTGTAACCGAGTCAAACTGTTGATAAAGTTGATTAAAACCTCTTCACATCCATGACACTGCCAGTTAGCCTGTTAGCCTACAGTTAGCATGTTAGCTCCATTCAACAGCTCCACTCTCTCTCCTCATATTTAAGTCAGTGCACAACCCGCGGGAAACCACCGATAAACTTCTTCCAGGAGCCAAATCGATAGTTTCGCATACGGCCGATCGATCAGGCATCGTGCACGCGCGCCTGCCTGTCAGGCATGCTGGATAAAACTGTCATTAAAAGCGTGTTTGGCGTGTTTTCAGTGTAACAGCTGTCTGAGCATCCTGCAGCCCTCTGGCGATATTACGAAGCCTACAGTATGGCGAAGGCTCAACTCATGAATATTAATTAGGTGACGCCATCCGACGATGACGTACTGTGGAAGCCCACTTCCGCCAGTAAATGACAAAATAAGAGAACTTGTGATTAAAAAAGGATTCTTTCAAGTCCTGAAGTGTCTGAAAATGAACCTTAAAATAATGACTTAGTGTCTAAAAATAATGTCTTAATGTCTCAAAATAATGACTTAGTATCTTAAAATAATGGCTTAGTATCAAAATAATGACTTAGTGTCTCAAAATGATGACTTAGTATCTTAAAATAATGGCTTAGTATCTTAAAATAATGGCTTAGTATCTCTACTCACTAGTGAACAGTGGGAAATGTAGTCTGAAAAGGAGGATCCTTGACATCTCAGTATGGAACAAAGCTCAGACTACAGCCTTTCACTGTGGAAGTAGGTGCATCAGATAAGATAAGATAAGATATTCCTTTATTAGTCCCACAGTGGGGAAATTTACAATGCCATTACACCTGCCTTTACACCTACTTTCAGATTTGAAACTGATTAAATGTTTGGTGTTATAACCCACCGCTAATATCTACAATACATCTATATCCCTCCCTCCTGCAGTGCTCCATTCTATTGGGTTATGGTTCCTACGGTGGTCTTCACCGCGAGTCTCTAGGAGCTTTTGCTGTGTAAAAGTGAACTGTGTATCCTGGGTTAGGGTGAGGGTTAGGTTTATGGGAACAGAAGGTCGTAGAAAGACAGGACCAAGTTTTACAGAAAAGATATTTATTGGAAAATGGACGAGACAACGAGGAGGCGAGCCAGGTGTGTGTGTGTTCAGAAGCCAATAGAAAGCAGGATCACGGTGACGTTGTCGGCACAGCCTCGCCTCACCGCCTCGCTGGCCAACTGTTGGCAGGCAGCCTCAAACTTCACCTCCTCCTCCGTTAGCCCCGACCTCGGCTCCACGCTCCCCTCCTGCAGGGGGAGGGGTGGGAGATCACAAACAACCACGTTAGAGAATAACTCCAGTTTATTACAACTCTGGTCTTATTTTTTAATGTTACTAATGCTGCGCTCACACCAAGAGCGAAACAAACTTTTCGCACAATTACATACAAAATCAATGCAAAAAGGCGAAAAGACATGAATTTGTGACGTACCAAATGAACGCGCAAAATTTGCATATTCTTGGGAGATGAAATACTTCAACTTGAGTGAGAAATTTGCGTGACGCTGTGGGGTGAAATCCTCTCAGCGTTGAGATCGTCCTCCTGTCATCACTGACGTCCTGACGTTGTTGAATGAGAAATGCAGGAAATAAATGTTGTATGTGTCTGAGGTCACGCAGAGCTACGATCGTACATCGTATCTGTACAAAGAGTGAAACCACAGACTGTCTATGATAGAAACAACAACGTCGCTGCCATATTTACGACCAGATGACTTTATGTTGAGTGTTGATGGAGCAGCTATGTAGCCTGACGCCAAAACTCATTCAGAAAACAAGCTTTTTAAAAGTTGTTTGCTTGTCATCTTACAGACAGACCTGACAAAGCATCAAGTCACAGTTTTCACTAATCAGCATCAATATGTTACTTTTACTTGCATGAGTTTATTTGTGTTCATTTGTGCTAGACTCCCCAGAGAGGAAGAGCGGGAGCTTGTCTCCATAGATACCAGCCACTTTCCTCCATCAACCATGGAAGAAATAACCACTGTTGCTGCTTTGTACATGTATCTATACCACATACAGTACCATTAAAGTGACTGGATCTAAGAAGACACATAAACAGATTGAGCTGTGATTAAATTGAAATTTCAGATTAAAAGGATGCTGAAATAACTACATAATGATGCTGATTAGTAAAAAGTCTGAATTAATGCTTTGTCAGGTCTGTCTGAAAGATGACAAGCAAACAACTTTAAAAATGTTTGTTCCATCCTCGTCGCCCAGCGCAGGTTCACGTCTGTTTGCCTCTTTGTATTGACTTTGTATGTATTTGTGCAGAGCAAAAAGTTTGCTTTGTTCTTGGTGTGAATGTACCATAAAGCTAGCCAGCTATCCCAAGTTACAGCTGGTTCCCATGGTGTTACAAAGAACAGGCTAGCTAACATTAGCTTAATAACATTAAGTTAACCACTGCGTAGGGTTATCACTTCGCTGTATTATTATTTTTTCACATCTATTTCAAAGAGATTATTTTCATCTCTTGTTGTTTAGACTTGTACATGAGCATGTCTAAAAGGGTCGGAGTCTGCAAGGAGATGTTTCTTTAATAAGGTGACAAAACAAGAGACCTCAATGCATAAACTGTGTGCACAACTACTTTAAGTACGACAGATCAAGACCTGAGCTGTAATCAACCAGAATTTAAAAAGAAGAGAGAGAAACCTGCAGGATGTTGAGGACGAATTTAACAGCTTCATCAGCAGAAAACACTTTGAACAAACCGTCACAGGCCAGGATGATAAACCTATCGAGAGAAGGAAATGTCAGCAGCTGCAACTTCCTGTTTCTGCAAGAAACAGTCAACACACCAGCATCCAAGACAATGAGATTAAAGAAACCAGATATAACATGTTCATCAGTGAGCTTAAGAGGAGCTGGGACAGGGAGCCAGGCTAGCCGTTTCCCCGTTTCCACTCTTTATGCTAAGCTAAGCTAACCAGCTGTACCTTCATCGACATGAGAGGGTAACCAATCAGCAGTGAGCGTCTGTGTTTCTGTTCTTGCCTGTCATTGGCTGTGAGCTGACACCTCCTCATGTCGGGGGATGAAATGACTCCACAGCGTTTGTACTGACCGTCTCCGATGGACCGGGACACCTCGAGGACACCCAGCACCCGGCCGTCCCTGCAACACGCAAACCGTTAAATGTTATCTCTGTCCAGTAGCAGAAAATTAATCTGCCACTGTTTGTTATAATCCCTTAATCACTTAGTGGTAGAATATGTAATGTTTCCCATTAAAATGTCAAAAAACGACAAAACCGATGTGATATATTCTGTTGACTTGTGTACATATTTCAAAGCAGAGAAGTCTGTACATTTAATCAACAGTGTTTCATTTGGCCGTGTGCATTTCTATGAAACACATTTTAGATGTTGGTGGTGTTTAATATCCAGGACGTCCTGCGTCTGCCTAACAGCGTCGGAGAAATGCAGATTTTTGACGTGAAACTGCTTTATTGAGTGTTTTTACCAGTTTGTTTTGGAGAGGAGGAGACCTCTGTGGTAAAAACCTCCTGAACCATGAACACTGAGGGAACCACAACCAGGAGAAGCTGGCCAAGATGAAGACAGCAACTCCCATGATCCCACACTGCTTCACCACATCACAAAATACAGGGTCGTATCTAGATGGTACGTTGAGGAAACTCTCGCAAGATGTTCACAGTTAGGCAGTGACCTTGAATAATCTCACAAGAGTTTTTGCAGATTTCGCAGTTTGCGGGTTACCTTCTACACATGACCCTTTGTCTGTTGTTACTGTTTTGACTGAGAGACCCCTTGTTGCATTTAATGGTATGTTTACACCAACAGTGACATGAACTGTTTGTGTGGCATGATTACGAACAAAGTCAATGCAAAGAGACAAATAGATGAGTCAACATGAATGTTAATGAAGCAGCTGCATAGTCTGGCACTGACCCATCCAAACTCCATTCAGAAAACAAAAATTTTAAAAGTTGTTTGCTTATCGTCTTGTAGACAGACCTGACAAAGCATCAGTTCAGACTTTTTACAGATCAGCATCATTATGTCGTTATTCCAGGCATCCTTTTGATCATTTACAAATCAGCAACAGTGGTTATTTCCTCTATGGCTGATGGAGGACACACAGCACACAACATTAGTTTGGAACTACAGTTCCCATGATGCTTTGGGGGCTAAATCCATTAAAGTATGCAGAAAGATATCTGATTAGCTCCTGGCTCACTGTACCCATGGATGTACTGACAACTATCAACATCAAAACTTCTTGAGTTTTATATCTCAGTAAAGTGATTATAATATACTCCAAATATACTTTGGACTCTGGGAAAGTTGCATATTTCAAGTATTTTGATCCACTCAAGTTAATTACAGTAATAACTTTATGATCAGGGGGACTCCTTCAGACCTGATCCCTGCACATCCCAGCTGGAGGTTTGTTTGTAGGTGGTGTACCTGACGGTGCCTCCTGCTCTCTGGATCCTCATCCTCTCCTCGTAGATGGTCGGGTTGTGGTCGGTGCTCAGAGGCAGAGTCAACCACCTCCTCTGTCCGTCTGCTCCTCCTGTCGCCTCCATCCGACACAACACCGCCTGAAGACACAAACACAGACAACCAGTCACCGCTGATCTGACAGGTATTTACGTACACAGATGGAGAACTGTTTTAGAGGAGTGTGAATATAGTGAATCCCAGAGTACCCGGCTGTCTCCCAGGTTGGCCACATACACCACGTCGTCCACCACCAGCACACAGGTTGCCGTGGAGCCGTCTTTCCACGCCGGCTTCCTGTTGCATAACACAGAGGGACAAGAGACGACTGACGGAGGCTGAATTATTCTCCATTAACAGAGAGCTGACAGATCTCTGATCAGCTCCTGTATGTACAGACTAATGCCACTGGATTACTGTGATACTGAAGGAACCTGATGATGCTTCTGAAGCATCTTCCTCTGATTTCTTTGAGGATTTATAGGCATTTATTCATGATGGGAATCTTGTGTGTAATCAATGAACAGTGTTTCTCTGTGAACTCTTACTGGCTGGAAGCTTTCTTCAGAAAGTCTTCATCCGTCTGCCGGAAAGTGTCCAGGAGACATTTCTTAATCAGCTTGTCCACATTCTCCGTTTCTCCTGAAAGAGATGACACGGCTCACCCATTAAGGAGGCAGCGATCATTCAGTCCATCCTCACAAGGCAAATAACAAACAGGAGTGCCGTATAGGCATGCTTTATATAATTTCATTTAAAACAGATAAAATGTAGTACTCTGTCCACCGCAGAGGGACTGTACATTAAGACTGTAAGACATGTTTTACTTAATATGGATATTTTCTAGGGCTGTCCATCTATTAAAATATTTAATCACGATTAGTTGTTAAGGATGTTTACCTAATTATTAAAAACTTCTCAGCGACATTAAGAATTTGATGCGATTAAAAAAATAATTCAAAAGCTGAGAAAAACTCAGAGGAGCAGCTCATCACTTTAAGGAGAGAAGCTGGTCCACCTTAAGAGAGCCGGAGCAGATACAGGAAGTTGGCTCTGGACTTCCAGCTGAGGAGTTGTAGCTTGTAGCCTCGTAGCATTTATTCACCGACAAATAAACTGAACACACACTGTCTGCTACAGCTACGTTCACAGCTACAACACCACCAACAAACACACACTCACCACCACCACACACGGTCTGCTGGAAGCTAGCTGAAGTTAAACACAGAAACAGTGAAGGCAGCACCGTGGCTGCTACAGTAACTCTCCTGACGGTGAACTGGAGACAGTGAAAGCAGCACCGTGGCTGCTACAGTAACTCTCCTGACGGTGAACTGGAGACAGTGAACGCAGCACCGTCGCTGCTACAGTAACTCTGCTGACGGTGAACTGGAGACAGTGAAAGCAGCACCATGGCTGCTACAGTAACTCTCCTGACGGTGAACTGGAGACAGTGAACGCAGCACCGTCGCTGCTACAGTAACTCTGCTGACGGTGAACTGGAGACAGTGAACGCAGCACCATGGCTGCTACAGTAACTCTCCTGATGGTGAACTGGAGACAGTGAACGCAGCACCGTGGCTGCTACAGTAACTCTCCTGATGGTGAACTGGAGACAGTGAACGCAGCACCGTGGCTGCTACAGTAACTCTCCTGATGGTGAACTGGAGACAGTGAACGCAGCACCATGGCTGCTACAGTAACTCTCCTGATGGTGAACTGTTGACTCAGTTGTATTTTGTGCTCATATACTGCAGCTGGTAAATTGCTGAGACATGCAAATCTTGTCGGTTAACAGTTAATAATCGGTTAACGGGGGTCGGTCATCAGTTACATTTTTTTTTTTTCAAAATTAGCCGAAAGAATACTGTGCTGATTAAAAGGTGGACTGTTCCTTTAAAACTCACCGCTGGGGAACTTCTTGGCCAGATTGTGGTGGAGATGCTCCGCAGCAAACCGAGAGGCTCGAGCTCCACCGTGACCATCAAACACAGCGAAGTACGAGACACGAGACCTGCGGGACACAAAGGACACATCAGAGAGACGCTCCCTCGCTCGGCTGGCGATGACGACTTCCTGTTGGACTTACACTTGCGCCGGCAGAGCGGACAGACAGCTGCTCATGTCCGGCAGCAGAACGTGAGCGTCCTGCATTTCCTCCCGCTCACCACGCCTCGCCGCCACGTAGCCTTTCAGCACGGGGAGGCCTGCACGACCACACACAAGTCAGTCTTTAAACGCATCATCTGCTCATGTCATCCTCTACTCAGAGCTTTACTTTGAGGGAAAAAGAAACAAACATTGTGGTGGAAGAGCTGAAGACCTTCTTTACAAACTTTCTTGACCTCCTCCTCTTTTTTATCAGCGCAACTCTCTGCATCTTCTCGTTTTCGTTTTAACTTCTTCTCCTTTTCCTGCTCTTCTTCTTTGGTGACCTGTGGTCGAGCTGTGAGCGCTGCTGAAACTGGACCTGAGGAGGAATCAAACCAAACTGGTGAGGAGTTTTAGGAGCAACAAAAAGCTTCATGACAAAGAGAAAATCCTGAATTTAGAGGAACTAAATAGTTTGTTTCATTCAGATTAAAGCTGAAATAGAATCATAGAAACCACACTAATGCTGATCATGTTGTCCCATTTTCTCCACTATTAATCCTCACATTGTGACGGGAAATCAGACAACTTTAAATTAATGTGAGAATCGGTACATTTTACCAGAACTGACAAGAAATCAGTATTTAGATAATGGATTGATCGTTTCTGTCAACAATTCCAACATCCTCTGATTCCAGCCTCTCAAATGAGAGGATTTCCTCCTTTTCTTTGTCGTAAATGACCAAAAAAAAATTATGGCAGGTTAAACCATAATGAAAATAATATGTAGTTGCAGCCCTACACTTTATCTGTTCTTTACTATTTATATGTATACGTCCTGTTTATAGCTGCAAACATCACAGAAAACATCTTACTACCTGTTAACAAGCTGTTACACCATGAACTGTATATATATTTATGTGCATTACCTGTCTAATAATTGAACATAACAAGCTATTATGTTAATGTTTATTCTATTTCTACATTAAAACAGACAAACATTAAGTAAAATCACTTAATCACATTATATATCATTTCAGTGTACACACTTTTACCTTGTAAATTTGGCTTCACTGCTCCTGGATCGTTTCTATATTTAATTTGTATATTTGTAATTATTTCTGTTCTCTATTAATTTGTCATTTCTGTCCTTGCGCTGTTGCAAAACCTTATTATTTTATCTTATAAAATGTAACATTAGGTGAAATGTAGTAATATAGTATATATTATATACACTATAGTATAGTGAAGTGCAGAATATAAAATATAATATTGTGAAAAGTATGGGTATATTATAACACAAAATATAGTTAATATAATAAATAGTTGGTTTGCATAAAGCTTTATATCCCCTTGTACTCTTCATTTAATTACAACAACTTTACTTATTGATAATTTATTGCTGTGATGACCATTCTTTGACATTTCACTGACTATGGAATTATTAATTGAAAAAATTATGGGCAGATTAATCAATAATGAAAATAATCTGTTGCTCCTGTTGTTACTATTATTAGTTATTTTTTAAAAGTTTCTCTATTTATCTGTATCTATTTTATTATTATACTTTTTATGATATTATATATATCTATCTATATTTTTTTTTACTATAGTATATTACAGAAATATAATATCTAGAATACTATGGGTACAGAATATTATATATGTATTGCTAATATAATAAATAGCTGATGGACATTAAGCTTTATGTTCCCTTGTACTCCACGATTAATTACAATATCATTTATTGATTATGTGTTGTTGTGACTACCATTTTTGACTACTTTTTTACGTTTAATTGAATACTTGATTAGTAATTGAAAAAAAATATGGGCAGATTAATCAATAATGAAAATAATCGGTTGTTCTTGTACAGTTTCTATTATTACTTTATTTAAGTTTTTCTATTTATCTGTATTACCTTAATTACTTTATTATTTTTAATTTACTATAATTTACTGTAGTATGGTGCAGAAATATATCTCCAATAGTATGGGTACAGCATAGCATAAAATGTACAGTATATAGCTAATATAATCAATAGTTTAATTTTTTTTTTTTTTTTTACCTAATCCCCCTTTTTTTCTCTTTCCCTCAACATCTTTCTTTATTTTTTTGACGGCGAAGCCCCCCTCATTTTTTTTTTTTTCCCCCTTTTTTTTTTTTTTTTTTTTTTTTTTTCTTCCCCCTTTTTTTTTTTTTCTTCTTCCTCTTTTTTTTTTTAAAACACACAAATTATATATTTAATATTTATTTTCGCTCGGAATGGATTGTTTTTTTTTTTATTTCAATTTCATAAATTTTTTTTTTCTCAATTTATTAAAAATTACAAAAAATTGCGCTTTGACTTTGAATTGAATTTAATTTAAACATTTCTCCTTTTTGTATTTTCTCAGCAACAACACAGCGGGCATTTGTGTTTTTTTTTTGATTTTATATATTTATATTTTTTTATTCTTTTTTTTTTTTTTTTTTTTTAGATTTTAATTTTTAAAATTTTGGATTTTTTTTTTTTTTCTTTTTTTTCTTTTTCTTTTTTTTTGGAGTGGAGAGGATCCTCACCTCAAAATAAAAATATATCTATCTCTCTCTCACTTTCTTTACTTCTCTCACACTTCAATTTTATTTTTTTTTTTTTTTATTTTTTTTTTTTTTTTTCTTATCTTACTCTTGTCTCTTTCATTCTTATTTTTTTTTTTTTTTTTTTTTGTATGTTTTTGTTTTTACTTTATCTCTTTCATTTTACCCCTCTCTATTTTTTTTTTTTTTTTTTTTTTTTTAGTATTTTGTGAAAATTTTTTATTTTTTTCCTCTTGTCAACATTTTTTTTTTTTCTTTTTACAAAAAAAACTTACCTTCTTCTTTCTTTCATTTTTCTTCCTCTCTTATTTTTTTTTTTTTTTTTTTATTTTTTTTTTTTTTTTTTTTTTTTTTTTTTTTTTTTAATTTATTTTCATCTTTTTTTTTTTTCTTTTTCTCCCCTCTCCTCTCCCCTTTATTTAATTTTATTTTTTCTTTTTCCTTTTCTTGGTTCCCCCCCTCCCCCCCCCCCCCCCCAACCCCCCCCACCCCCACAAAAACACATACATCCCCCCCCCCCCACTTACCCCCAGGGGAACTCCTCCTTTTTTTGAAATTTTTTTAATTATTCTTTTTTTTTCCCCCCCACTTCCCCAAAAATGGTAGTTTTTTAAAATGAGTTTTTCACCAAATAATATTTTTTTCTCTTTTTTTTTCTCTCTTCCCTTTTTTTCTTTATCATATATATTTTTTCATTGTGAGACAAATAAAAAAATATATTTTTTTTTTTATTTTTTTTCATTCTCATCTCATTCACTCTTCCCTTTCCCCCCTCTTTTTTTGCACCCCCTTTTTTTTATTTTGTTAGTTTTGAGACAGAGACTTTCCCTCTCCTCTTCTTCTCTATTTCTTTTGTTTTATATCTCTTTTTTTTTTATTTATTTTTTTTTTTTTATCGTTTTCGCCTTACATTCCCCTTTTTTCGTTTTTTTCCCCTACCTAGAAGTAGTTTTTTTTTTTTTCTTCTTTTTTCTTTTTTCCTCCAATTTTTTTTTCTTCTTTGTTGTCCTTCCCCACTTATTTTTTTTTTTTTACTACATTTTCTCCTCCCCCCCCCCCCCCTCTTTACCCCCCCCCCCTTCTTCCCCCCCAAATCTTTTTTTTTTTGTCTCGTGTGGGGCGTTTTTTTTCTCCACAGAGACACTCTCTTTCTTCTGTACACGCCTCAGGTTCTCCCCCCCGCAATACCCCCCGTGTCACTCTCGAAATTTCTGCAAGAAATCTTCTAGTTTCTCCTTGTACTCCACATTTAATATTATTTAGTGACTATTTGTTGCTGATTTATTAAACCTTTTAATGTATTTTGTCAGTTCCAGAGCTCAGTAGAGTATAAGTAACATGGAGAGGTAATACTTGAGTATAGTACAAGTACTCCGCTTGAATTCAGTACTCGAATACATGCTCTTATTTAATGAAAGGAACGTTACTCGTTACTGTACTGCCTGGTGTTACTGGTAACGTCAAAGATGCTGTCTGTGTCTCCGTCATCTGCACCACCGTCTCCCCATTCAAAGCATCTCGTCGTTGTTAATATTTACCCGTTGATTGGTCTGAACTTACCGGAGGTGTGAGTCGGTTCCGGCAGGTCGTCGAACAGATCCATTCTGCTGAGTTAGCTCAGGTGCTAACCAGCTAGCTGACTAGCCTAGCCCAGCCTAGCTACCGGACAGAACAGACGCTGGTTAGCCGCCGCCGCTACCTGGCAGCTCGGTGTCCGTGTGTGAAATAACAGAGTTGATGGTTGAACTGAGTGAAAAGCTTCATTAAACGCGTTAAATTATCCAAACAGTCTGTAGTTCAACACGTTTATTGCTTCTAAACGCAGAAACGTTGGTCATTTAGTAGCAGAGAGAAATCCTGTTTCTCGCTCGTCGCTAGCATCAAGCTAGCATCAACCTTAAAGGTCACTTCCGGTAGCCTTCACAGTAAAAGCTCCTACTAGACTATACAGAGCAGTGATAAGAATATCTGAAAAAAATGTAAAAGAATTTATAAGAACTTATTGACTCGTATACCTCTATTCTCTTGATAACACTAATGCAGTAGTTTAAAGTAACTAGATGCATTTACTTTTTTATGTAGATAGACTGTTATTTCACTATCTAAATAACCAAATGAGGTAGCACGATGGTGATTGAGCCCACTGAATGAAAGTACTGCAGTATTGATGTATTTGCAGAACAAGTATTCACACAAACAATAGAACTATGTACACAATGTTGAAAATTTGAAGGTCATTTACATGGAAAAATAACGTTTCTATCCTGTTTCTGTGTTCATGAGCACAATCGTGTGTTCAAATAGAAATAATAAATCAACCAGAACTGAAATCTTAGGAGACGATACTTTAAGTACATATTTGAGGTATATATAGTATACTGCTGAGTAGTTTATGGATTTGAGAGATTACTTATGTTTTTACCCATAATAATCATATCATCATTTACTTGATTACATTTTGTTTTTACTCTAAATGCAAAGTATCATAAAAAGTAAATAAATGTGAATATTGCCTTCTGCAAGGTGGAGTAGAAAAAAAATTTAAAAAAGACATTATTGAATAAAAAAATCAATAAATTGAATAAATTGTGTAACATATATAAATGATTTGATCATTAATTTTCACAATTTTATTGGATATCATTTATTTAATTTATTTAAAATCTAGATTTCATAATGTTAAATAGAATCCTGTAAAACCTTCACATCTGAAACGATAAGACAATTAATTATTTAATTAGAAACTTTAATTGTTGATGAATTTATTTATTTATTTTAATGATGCTATACTGCTTTTCTCTCTCTTTTTGATCATTGTAAGAAGAACAACTTTTATGGTTCTGGGAACTTGTGGATGTTTATTACTGTTTTGTGACATTCAATAGAATAATAAATAAAAAAATAAATAATAAGACTATTATTTGTTCATTAATCGATTAAATAGATTAATCAATAAAGAAACAATCATTAGCTGCAGCTCTAAATGCAGCTGCTTTTCTTTAAAACATTTTGTGCTTTCAAACAAACTTTTATAATAAAATAAATAAATGACTGAAAATGTGACAAGAATCAATTGAAAATCATGTTTTTATTCCAAAAGCTTTAAATCAATTAAAGTCAGTTAATGAAACTAATCAGCAGCCAGGAAACGATCAGCTCTGTTAGAAAACAACAAAATAAAAGTCCTCAACATTCAAATGTTTTTGATCAACAAAACAAAAGCCCTCAATGTTAAAACATATTTGAACAACAAAATAAAAGTCCTCAACATTCAGATGTATTTGAACAACAAAACAAAAGCCCTAAACTTTAAATTTTCTTTGGACAACAAAATAAAAGTACCGTATTTTTCGCACTATAAGGCGCACTATCAATGAACGTGTCTGTTGTCTCTCGTCTCGTGATAGTGGAGGAACTCGCCCGGCGTTGCCTCCCTGTCTTGGTGAATGTGTGTTGGCCTTCTGTCATCCGACGCTCCCACGCAGCTCGAAATTTAACTTTGAACGTCCTGTTGACACCGATATCTAGCGGTTGAAGTTTTTTAGTTAATCCACCCAGAATGACGGGTCCGAATTTGTTTTCTTCACTTTCGTTTTGACAGTGTCGGTGAGTGCCGTAATGCTCCGGCAGTCCATCCAGCGGTGCGGCTTCGTAGCTACCAAAGTCGTAATAAAACATTTTGACAGATTTTTGACGCCCTGTACCACATAAAATTGGTTCGAGGTCAGTAAGCACAACCAGAATTGATACATAAGGCGCGTCGGATTATAAGGCGCACTGTCGATTTTTGAGAAAATGAAAGGATTGTGAAGTGCGCCTTAAAGTGCAAAAAATGCGGTACAACAAAATAAAAGTCCTCAACTTTAAATCATCTGTGGACAACAAAATAAAAGTACAACAAAATAAAAGTCCTCAACATTGGTCCGTCTTCATCGTCATTCTCCTCCTCGTCCCTGGTCGTTGCTATGGTAACCAGCTCACCTTCAGGGTAAACCAGCACACATCACTCTGAGAAAAAGTTCACATTAAAAAATATATATCTTTGTTTTATAAAAATAGATCAAAACATAATGACAATCTGTGCAGGTTCAGAGGAAGAAAGATGATGATGAAGATGATGATGAAGATGATGATGATGATGATGGTGATGATGATGGTGATGATGATGATGATGATGATGATGATGATGATGATGATGATGATGAATTTCCCAAATTTCTCTCCAGGGATTGATAAAGGTTTATATTATCTTATCTTATCTTATCTTATCTTATCTTATGAAAATGATGAAGATGATGATGATGATGATGGTGATGATGATGATGATGATGATGGTGATGATGATGATGATGATGAATTTCCTGAATTTCCCTCCGGGTAGAAATAAAGGTTCATCTTATCTTATCTCATCTTATGAAGATGATGAAGATGATGATGATAATGATGGTGGTGATGATGATGATGGTGATGGTGATGATGATGATGATGATGGCGATGATGATGATGATGGTGATGGTGATGATGATGGCGATGATGATGATGATGGTGATGGTGATGATGATGATGATGGCGATGATGATGATGATGGTGATGGTGATGATGATGGCGATGATGATGATGGTGATGGTGATGGTGATGATGATGATGATGGCGATGATGATGATGATGATAGTGATGATGATGATGAAGATGATGATGTGATGATGGCGATGATGATGATGATAGTGATGATGATGATGATAGTGATGAGGATGATGAAGATGATGATAGTGATGATGATGATGAAGATGATGATGTGATGATGGTGATGATGATGATGATAGTGATGATGATGATGATGATGATGATGAAGATGATGATGAAGGCGGTTTCAGGGTGACCACGCGCGTTCAGGCCTTGGCGTCGAGCATCTCCAGCAGCAGTTTGTGCAGCGGGACGCAGCGGTGGCGGTGCAGCCGGAGGAAGGCCTGCACGGCTCGGTCGGCGGTCTGCCGCAGCAGCGGGAGGCTCATCAGCAGCCGACCCGCCCGCCGCTGCTCTCTGCGGGACGACTCGTACTCCTGCAGCGCCTCGTGGAGCCCGTCCTGGAACCTCTGCACCGAGTCCGGACAGTCCACCGGGTCGGCGTCTGCCGGACGGACGCAGAGAGAGGGAGGACGTTAGGACAGAAAGGTTTACTCAAGTATGCTAAAAGAATCATTTCTGACTTAAGTAGCCTTTCAACTGTACTTTCATAACCTAAAAAGTAGGTTATAAGTATATACAGTATACTCACAATATAAAAACTATTAAGCTAGTTTACTGAGAGTTAACTGCTTTGACTTAAACTACAAAGTTGGTTACAAGTATATACAAGCATACTTGCAGTATAAAAGCTGTTAAACTAGATCACCTTGCTCAGGTGCAGTACTGAAGTACAGTTAGTACTTGAGTACTTTAGAGATGCAACGATTCATCGATTAGTTGATCAACAGAAATTTAATCTGCAGCTATTTTGATAATAATTTTAGTATTTTTTAAAGCAAAAATGTCAAATACTTGTGAAATATGAAAGTAAATTGAGTAATTGAATCATAATTGTACTGAAGTAATTACTGAATAAAACAAGCTTTTTTAAAATCATCAGCTTTTTATATTTCACAGACAATAAATCAATTATTCTACTGTATTCTCATAGTATACCCAAGTATTTCTGTTTTATACTATACTACTATACTACCGTATTCTCTCAGCGCTGTATTTACATATTAAGATTTTACATTAATAAACGTACATGAAACATTTTTATGTAAACAAATATAAATAATATAAATAAACGACTAGCGGTGTGAACAACTGATGGGTCAACGAGGTGGAGAGGCGTCAAGACGGAGGTCAAAGAAAGGTCAAGGTCAGCCTGTGGGTGTTTGTACCACACACACACACACACACACACACACACACACACACACACACACACACACACACACACACACACACACACACACACACACACACACACAGTGTCCCACTGTCCTCCAGACAGTTAACAGTTTATAGATCCTGAACCGAGTCTATCAATACACTTTATTGATCCGAGGCTCAGACAGTGGGAGACTGACCAGACTTCAGCTGGAAGTGTCCCATCATGCACTGCTTCAGCCAGTCTGATGTTATTGATCACTGTTAGCACTGTTAGCATCATCACCAACTGATCCTACTGTGATATATTATCTTCTTCCTCTGAGCTCCATTAAAACACATCAGTGAACCTCGGTGTGTCCATGGGTGACATGTTTCTTCCTTACCATGAAAAAAATAACTTTAAACCTAAAAAACTTAAACTGAAAAAACTTAATAAGCAAATAATCTAAAAAAACTTTAACTGTAGAGAAAACTAAAGAAAATAAGGAGATTTCTGAGCACTTTACTCAACACTAGTGATCAACATTCGATCAGTGAAACATGCACTTCTTGCAGAAATCTCCAAGTGTCAAAAGTTTTTGATCCCAAATCACAGCATGGCTTCTTCTATGGTGTTCCTCAAGGTCTTGTGTTTTAATGTGGTATTTTAGAGGGAATATTGATCATTTTTATCAATTCTCAATGGGTAAAAATGGTTAAATTTAGCACCAAATCTGTGTAATAAATGGTATCAACCCAAAAATGGTTGCAAAAGCTTATGAGACATGATAGAAGATGGGGATGGACATCGTATACTTCTATCATCATAATCTAAACTCATTCATCCATGTTTATTTCTGATTAATGACTAAAACAACTTGACACACAGTGCTGAGCCTCATCTCAGATTAATCTTCAGGTTTCAGCTTTCAGATGATGTTCATCACTTCTATGAGACTTCTACTGTTGACCTGCTGTCTCCCTCTAAAGACCCCCTGACCCCCTAAAAAAAGACTAAAACGGCTCTATTGTGGATCTCAGAGGGTTACAGTAGGATTATGAATTATATTGCAGTATTGGTACTTCTACTAAAGTAAAGAATCTCAATATATCTCAATCATCCATACAGCGACGTGGAACATCCAGTAACTTCAGCGTAATATTTCTAAAATATTCCTAAAGTTACTTGATGTTTTGTGGCTAAAAGTTTGTGGGTCTAATCAATACTGTGATGCTTCAGCTCCCAGCCTCTGATCGATATCAATAACCACTCCTCTGGGATCAATACGTTCAGACCCCCCACCCCCCCTTCCATTCCCCTCAATCTTTTCTCTCTTAATTGTAAATCAATATCCGTATTATTCATGCTGCCGTTTCTCTGCCAGGGGCAGCTGCCACCCTGCTGGGAGGTCTGAGGATTCTGGGTTAACTGTTTCCATGTGATGTGATCTAAGCCTGCAGCCGTTTTCATTTTAAAATGCATAACCTTTGCTTCGTACAGTATATATCTCGCTACTCCAGTGTTTTCCAGCCTGAAAACAAAGACGTTTGAGATGCTGCTGACCTGGTTTTAGTTTTAAAACTCCTGAGTTTTTGTTTTAGTTTGGGCGGACACAAATGGAGACGTTTGAAAACGATGACCTAGACGCCAACATTCACTTCCTGATTGGGTCTTATCAGTCATGACGTGTTCTTCCCTGATTCGTCCCGCCCAGCTCTGTCAAAGTCAACAGGATCATAACACGCTAACGCAAATTTGTTTTAATACCACTAATTTCTTTAATGCATTAATGCAGCTTGTGATTTTTAGGTTGTAGCAGCTCAGTTTTAAAGCTACAGTGGAGATCCTGGTCTCACATGAAACTAGAAAACCTGATGAATCCATCGGTACCAACCAGGTGACACTAGCTGGTAATGAAGGAGGCTAAATAATGCTACAGATGTGCGCTAAATTTTGTCGAGAACTGAACTAAAAAACTGTCATGTCCATTTTCAAAGGGGTCCGTTGACCTCTGACCTCCAGATGTGTGAATGTAAATGGGTTCTCTGGGTCCCCACCAGTCTCCCCTTTACAGACATGCCCACTTTCTGATAGTCCCAGTCAGTCTGGATCAAGTCCTAGTCAAGTCAGCACTCTGACACACTGACAGCTGTTGTTGCCTGTTGGGCTGCAGTTTGCCATGTTCTGATTGGAGCAGATTGTTGATGTAAATGGTAAATGGACTTGAATTTATGTAGCGCTATTTATCTATACACGACTAAAATAACATAACTAAAATGACTATAATAATGACTCTGCCTCCTGCTGACACACAGGTGAAGTTTACCTGCATATCATGTGTGTGTGTGTGTGTGTGTGTACCAGAGTTAGCGAGAGCCATGGCCTTCAGCGTCACCACCTCCTCGGGGCTCAGGTTCATCGCCTGGTATTTAGCTGTCAGGTGACGCAGCGCCTCGTACAGGTCGGCCAATCCCACGGCTCGACACTGAGCCTCGTCCAGCCGCAGGTTCCCGGCAAATACGAGCTCCTCCGCCGCCGCGGCCTGTGACCGCCAGGCCACACCCACCAGCAGGGCCTCCATCCAACCGCTCTGCAGCAGCGACATCTGGTCGACCAATGAGAGACCAGAGAAACCTGGGGGGGAAAAATTAAATAACAAATGAACTTTAAACTTACAATCGTATCGGACCTTAAAAGAAAATATAATTAAAAGATTTGTGAATAAAAGAAAAGTTACTTTAGTTGCAAGAAAAGATCTCGTGATCGAAAGAAAAAAATTGTATTTAAAAAAGACTCTTGTGATTACGAGACAAGATATCGAAAATTAAAAAGTTCTTAATTTTATTAGAGATCCAAGATTACCGAATGAAAAAAATCTCTGTCTTTACTGAACGTTCAGCGCAGCATGAAAAGTGTTTAAAAAGCCCTTCAGGTGATGTGGGCGTGTACCTGGGATCTGTTTGGCCCAGCCAATCAGAACCAGCAGCTCCCTGTTCAGGAGGTCACAGAGGGTCAGCAGGGTCCGCAGGCTGCCGTCATTGGTGGAATCGTCCTGATTGGCGGCCAGCGGGGCGGGCTCTGTCAGCAGCAGATGGGAAACCACCTTGTTTCCTGAAAGACAGTCAGTGATGACTGAAATAAGGTTTTTAATTTACTTTAGACTTTGTCTTTACGTTGGAGCTTCAGGTGTGAACTCACTGCTGCTGACTGGGTGACTGTACGGCCCTCTGCTGTAGACACTCAGTCCAGTCTCCACCCGCCGCTTGTACTTCTGCCGTCCTCCCCTCACTCGGTCCATACGAACTCCTGCAACACAGAGACCGTGTTCATACTCCCAGTATGTGTGTATATCTCTTTCTAGTCATCTTGAGTCTTTCTAGTCATTTTGCATCTATCTGTAGTCGTGTTGCATCGCTTTCTGGTTGTTCTGCATCTCTCTGTGGTAGTTTTGTGTCTCTCTGTGGTAGTTTTGAGTCTCTCTGTGGTAGTTTTGCGTCTCTCTGTGGTAGTTTTGCGTCTCTTTGTGGTAGTTTTGCGTCTCTCTGTGGTAGTTTTGCGTCTCTTTGTGGTAGTTTTGAGTCTCTCTGTGGTAGTTTTGCGTCTCTCTGTGGTAGTTTTGCGTCTCTCTGTGGTAGTTTTGCGTCTCTCTGTGGTAGTTTTGAGTCTCTCTGTGGTAGTTTTGCGTCTCTTTGTGGTAGTTTTGAGTCTCTCTGTGGTAGTTTTGCGTCTCTCTGTGGTAGTTTTGCGTCTCTTTGTGGTAGTTTTGAGTCTCTCTGTGGTAGTTTTGCGTCTCTCTGTGGTAGTTTTGCGTCTCTCTGTGGTAGTTTTGCGTCTCTCTGTGGTAGTTTTGAGTCTCTCTGTGGTCGTTTTGCGTCTCTCTGTGGTAGTTCTGCATCTCTCTGTGGTAGTTTTGCATCTCTTGTGGTCGTTTTGTGTCTCTCTGTGGTAGTTTTGAGTCTCTCTGTGGTAGTTTTGCGTCTCTTTGTGGTAGTTTTGAGTCTCTCTGTGGTCGTTTTGCGTCTCTCTGTGGTAGTTCTGCATCTCTCTGTGGTAGTTTTGCATCTCTGTGGTCGTTTTGTGTCTCTTTGTGGTCACTGAACTGAGCTCTGTGATTTTCCAATAACAATTACGTTAACATTTACTACAAACAGAGACTCAACAGCACTGCAAAGACTCATGGGAAGTCTCTGTGACAGACTGACAGACAGATGGGCGTGACGTACCCTCCCTCATCATGCCGGCCTGGAGACATTTCTGGAAGCGGCAGGCCTGACAAGCTTTCCTCCTCCGTTTGGTGATCTCACACTCGTTCATCACTGGACAGCTGTACTCGATGTTGCCTAGGTTACCACAAACAGGAAGTGACATCATATCCTCTCTCAGTGACACAGCTGTGCTGTACTTTGAGTGCAATGATACATAAATAAGTAATAGTAATAAGGATTTAAAAGTTGTTTGTGGATATTGTATATTTTGCCAATATTATAATTAAACAAATGAAATCCATTTATTTTGACTTGTTTTTATGGTTGTGTGTCTGTTTCCTCATCTTGTTTATTTTCATTATTACTGAGGCTTAGACTCCAGAGTGAGCAGGTGTTTATAAAACTAAAATTGTTATGGCCTCTTTATTTCCTTGGATGTCTTAAAATATGTTTAGATGAATGAACTGATCAGACGTGACTAATCGATCGATCACTCAATCAGTCATCTGATGCTGGGATGCTGTTTGTCTGGTCTGAGTCCAGCAGCTGATGTGTGAGCTCATAGCTTCACACACTAATCAATGCACTGACTGCTGCTGTATTGATCAGCTTTGCCTATTAATTCACTTTTTGATCAACACACACACTGTGGGTCTCACCTTGTATGGTCCTCTTGAAGAAGGCCTTGCAGGCCTCGCAGGACGCCACGCCGTAGTGATACCCGGAGGCAAAGTCGCCACACACCAGGCAGAGCCTCTTGGGCCCCACGGCGCCCATCGGCGTCAGGTAGTCACCCCTCAGGATGGAGTCCACCTGCAACGAGGAGACACGCTCAAGTCTCTGCTGCTGTCTGAACATTCATCATCAACTCTGCGAGCCCAGTGGTTCCTACTGAAGATGTTAAAACATTAATATACTGTATAGTTTCACTTCTAAAGGTTTTTATCAAACAAACAGAGGGAGATAGTAACTTTGCTGGGGACGATTTTCACTGGCGGACTAATCCACATTTGGTGCTCTAGTGAGTATTAGTGGCAGCAAGATGAGGCCACAAATATCACTTTTTTGGCCATCGCCATCTTGGTTATTGGCCATCGCCATCTTGGTTATTGGCCATCATCATCTTCATTTTTGGCTGTCGCCATCTTGTTTTTTTCCAACCAGAAGTGACACGAGAGGGTGGAACTAAGTACAACTGAACGTTGAATAGGACATTTTTAGGGACGAAAATGTTCCAGTTAACACTGATGAACTGAAAACACAGGCTACATGGTGATGCTGTGGCCTCGCAGCAAGAGGGTGACAGGTTCAAATCTGGTTTGTGGTCCGTCTGTGTGGAGAGTTTGTTCTCAACATGTTAGCGTGGGTTTTCTTCCAGGTTTCCTCCCACAGTCCACAACTGATGACAGGTTAACTGATGACTCTAAATGTCCTGTAGGTGTGAATGTGAGCGTGAATGGTTGTCTGTCTCCATGTTTCAGCCCTGTGATAGTCTGGAGACCTGTCCAGGTGAACCCCGCCTTCACACTGTGTAAGCTGGAATCGGCTCCCCGCGACCCCGAATGGGATAAGTGGTTGCAAATGATGATCAACTGAAAACTCACTGTGAAAGGATTAAAGTTCTAACACGAACAAATCATCCCCTGCTTTATGGTCTATTTTATGGTCTATTTGACTCTAAATGGACCATAATTTACTAAATGAACATCATGCTGTATTGAAGAAGACTGAAACTAGTGATTGAGACCATAAACTCATGTCTACCGTGTTTACTGAGGTAATAAATCAAGTGAGAAGTCGGCTCATTTTCTCATAGACTTCTATAGAACCAGAGGAGTCACCCCCTGCTGGCTGGTGTTGAATGAAGGTTTAAGGAACGCCAGTGAAAGACAATAAAATAAAATAAAAAAACTTTCTTCACCTGTGCTGAAAATGAATCTGTCTGCGACATCGAAAAACGCACAGAAGCCTCCGACACCACGGCGCTGCCTCCGACGCTTCCTCCGCTGGAACTAGATCCGGTCGGGGACTCTGGCTCTGGGGCCTCACAGAGGGGGCTATAGGAGGAGGAGGAAGAGGAGGAGGCTGGGCTGGGGAGGAGGAAGGCCCGGTGTGAGGGGCTGAGAGCAGGTGTAGTGTCCAGGGGGAAGGAGGGACTAAGGGGGGAGGAGTGGAGGAAGGAGGCCGGAGACTGAGCTTCATCGGTGGGGCAGGAGGAGGAAGACGAGGAGGAGGAGGAGTCCAAGAGGCTGAAGAGAAAGAAGGGTGTGAATGGTGAGTACAGCTCATACTTTATTTTAAAAGGATACTTTTTCTAAAACTTCCACTGAACTAAAAGTACAAGTTCGTAGTACTAAAACTACTGTTAAAGTAGCATAAATGAAAAGTATTTAAAACTTCCTCTAAAAGTGTTTGAAACAGCTGAACGGAAGATGTATAAATGCAGAGAAACACATAAATAAATAATAATTTAAATAAATAGAGATAAATAATTCATAATAATTAATAAGACATAGAGATAAATAATAGTTATAATAAATATTCATATATGGAGCTGTTGGTTTCTCACCGTTGTGGGCTGACAAAGTGGCATTCGTCTGTCAGACTGAAATCCTTCAGCTCCATCCTGAACCTGATCCCTGATCAGTGAGTCTGACAAATCCAAATAAAAAGCTGCTTCAGCGGTGCATTCATACACTCAGCTTTCAGTCAGTAAAAAAGGCTTTTCTGGTGGTGCTTTTATGTCCAACGACAATGTGGGAAATTAAGAGTCTGATCTCTGACCTCGTGTTTCCTGCAGAGGGGAGACGAAGTTGAACACAGACAGACATCTGAGGCTCGGAGGTGTCTGCAGCGTTATTTATCTGACTTATCTGAGGGGGCGGGGCCCACAGGATCAGCCAATCAGCAAGCAGGATCACCAGGCTGACTCTGTCTATCGCGTCTATTGATTAGGATGGTGACAGATGTAGGCCACGTCTGAAGCTCCTCTCTGCACATTTCAAACATTTTATATTATTATCAAGAGAAACAAACAATTGGTTCTAGGAGTTTGTGTGCTTTCATAAATACGTTACAGCCTCGTTATTATCGTAGTACAGAAAATAGTTTACTTTCTCTTCCACATAAACAAACAATGTGGAAAGACACAGGAAGAACACACTTAAAATAAACAAAACAAAAAATAAAGGACAAAAAAAATAACAATTCCTTAATTAATTAAAAACATAGCAACAGCGTCAGTACTACTACTACTACTATTACTACTACTACTTATAATAATAATAATAATAATGATACTTTTTATTATTAGTATTGTTGTTAAATGCATAAATACATACATGTGATTATTATTTTTATTATTATTAAAATGATAAATAAATTATATTAAATATATGTAAACATAATAATATATCCATCCATCCATCCATCCATCGTCAACCGCTTATCCCGTTAGGGGTCACGGGGGGGCTATAACAATACATATATATATATATATATATATATATATATATATATATATATATATATATATATATATATATATATATATATATATATATATATATATATATACTTCACTTATTTAAATAAGATAATGGATATTCACTCGTTCATAGAAACAAAGCAAAAATGAGAGAAAAGTGAGAAGAACAAAAACAGTTTTTGAGACAGATATTGTTTTAATGTTTTTCATCATTGGTTTGGTGGACTGTAAGCTGTTTTTATTTCTTTGAAAAGAGAAACAACCACTGATTTATAAATTTAATTACTTTTTTTTAGCTGTTCAGTGTGAGTTGTGTAGGATAACCTGCTAAGTACTAATAATGACGTACTGCCTCTATTACATTTACATTAAGAGCATTAAAATTAATTTAGTCCGAATAAATGTTTAAACGTCTGGAGGGTTAAAAGAGCTGATTTCAATATGTAATAAGTAAGTGATCTACATCTGCTGCCTTTTTAAGTTTGCTTTACAGCATCATATTTCTGAAAATTAAACGTGAAAAATATGATTCTCAGGACGGAGACACTGATGTTCGATGGAGGGACCTCCCTGATGGCTGCTACTAGACACCTGATTGGACGAATACGTTCCCTCATGGGCTGCTACTAGACACCTGATTGGACAAATACATTCCCTCATGGGCTGCTACTAGACACCTGATTGGACGAATCCATTCCCTCATGGGCTGCTACTAGACACCTGATTGGACGAATACATTCCCTCATGGGCTGCTACTAGACACCTGATTGGACGAATACATTCCCTCATGGGCTGCTACTAGACACCTGATTGGACGAATACATTCCCTCATGGGCTGCTACTCCCAGCTTTCAAAACTGGAACCAACATGGCGGCTCCTCTTACATCATGTTTCTGAAAACATTTTAATATAATAATCCATGTAGTTATTAAATCTGTCTTTATTTTGGATCAGTTAGTTTAAAAGTTTATCAGGAGTTTCCAGAGGCAGCGAGTCGCACCAGACGCCCCTGATTTGCAAAAAGTAGCCTTGAGCTCAACTTTACGCAAATGCGTAGCGGGCAACATGGCGCCCCATCTTTCAAAGCGTGCCGCCGCGCAACCAGAATGCATTGCACAGCTGATCACATAAAGAATGAATGGGAAGCGTGGACGGAGCCTGTGGACACGAACCATGAGAGAGCTGAGGATTAACGCACACCTGATGTGTGAGAGAGAGTGTGTGTGTGTGTGTGTGTGTGTGCGACACACACACACACACACACACACACACACACACACACACACACACACACACACACACACACACACACAGTACCCTAATCTGACCCTCAGACGTACAGGCTGCTCAGATCAGTCTCACCTACATCTGCCGTTTCATAACAGCATCATCACTACACCTGCCTGTCTGTCCACCCGTCTGTCTGTCTGTCTGTCCACCGTCTGTCTGTCTGTCTGTCTGTATATCAAGATGGACGACATGACAGCTCCCAAAAAGTGAAGCCAAAACATCTGGACTGCTCACTGGTGGCTGGTTGCATTATAGGTCATAAGTCCAGGCAGTTTGGGAAGTCAAGTCACTGACAGCTGTTTTGCCATGTTCTGATTGGAGCAGATTGTTGATGCTAAAGTCAGAACCTGGGAGGGTTTCTGGGCAATATCTGTCATTGATTTGTGTTGATAATTGATTCCCAATAATTAATTTATACATGCATTTGCAGAAAGCAGCATATTAGTTCACTCACATGTTGATAAGAGGATTAAATACTTGACAAATCTCCCTTTAAGGTTCATTTTGAACAAATAAACAATGTGATTAATTTGTGATTAAATATTTTAATATATTGACTGTCCCAATTTATACTTTCTTATTGTTGCACCACATGTTTACATGTTTGTATCTTGTTGTTTGTAACTCGTTCAGTCTCAATTTTGCATCATTCGTTCTTTTTATTTTGCACTGCAGACGAGGAGAAACACAATTTACAGGTTCCTGTATGTGCTGCACTGCAGATGAACAGATGGATGACAGTAAAGCCTCTTTTATGTCAACATATTATTAAAATTACGTTATGTCTCTCTCTCTTATCATCATCTCATTTATTAAGTTTGCCTTTGTTCCAAATAAAATATTATTTAAAATACTTAAATTAAAGCTACTTATCCTGCGTAATTTAAGTACTGACGTGTATTACAGTATTCATGTGATTATATAATGAAGAAAACCTTGAAACAAGACGCTTGTTTGTCTTGTGTCATTTAAAGACAGTTTATCAGCAAAATGATCCTCGAGTGCCGAGTGATAATCTGAGTAAAAATATCCCGAGATAAATCTGGATTCGCACGATGAAATCCCCGACGGCATTCCCACAAGCTGACCTACTCACCTGGATCAGATCTGGGTCATCGGCACTTTGAGTCAACACCGCCGTCACCTCACACCACCTCGCTCTCTGCAGGGCCTCCAAATCAATAAAATCCTCAAAACCCGTGTGATATTTCACAACCTAGAATAAAGAGAGAGAATAAATAAATCAGAAAAGGTCACTGAAATAACACATTTAGCTTTGCTGTATGTCTTCTTTCTTTGTTCTGAACCATCTTTAACTTCTCCTGAACAAGCACCTTCACTTCCTATAATGTCACTAATGATCTCCATATTTTCTCATAAATCCTGTTGTTTAACCCCCAGTTGTCTATAGGTCTGTCTTGTTAAAACAAGCAGCTAATAATGTTTCTCTGTGTTACTGAAATGAGAAAACAGCTAATTTTAACAAACATACCTGCAGCTCCCTGTGGTGTTGTGTCCTCCGATCACCTCGTCTCTCAGCAGGTTATTAAGGAACAACGTTTACTGAACATTATGTGGTTATTTATCCCCTCCGAAAACAAGATGGCGACGGGCAAAAACCAAGACGGAGACGGCAAAAACTGAGATGGTGACAACCAAAAGCCAAGATGGAGACGACAAAAAACCAAGATAGTGAGGGCTAAAAACCAAGATGGAGCAAAAAAAAAAAAAACAAAGATTATTTTTTTGGCTGTCACATTCTTAGTTTTTGGATCTCTCAGAAGGTTTTTTCTGTTTTTCGTCACCAAAGAGAGTTGAATGGAGATCTTGGAGATTTTGCTTGAATATATACATTATATATAATATATATTTTTAGCTGTTGGCTATGTAAGGGATAACAAACAGCTAGCGGGCCACAGACAGGGTGATGTGGTACCCTGAAGGGGTCTGCCATCAGAACTGCGTTCATAGCAACGGTCTGCTAAGAACAGGCCCTAGAACGCAGCGATTGATCGATCAGAACTCGGTATTCAACAGAGCCGCGTCATGAACTGATGTATTTTTTTGTCTTGGCAGGTCAGAACTTGACAACACAGTGGTGTCGGTGTGTATTCACACTCTGGTGATGAGCTGGTTTGTAGTGCAGTGTGTGTGTGCGTGTGTGTGTGTGTGTGTGTGTGTGTGAGACGAGGATACCTGCAGTGAAAGTGAAAGCTGATATTCCGCTGGCTCACAGTTTTAACCTCAGTACTGGGTGAACCTCTGTAATCCCATTAATGCAGCCTGGGGGTGAAGGTGTGTGGACAGATTGGCCTACAACATAAAGTGGCTTAGAGGTCTGGATCCACATAAACAGAGCAGCATTAAGGTTATGGAGCCAGATGGAGGATCAGAGACGATTAGCACGAGAGTATCACCTGAGGTGACTCGACAACCACAAACACAGTGAGCACGACGAGCTGCTTAGCAACATGCTAGCTCATCAAAGCCGTATAATAAAAAAATGTAATTTATGGTGCTGTTAGCAAAAATATTTTTTTTAAAAAAAGTTTGAAACAAGACTTAAGTATGAATTATCCATTAAGTGTGTTATTATGATTTTAGTTGTACATGAGTAAATCTAATTTTGACAACCTCAGAGCAGAGAAACCGTGGAGCACCCCGACGAGAGGCCGGTACCCACGGTTGGGAAGCACTGATCTACATCTCAGAGGTACCTATTGTACTTTCTTACTCTACTACATTTATCTGACGGTTTTAGTTCTTTCCCGCCCAGTGAAAAACAGGTGTCGCCAGATGTGCTGATGTTGAAAGTTTGTGATAAACTGAAGGATAAAGTGAAAATCCTCGTCCTTCTGAAGATGAATAAACTCTTTAAAAAGCCTGTTGGAAGAGCTGGAAAATGCATCGTCACAAAGCTGAAAACATTCGAGACACATGGTGCTCACAGGGCAGCGAAGCACCGTCATATGATGATCTTATAGACCATGATGCATTGCTGTAGGTGAAACTAGCCAACAGGAGTTAAATGCAACATTCACATTAATGCAGCAGTAATATTAATCCAGAGACATAAGATGATTACGGCTGCATCAGCTGTTAATACTTACATACTTTTACTGCAGTAAGGTTTTGAACGCAGGACTTTTACTTGTAGTGGAGTATAGTAGTAGTGTGGTATTAGTACTTTTACTACAGTAAATACTTCTTCCAGCTCTGCTGCGTGGTAGCTCACATCCTCTCCTACAGACCAGACACACAAAAACCAACAACACAAACAATTTCAATAAAATTGTGTGCAAATATATTTTCATTTCTTGTCATAAAAACAATGATAAAAAAGTGAATCATTAATCATAAGCATTAAAAAATACCAGAGACTTAAAGTTTAAACAATGTACAAAATGTCCTGTGTCAACAGAACAGGTTGGTCTCTGGCATGTACAGTGCATGGTATAGATCATAGGTGAAAGTTCATCAGCATGTTAACTACGTCAGAAAGTTAATAATAAAAACACAATAAACACGCTCTCTTACAGGCTGTAACAGCTGCATTCGTTTAGGTAACAATACAACAGGATTAATGTGGAGGAATGTGAATTATTATATACACAATATGACTGAATGCAGCTTCCAGTACATTCAGGACAGGAAGCTGCATGTTCTGGCTGCATCTGCCGACAACAAGTACAGACATGTCAGTAATTCAGCAACACATTTTGTCTTTATAAAAGTCCTCTGAAGGTACTCAATCAAATCAATTATTCTATACTTTTCCTTTTCAACAAATCTCACGTGCAGATCAAAAACCGACCTACTGAAGTCTGTAAAAACACCTCACAAATATATCTGTAATTTCCTGAAACAGCTGCTCGCTGTAGCTTTTATCAAACAATCAGGACGAAGTAGTGCGTTAGCTGGGGACTGGTGTGAGGCTCATTTATGTGGTTTAATGGAGCTCTATGGCACACAGGAAGATGTATGAAGTACTTATTAGTAGGAAATCCTTCGGTCTGCATGTGGAATTTGTTGACGATAAGAAAAAATATAGTAAATCACTGGATTTATCCAAAACATTCATCATTGTTTGCTGAATTTGGTTTAGTGGAGACAAATCATTGTGTTGTTCATTAATTACTCACACAGTGGTGATTATAAAACTCTCTCAGGGTATATCGATGTACACATACTAACACTGCTGAGAGCAAACCTTCACCTGGCACAAACCTGACAAAAACAAGTTTTCGTATGTCTGGTTGAACGAGCCGCATGTTTTGTTAACCACATCTGCGATGGGTCAAAGTATCGACTAATCACAGTAATTTATTCATCGTTATTAAAACGAGGCCGACATCGTCCTCTGTGTTGTTTCAGGTATTTTGAGGGTTTTACTGACTTACGCAGGAGTTTACGTAATGTTTTCATACAAAGAAAACAGAAATGTGAAGTGCGAGGAGTTACTTTCCCAAAGTCCCATTTGTTTTTTTTCCCATTGATAATGTTACATGTAGTAGGTGATTTGAGGATCATAGACTACATGGCTCTGAAATATCAGTAAATTAGACTCTATGGCCCCGACCATGGCTCTGACATATCAATAAGTTTGAATCTATGGCCCCGACCAGAGACTATCCAATACCAGTAAGGTAGAATGGTGCCTAAAAAATGGCTTTTCCTCCAAAAATACATTATGAATGTCCAAAATGAATGTTTTGTTTATCTCTGTGGAAGATATCTGATGTTTGCTTCCCAAACCAGTAGCTCCTCACACTTTGCATTGCATGTGATGAGTTTCTGATATCTACCAGAACAAATATATTTAGATTTAACTGCTGTAAAGCAGAAAAATATTAATAAAAAAATGTAATCAAGTGAAATGGCATTTTTATTTTAGCCAACAGAAACTGTGACCAAATGAATTGTCAGCAGAACAACACTCTCAATGACCACACCAAAGCTAACACTTCCCAGCTTGTTTATTAGCCAGGGAGCTAACAGCCAGATTATAATTCAACAATTAAAATTAATATATTGGGGATTTATGGACTCATTACCTCTGGATTTCAGTGGCCATGGCCCAGAGAGCACATTATTTTTTAAGTAGAGTGACGGTCCTTCAGTTTTTCAGTGTCATGCTAACAAATACCGGGAGCGTATCTTCTCGAGCTAATAGCTAGCGGGTAGACTAAACTTAGCAATTAGCTAATTCTAGCTAGCGGAGGGCTCATTACTGATGTCTGCGAGTGTGTTGGAAATTATTTTCAGCAACATCATAACCTATTGTAGCTTCTACATGAGGAACGGCAAAAACGCTAGTCACGTTTTAGTAGCTAAAAATATTCATGTTAGCATAAACTTTCTGTTGTTTCAAATGGCACTGCTATCGTGCTAACGCTACATTTATTACATTCATTAATATTTCTAAAGTTAGACAATATTTTCTTTTGCTTTATCTTTGTCTTATTGAACAGATTGGTGTAAAGAGTGAACCTGGTGTGTTTTATATGTAAATAGCTGAAGATATTATGATTATTATTGTGATATGTTGTGGTGGTTAGATGGAGATCTGTATGGTGATATTTATGTCCTCTGTTTTCTGTCCAGTTAAAACGTAAAGCTGATGTCTCTAAACTGATCTGAGCTCTGGTTAGTTTCCTCTTCTTCTACTGCTCAAAGCTTCACATGTTTGAAAACTTTCCAGACTTTTCAACACAATAAACATCCAGATAGATTCATCATTAAAAACATTAAGATGAACTCTGGCCTGGTTTATGCTACTAGCCTGGAGTCTACGTTTGGAGTTAACCTGGTTTCAACCACTGGTGCTAAACAGGGCTAGACTGGTTCAGACTGGGCAGACACCAATTTTAATTATCTTTCTAACTCACTCTACGCATTTTAATGCCTTTCTGTGAGGCTAAAACATGGTTTGATCGACCAGTCACCAATGATGCTGTAATACAGTGACTGTACATATAATTTACTAACTCAAAACAGTGGATTTAGTGTTAGGTTACTTGTTAAAAAGGAAACCTAGCTTGGATACAACCTAGTTTAAGATACAATTGGGTTGGTACCAAAATTTAGTTTAGTTTAATCTAATGTAGTTCTGTTGCCTGGCTAATTAGCCCGGTCTGCTAGCTTCTACTTTCCAGGTGAAATACTAAATTAAAAGCACTATTGTTATTTGAAAAGAACAAATTAACCCAAGCTGAAATCATCATCATGGGGAGAAGTATTACAAGCATTAAGTACATAGAAAACGTGGCCTCTATCCACCTTATTCTACGGGCTCAACTTCCGGTGAGGTAGCGGAAGCAGCAGTAAGCTAGTTATGGTGCCTTCACATGAAACTCGTGAGCTTGTGTTCACAACATGGGAAGTCGTGTGCACGATGTAAGTGGCGTTCAGGTAGGTAAGTCACGTGAACACCACTGCTAAGCAACAGCAATATTAACAGTACTGTCGGTGTCAAGCCACAGAGGCTAACAATTTAGCAAGCTAGCAATATCAACATTTTCCCCAGACATATAAAATTTCCAAGAAAAACAATATATGACTAAAATTACAATATATTCACTTATCATGCACCGAAAAATGAACCATTTGAGGGCACCATTGGTCCCATAAGCTAACCATAGTGGCTAACCATAGAGGCTAACCATAGAGGCTAACCATAGTGGCTAACCATAGAGGCTAACCATAGTGGCTAACCATAGAGGCTAACCATAGTGGCTAACCATAGAGGCTAACCATAGAGGCTAACCACAGTGGCTAACCATAGAGGCTAACCATAGAGGCTAACCATAATTATTAGATTTATTAATACAGTCGCTCTAGGAGAGCCAATTAGTGTTACCATGGAAACTGACGGTTCTAGTTCATTGACACAATACGCCAAACGTTGTGCCCATAATTGACACAAGGCATCATGGAGGTCAGGAATAAGGTGATACTAAAACCAGGTTTGAGGTTTTTGTTTGTTTTCTGTGGAAAGTGGTCAGAATATAAATAAAGTATGTTTAATATAAATTAGACATATTTCATTTAAGTTGATCAGATATACAGTAGACACTGACACTGAGCTTGTTTTTTTTACATATGGAGGAAATGTTTTTGTTTTATTGTTCAGACTGCGGGTCTTTTTTTTTGTTCATGAGGGAGCGTGTATTGTATTTATCGAGAAATCTAAAATAATCTTATTTTTCTCTCTTTTAAAGATTTCAGTGGAAAGAGACAGATGTCGGCACAAAACCAACGTTATCTGTGGAAAAAAATGTCCTCGGCTGTCAGATGTCAGTCAGAGGTTTGAAGCTTAGACGCCATCTCTACAAATATGCACAAAAACTGTTTTATCCTCTTTTGAATAATAGGAAAATAAACGCATAATAACTGTAATGGCATTATATTTCCTTAAATGAAAATGAGGATAATTCAGATTTCAGTTAGTTAATCATGTGTACAGTCACTTAATTACTACGACGGAGTATTAGGGCCACACTGAGGTAAAAAATATCAGAGATTTCAAGAAAAAGATCTTAATATTACAAGAAAAAATATGTGTAATTTAATGAGAGTAAAGTCATATTATTTCAAGAAAAAAAGTCATAATATAATATTATAAGAGTGAAGTTAAACTTTATGAGAATCCAGTCGTAATATTACGAGAATAAAGTCAAACTTTATGAGAAAAAAGATGTAATACTATGAGAATAAAGTCATAACTTTACAAGAAAAGAAGTTGTAATATCACAAAAATAAAGTCAGAAATTTATGAGAAAAAAGTAACTTCCTTCACTCAGGTCCGTGTGGTTCTTGATTCAGAATAAACGTCTTGTCTTTTCAGGGTCCTGGTACTGATGATAATGTGGAGCTGATGAGCCAAAAGATTAAGTATTTGGTAATCTGTGATCCATGTTCCTCATTTTAACATTATTTCCCCTCTAAAATAACATAAAATTAATACTTAATAATATTATGACTTTATTCTGATAATATTTCTACTTTTTTCTATTAAATTTGTGACTTTATCCTCATAATATTGCTACTTTTTAAAATTAAATTTGTGACTTTATTCTCATAATATTGCTACTTTTTTAAATTAAATTTGTGACTTTATTCTCATAATATTGCTACTTTTTTAAATTAAATTTGTGACTTTATCCTCATAATATTGCTACTTTTTTAAATTAAATTTGTGACTTTATTCTCATATTACAACCTTTTTTCTATAAAATTTGTGACTTTATTCACATTATATTACCACTTTTTTCTTTTGAATTTATGACTTTACCTTCATAATATTACCATTTTTTTGTATTAAATTTATGAATTGATTCTCATAATATTAAATAGAAACCATAGTTGTTATTTAAAACGACATGGAGAAGTTGTGGTAGTAGCTAAAACAGGTTGTTAAGCTGGTCTCCAATCGAGAGTGACCTGGTGGAACTGGTGCCCAGTCTAGCGTTTCCCAGTTTAGTGCAATCTAGAGTATTTTAGCCCACTTCATCTTAGCCAGTCACATTTGTCATCTAGTCCTATAGTAAAACCCCAGCCAGGTCAGTCTAATCTAGTCCAGCCCAGTGTGCCGTTGTATAGTCCAGTCTAGACCAGTTGGTACTGGTCTGGTGGAGCTCATCCGGTCCGGTCTGATCTGGTCTACGCAGCCACACAGTGGTTGGGTCTGCGGGACATGACGTATCCTCTCCTGCAGACGCAGCGGAACGAGCCGTCGGTGTTCACGCAGCGAGCGTTCACACACGGGAAGTCCACGGCGGCGGCGTCCTCACACTCGTTTACGTCTGCAAACACACACACACACACAACATAACCAAGTCATGATTATATGCTGTACATACCCATGATGATGCCAAGGTTGGTGAGTTCATGGAGCCGATCTGATCATTACTAATCAATGCTCTCAGTGTACACAGATCGAGACATACAGCTACAAATACGGACAACACAGCTGAACCAGAGAAGAGGAAGAAGAGACACGATGTAAAAATACGCCACTAATTTCTTTAATGTATTAACACAACTTGTGATTTTTAGGTTGTGGCGGCTCAGTTTTACAGTTAGAGTGAAGATACTGGTCTCATCTGAAACTAGAAAACATAAAGTTAGTAAAGTTAGTTCATTGATTTCCAATAGTAAATATAATCATACATTTGCATAAAGCAGCATATTTGCCCACTCTCATGTTGATAAAAGGATTAAATACTGGACAAATGTCCCTTTAAGGAACATTTAGATCCACACTGACTGGGACTATCATAAAGTGGGCGTGTCTGTAAAGGGGAGACTGGTGGGGACCCAGAGAACCCATTTACATTCACACATCTGGAGGTCAGAGGTCAACGGACCTCCTTCAACAAAATTTAGTGTAAGTTTGGAGCGTTATTAACCTCATTCATGACCATCTAGTCCGACCTGGTTGGTACCGATGGATCCATCAGGTTCTCTAGTTTCAGATGAGACCAGTATCTTCACTCTAACTGTTAAACTGAGCCGCTGCAAACTAAAAATCACAAGTTGTGTTAATGCGTCAAAAAATGGGTGGCATTAACAAATCTGTGCTAACATGTTACTATGGTGCTAACTTTGACAGTAATGTAAATGTAAAGTATACAGTAAATTATACCCTTGCAGCTGCGGACAATGCATGATGTTATGTTAAAAACGGAAAAAATACGAATAAAAAAATAAAACTATAGATCACGTATTAATAGAATAATTTGGAAAATAAAGCTCAGAAACAGGTTTCAGAAGCTCAAAATTGTCTTGAATAATAAATGAATGAATAACATAATTTAACACAAATAATATAAATAAATAAATCCATGATTTACATGAAAGCCTGTTTTATTTGCGCTGCGATGGATCCAAACGTCACAGTTATCAGAGCTGGTTTTCCCGTCGCTGGGAGGTTGTGAGGAGGGAGGAAACACTCTTCAGCCAAAGAAATGATTTAATGTGTTGACAAAAATAATCTTTCAATAATCACATTATCAATCAATAAATATCTCTATTTCCCCCGCCCTCTCTGCGTACCTATACATGTCATGGAGGTCATGTCCAGTTCGTATCCTTGGTAACAGTCACAGGTGTAACCCTCGGCGACACGAATACACCTGCCGTTCTCACAGCCGTGCAGGATCCCACAATCCTCTGCTGTGCTCAGGCCGGCGTAGGACTCGTAACGCCCTGAGAGGAAGACGAGGAGGAGGAGGAGGAGGAGGAAGAAGATAAATAAATGAATAAATCCATAAATGACTCCATAAATAAAGAAATAATTAAATGTGGCAAAATATTACAAATAAAGGCAGCCATTAATTAAGTGATAAACTAAATTAATTGATATTTCTGTTTAAATTTACTTCCTTTATCTTTGTTTCAATTTTCTAATTTATTTTCTCTTCTGTTTAAATTTCCTTCTTATTGATTTAAGTATTCACTTTTATTCATTTTAAAAATTATTTTATTTATTTATTTTTGCACAATTTTTTGTCATTTATTTTATATTCATTTCAAAGTTATGTATTCATCTATGTATTTATGCATATATTTATTTATTTATTCATGCTCATTTTCCCTTTGCATTTCAGCTCTTATTTCCCCAAACTTTTTTATTTCTGTAT
>CAMQGK010000110.1:2920000-2957500 GCA_947000775.1 Pterois miles | reverse complement strand
CTTAGATAAAAAACAAGATGGTGATGACTAAAAAACAAGATGGTGATGACTAAAAAACAAGATGGTGATGACTAAAAAACAAGATGGTGATGACTAAAAAACAAGATGGCGACGCCAAAAAAAACAAGATGGTGACAGCCAAAAAAAACAAGATGGTGACAGCCAAAAAAAACAAGATGGTGACAGCCAAAAAAAACAAGATGGTGATGACTAAAAAACAAGATGGCGACGGCCAAAAACCAAACTCAAGGCTGAAGCCTTGTTTGGCAGTCCACGGTGACTACGCCCACTTCTTAGATACAGTCTATAGGAAAGACCAACGAAGGCGGTGTTGATGAATTTCATTTTGTTGTTGTTTTGTGTTTTACAATCAGCAAGGTAAAAATACTGTTTTTCAGTGGAGTCTGGTAGCTCTGAGAAGAGCATATTATTTGTAGTTTCTAATATTTATCTAAATCTCTGTTGATTTGAATCATTTTAATAGGTCTACGAGTTTTTAATCTGTTTAGATTGTTTTGAGGAATCCAAAATCAGTATTCCGACTAGAAATTATAATGAAGTGAAATGTTTTAAATAAAATAAAAATAAATAAATACCACAACCATTATTTACCTGCATGCTAGGAAGGAGTGTTGCCTCACCTCCGTAGGAGAGAAGCCTCCTCGACTCGTCTCTGTTCTTACTCTGTTTTCTTCACTCAGCTGTCTCTTGTAAACCAATCTTGATCTCAGGGAGATTAAATACAGGATATAAAAGACGGAGCAGGCGTACCGACACACTCCAGCAGCGTGCTGTTGTAGACGTATCCGCTGGAGCAGTAGCAGTTGTATCCGGGGATGTTGTTCACACACACTCCGTTCTTACACACCTCTGGATGGAAGCGCTTACACTCATCCACATCTGGCACAGAGAAGACAGGGCTATTATTACGCTTTATTATTACAACTTATTTCAAAAAGCCGTAGTAAACAAAGTGAGGTTGTCGCAATATACCCGTGTAGACGATAACTGATTTTAAAAAATGAAATATTGATGTTAATAATACATGTGATCTTAATCGTTGGCTCTTAATCATTTTAGATATACAGATGTGGTTCCAGACTCTTTCTCCACCTCCCTACTCTTGTATTTTGGCTGTTTTCAAAACTGCATAGTATACTTGTAGTATGTACTGATTTGGCTAAAATGTAGTATATGTACAATATGTAGTATGCAAACAAAAACAAAATCTGCAGTACGCCAAAAATACCCGGATGTGAGAAAATCTCCAGTCTGCATCGGACCGGTCTACCTCGCCTACTCGTGCCGTTTACTTCAGTTTTCCAAAACCGGAAACCCGCGAGACTTGGCCTTGTGTACTACAAAATAAATCACTTTACATTCCATATTACTACATACTACTGATGAACGCAGTGTACAGTATAGAGTACATACTACATACTGCGTTTGTCAGTAGTATGTAGTATACAGTTTTGACAACAGCCTTTGAGCGTAATTCATTTGCAAAAAAAAGACAAAACGCACAATAAACAAAGTTAAAGATGAATTTCACTGACAGCATAATTACTATACAATAATATTATTATCGTGAATTCTTCTGATAAAATCTATTTATTGTGACAACCCTAGTAAAAGTACTACATTCAAAATTTTACTGAAACACAAAAGTATTAAAAAAACAAAATATACTTAAAATACCAAAAGCAAAACTCATTATGCCGAATAATGTATATTATATTATAATTATTGATGCATTTAGACTAGATTCAACTTTGTCACTGTACATAGTACAAGTACAACGAAATGCAGTTTTGTCTCTGACCATAGTGTAAAGTAGTAAAGTGCTGATTAAGACAATATACGTAAATGAGGATATATGTGCTGTAGATATACATATACCAGTATATAGAATGCAGTTACGGTGCAGAGGATAGACATTGGGTTATATTCTGATGAATAAGAGTCAAATATAAGTTATATACTGATGAAATATTGCATAAAAATGTTGTATAAGAGTATCATAAAGAATAAATTACATATACAGGTGGAGTTATATTTAGATCTATACACGGAGAGGTTATGTACATAGAGCTATATGCATTTGGGACGAAGTGAATATATATATAAAGGTGCAGCTACTTTTAATGACCTTATATACTGCTAGTAGTAGTACTGTAGTTTAATCTATAATAATACATCAGCATTTATTAGTTGATTAAATAACTGAAGCTGCCAGATAAAGTCCAGTAAAAAGTACAATATTTCCCTCTGAGATGCAGAGGAGTAGAAGTATGAAGTAGCATCTAAACTGCACTAAGTATAGTACTTGATTACTACTGTACTTAGTTAATGTAGAGTGTATGTACCTCTGTAGCTGAAGGCTCCGGGCCCGGTAGTAACGTATCCTCTCCCGCTGGGACACAGAGACAGAAACTCGGCTGCACAGAAACACAGAGACACGTCAACCACACGACACCAGCTGATGGCCAGAACGAGAGTCAAACACCCGAAGGGACACGCTAAAATGATTTATTAAATCTGCCATCTTCAAGTTTACACGCAGGGAGATCATTTACATAACGGATCTCCAAACCTGGTTTCATCTGGACAATCACATACATTATTTTCTCTGTTTTCAGAAAAACTGGACTGTTGATCAGATAAAACAAGACATCTGAAGACACATCGATCGGTCTTAGATTGTGTGGTTAGAACCGTCGAATTGAGTCTGACTGTTGCATAAATAAACTATTTCAATGGTTTATCCAGAAAGTTTAGTTAACTATTTAACGATTACTATTAGATAATTATTTCAACTGTTTACCCAATACTTTTAGCTAACTATTGCCTAACTATTTCAACTATTTATTCATTATTTTTAGTTATTAGCTAGTGTCTTTTAAGTGTCTTATTTCACCCATAATGCATTGCACCACAGGTCATCTAAATCAGTCTTACATTGGTCACTGATAGCGAAGTTTTACGCAGCAGGTACATTTAACTGTCCACAGCAAGTCTGACTGAAAGTTGTATTTAAGACACAGAAGGTCTGAAAGTCTGTTTTTATGCGTCTGGCTCCAGTTCGTATTTTGTGTGTTTTTTTGTGTAACAGTAGACCTTTAGTCCTGAAGGTGGCTCTAGAGGAACGGTGAAGGTGATGGAATCAGGTGTCTGGCTGCTGACAGAGGTGCTTCCTGTGTGCCAGGTGTCTCACCTGTGTCGGTGGCGGGGCAGGTGTGGTACTGGCAGCCCAGCCCCCAGCCCTCCCCCACCGTGCAGCAGCACTCCTGCTGGCTGGTGTTGGTGGCCAGCAGGCTGCAGGTTCCCCGTTCGGCCAGGTTGTAGTAACACTCCCTCAGTTCCCCTGGACGAGCCGCAGGGAGGGGGGGCAGCTCCGGAGCTAACTCCACCACACTGACATGGACGGAGGAGGAAGGGGAGTAGCCGGCTGCAGGAGAGGAAAGGAGGATTTCACTGGGTTGAATAGACGGATTATAATAACAACACAAGTCCCAAATCAAGACTGACAAGCTCCCACTTGGCTGCATGATGATTAAGAAGAATAAAAGTATAGTAGAAGTTTACCTAAAAGTAGAACCAAAAGTATCAGTACAACTACTACTACTATTGATACTAACGTCCTGTTTGGAGCATTTACTCCACATTAGATGACGTCCTGGGCTTTTCTGTGATTCACTGATTACCAGAGAACAGTAAACAGAAATGTTTGTCAATTAAAATGTATTCAGAAGCTCATTAATGACGCAGTAAAGTCATAAAACTTGATGCTGCTTTCAATAATAACAAGTGTATTAGTACTGACACTGATACACAAAACTTCTCCCAGCTCATACACTTAAATGTATATGTACAACATCATACGTGCACACACCCAGAAACAGTGACGGATGCAGAATAACATTAAACTGTCTTGTGCACCTTGTGGTGATGTGCTGACACAGCGTCTGCTGCTGGTGTCGAACTCTTCTCCCCGTCGGTCACATTCACACATGAAGGATCCCTCCACGTTCTCACAGCGGGCAGAACCACACACACCAGGAAGAGACACACACTCGTCCTCATCTGAGAGGGAGAGGGAGAGAGAGAGAGAGAGAGAGAGAGAGAGAGAGGCATTCGTTCATTATCAGTAACTGCTTAGAGACAGACAACCATTCACGTCCACATTAACACCTACAGGACATTTAGAGTCATCAATTAACCTGCATGTCTCTGGACTTCAGGAGGAAACCGGAGAACCCGGAGAAAACCCACGTTAACACAGGGAGAACATGCAAACTCCACACATAAGGACCCCAAGCTGGGTTCAAACCTGTGACCCTCTTGCTGTGTGGTGACAGTGCGAACCACAAAAGCATCAAAAGCGATGCAGCAGACCCAGAGATATCTTCTTTTTTTATTATCCCACACATTCTTCTTCATTGACAAAACCGGGTAGGCACATTACCCACAACGCACCTCTCACCCTTTTTTTGGGGGCGGCAGTAGCTCAGTCTGTGGGGAGTTGGCTTGTGAACCGGAGGGTCACCGGTTCAAGTCCCGACATGGACCAAGAACTGAGTGTGAACTGGTAGCTGGAGAGGTGCCAGTTTCCCTCTTGGGCGCTGCCGAGGTGCCCCTGAGCAAGGCACTAAACCCCCAACTGCTCGGGGCGCTTGTCAGGAGCAGCCCCCTCACTCTGACATCTCTCCATTGATGCATGTGTGTGTTTCGGGTCTGCATGTACCATGTATGAGTTAACAAACAGTGTAAAAATTGAATTTCCCCTCGTGGGACTAATAAAGGTTGATCTTCTTCTTCTTCTTCTTCTCTGTGGTAGATTCAGGTGTGTTCTAGTTAGCAGCTGATGAAACTTGAAGCCTGCAGCAGAGATGAGCAGCGGGCTACAGAGGTCTCACTCCTTCCTAACTCCACGCTGACTAAAGTGACTTCACATGAGGACATTTCTTTTCAAATATAATTTTCTGGAGTTTTTTTCCATTTTTATTGACGGTGATAGTGTTGAAAGGGGGAGACAGAGGGGACGACATGCAGCAAAGTGTCCCAGGCTGGATTTGAACCCGGCCCGCTGCAGGAAGGACTCAGCCTTAGTACACGGGACACCGGCTCTACCAAGTGAGCTAAACAGCGTCCCGACATGAGGGCATTTATCAGACGTCACACAGCCACTCCCTCTGGAGACACTAAAGACTTTATACTACTTTAAAAACACATGCAGTAGAAGTCCCAACACATGGAGACAAACATGAATGGAGGCGGATACATACCCACGCAGGCCTTCCCATCGGTGGTGGCGGCGAAGCCCTGGTCGCACACACACAGGTAGGTTCCTATCAGGTTCTGACAGAAGGCGTGATCTCCACACACCGTCTTATTGGCACATTCGTTAATATCTGAGAGAGCGAGGACAGAGACTGAGCTGCAGAGGCAAAGGCACAGTTTGAATTTAAAGGTTGGGGGTTCACAAAAAAGCTGTTAGGATGCTGTGTCATCTACAGATCACACCGTGACCGAACTGAATGACCCAAGTGAGCGTCTACTGGAATGTTCAAACTGTGACGCCTTTTTTTGGTGAACTTTTGTCGGACGCCGTGTTTCTGTTATATTATTAGAATCGGATCCAGTTTCCTGTATTGTCTCTCGTTGTCTGTCTATCTATCTGTGTGTACAGGTGGTGGTTTCTGGCCTCCTCCTCGCGGCGTACACCTGAGAGTAATCACCAATCATTCACAACCTCTGCAGGACATCAACCCTGGGATTCCTTCCAGTTACCTTGCTGCTGCCGGTCACCGTTTCCTGGCGACTACACCACGCCGTTTTCAGCCTCTGGAGGTTTTTTTGGATCTGGCTCCTCGTCTTCTGCCTGTTCACCCATTCCTCCCCGAGCCAGAGCCCCCTCTACCCATGAACCATTACCCGCAATATTAAACTTTACTTTTTGTAATAAATTCCCCTTTAACAGGGCTTTTGTGCTTCATGTTCTGCTTTTGGTTCAACAGTGGACGAAGATCGGCTGATTGGTGAAGTTAAAATAAGAAGTTACAGTGAGCACGGCTCACAACTTGGAAATTCAAGTCAAATAGTTTCCAAATTGTGAGCTGAAAACAATAAAAATAATAAAAAAAAAAACTTTATAGCACCACCTTGCAATTCTAACCTCACAAAGGCACAACTACACCATATTGCAAAGGTGCAATATTTTACCCTGGAAAGTTTTTGGTCAAAATTTCTAAAATTTTGGGCACCCTGGTTTTCTAACCCCCAAAAGGCACACCTAGACCACACTGTCAACCATCATACCAAACTTAGATGCTAGGTCAAGTTTCTGAGTTCTGCTCCGCAAACAACAGTGGACGGACGGACGGACGGATGGACGGACACGCATTGTCTCAGGGGTATAAATATCTAAGTTGAGTCTAAAGTCATCAAATCTGTGAGTCCAAGTCATGTGACTGGAGTCCCCTCTGCTGAGCTGTGTGTGTTTTATATCTGATGTTTCAGTAAAGAGCCCTCCTCCATCTGTTTCACATTAAAAGTCATTTCCCTTCCCTGGAGGCTTTAACTTTGAAAAACATCTGCAGGAAATGTTGATTTCCACGGAGAGACAGAGTTTGTGTCATTAGAATAACTACATGTGAGTGATGGGAGGGTTGTAACGTGCGGTCAGACTCACCCACACAGCTGCCGGTCTGGGTGACCCGGTAGCCCGGCTCACAGGAAGTGAGGCAGCGGTACGAGCCAATCGTATTCTCGCAGCGCTGTGACGCGCACACTGACCCGCTGGACGAGATGCACTCGTCAACGTCTGAGAGAGAGATGATGGAGTGTTTAACGTGTGACTGTAATCCTGTGTGAGCTGTAATTCAGTCATTTGTTAATAAAGGTTGTTTGAATTATGAAACAAGCTTGTAAAGTCATGGTGCCATAGAGACGAAGCTCCAGTGTTTTTTGACAACAGTCAAAACTGTTGTCGCCATTTTGGACTGAAAAGTACGACAATAGAATATAAATGATTCAGTTTTACTTTTGTATGTCACTTTGTAGGAGGACGTTTTACTGCTGTCCAGTAGTAGTTTTCAGCCCAAAATGGTGGAAGCTCTGCTGCTGACAGACTCTCACTTCTCATCAATACAGGTTTTTTGGAAGTACTCTGATACTTTACTGAAGTAAAAGCAGTAACAAGACCATGTGAAAATACTCCACTACAAGTAAAAGTCCTGCATTCACAGACTAGTATTATAAGTATTATAAGTATTATATCAATAAGTGTATTTAAAGTACTAAAAGTAATAGATCCATGATATTTTTGATGCTAATATTTTTGGAGTAAGTGCAATTTTTACTTGCAACAGAGTATTTCTACACTGTGGCATTAAAGTATATGTATGTATATGTAAATATAAAGTAGCAGTAAATGGGAAATACTCAACTACAAGTACAAGAACTTAAAAAGATAGCACTCAAGTACTGTGAATGTACTGTGTGTGTGTGTGTGTGTGTGTGTGTGTGTGTGTGTGTGTGTGTGTGTGTGTGTGTGTGTGTGTGTGTGACCGAGGCAGGCAGTCCTCTCTGGGTTGGTGGTGAAGCCGGTTTGACATTGGCAATGGAAGGAGCCTTCAGTGTTCACACAGAGACCGTCCAAACACAAACCCGACTTCACACACTCGTCCACATCTATCGAGAAAACAGAGAGAGGCCGTCAGTACTGCAACACACACACGCACACACACACACACACACACACACACACACACACACACACACACACACACACACACACACACACACACACACACACACACACACACAGGTTGTCATGAGGATAGGCCAAAGATGACATCACCATTACATCATCACTAAAAGCAGAAACAGAGGACCGACATGAATACTGAACAGCATCTGAGACAAAATCACAGCAGAACCACAAGGCCCGACCCCCGAACCCCAGACTCAGAACCACAGACTCCAACAGAACCACAGACTCCAACAGAACCACAGACACCAACAGAACCACAGACACCCACAGAACCACAGACACCAACAGAACCACAGACACCAACAGAACCACAGACTCCAACAGAACCACAGACACCCACAGAACCACAACCACAGACACCAACAGAACCACAGACACCAACAGAACCACAGACACCCACAGAACCACAGACACCCACAGAACCACAACCACAGACACCAACAGAACCACAGACACCAACAGAACCACAGACACCCACAGAACCACAGACACCCACAGAACCACAGACACCCACAGAACCACAGACACCAACAGAACCACAGACACCAACAGAACCACAGACACCAACAGAACCACAAACCCAAAACCACAGACACCAACAGAACCACAACCACAGACACCAACAGAACCACAGACACCAACAGAACCACAGACTCCAACAGAACCACACACAAAACCACAGACACCAACAGAACCACAACACCCACAAACCACAACCACAACACCCACAAACCACAGACACCAACAGAACCACAGACTCCAACAGAACCACAGACTCCAACAGAACCACGGAGAACCGTCAAAGGTTCACAGTTTGTTTAGACCCACGTTAGTACCGACAGCACCGTGGGGGAATGTACTGAGGTTCTGACTAACCGGTGCAGGTGGTCCCGTTGTCGCTCAGTGTGAATCCCTGAGAACACACACAGGTGTAGGATCCAGGTGAGTTCACACACTCTCCTTTGGGGAAACAGAAATCTCCTTCCAGACACTCGTTAATATCTGAGGACACACGGAAATATCCCAGAATATTAGTAAAATATCAGAAAAAAATAGTACTAAATAAAATAGTGAGAGTAAAAAATAGTAATAATATTAATAAAATATCACATAAAAATAACATCAATAATAAAATGTATCTAACTGAGGTTTGATGCTGTCCATGTTACAGTGACCTCCACTCACCTCGGCACTGTCTCCCCGGGCCGGAGGTTCGATATCCGGGCGGACAGTCGCACCTGAACGAGCCGACGGTGTTCACGCACACGCGCTCTGCCTCGCACGCCCCGCCGCTCGCACACTCGTCTATGTCTGCAGGAGAGAGATAGAGAGGAGGATCACCATCTGGGGTCCATGAACGTCATCTGATCCAGATGTTTCAGTCTGGATCCTCATCACCACCACAGCAAATAAACAGGACTCGTGTTTTCACTGGTGTTACATCACCACAGTGAAAAATCCACAAATCATCACACAGCCAGTGTTGAGAAACCAGTCAGAAGAAGTGGACGTGGTCACCGTGACGTCACCCACTGGTTGGCAAGTTCAGCATTTTGACCGTCACCTCTTGGTTTTTGGGCCTCACCACCTTGGCTCTTTTCCGTCGCCATCTTGGTTTTTGGCCATCGCCATCTTGGTTTTTCTCATCCACCATCTTGGTTTTTTGGTCATTACCAACTTAGTTTTTGGTCATTACCAACTTAGTTTTTGGTCATCTCTTGACTTGATTTATGTCTGTCACATTCTTGGTTTTTGGCTGTCGCCATCTTGGTTTTTGGCCCAAAATATTAATAAAATATAAGAAAAATAGTAAAATATCCAAAATGTTAGCAAAATTAGCTAAAAACAAATTAGTAAAATATCAGGAAAATATAAGTAAAATATTATTGAAGTATCAGACTGTTTGTGTTTGTTGTTGTGTGTACCTGCACACAGTCCGTTCACAGTGTGGTATCCCTGCTGACAGTCCACACAGCTGTAAGAGCCTTCAGTGTTCACACACTGCCGACCAGGACAGGACTCTCTGTCCTCACACTCATTCACATCTGTGTGACAGGACGGGTTCACTTTTACAGCACGTTTCAACAGCCAATTCAAAGAATTAATGAAAGGCTTAATATAAATATAAAAAAACAAACAAATACAACAAATAAAAATAAGATGAAGTAGAATGAGAAAACTCATTAGTACCTGCACACTGTCTGTTGGTGAGTGTGTATCCTGGTCGACAGGACACACAGCGGTACGATCCCATGGTGTTCACACACACCTGACCAGGACACTGTGACGGCTCTGCACACTCATCTACATCTGAACACACACACACACACACACACACACACACACACACACACACACACCGCATATTTACCTAGTTTGTATGAATGAATTAAAAAAAAATAAAAATATCCCAAAATATTAGCAAAATACGCCAAAATACCAGGAAAATATTAGAAAAAGACAAGTAAAATATCCTAAAAACATAAGGAAAATATTACAAAAATAATAATAAAATATCTTAAAAATATTAGGAAAATATTCAAAACATATTGGGAACTTTCAGAAAAATATAAGTATAATATCACAAAAATATAAAAAAGTAAAATATCCCCAAAATATTAGTACAATTATAGAAACCCAATAGTAAAATATTCAGAACATAAGAAAAACATCCAAAACATATTAGTGAACTGTCAGAAAAATATTGTAAAATAAGTATCAGACAATACATTGTAAAATGTCCAACGCAATATCTATAAAATACCCTAAAAGATAATAGTAAAATATCCAAATATAAAAAAAACAGTAAATTTCCCCACACTATTAGGAACATATTAATAAAAATAACAATAACAATAAAAAGATGATTAAAATAACATTCAAATATAAGTAAAACATCAGAAACATATGAGTAAAAGAGTAGAAACAGCCAGCCTGGCTCCTCTTAAGCTCATTGATTAACACGTTATAATCTGTACAAAAACCAAAGTGTCAAAAGAGGATATGAATACTTCTCCCATCACTGCCCACCGTACCTGTGCAGGTGTTGTTCAGTAGCTTGTAGCCATGGTGACACACACAGTGGTAGCTTCCAGGTGTGTTTTCACAGCGGCCGTCGGAGCAGGGAGCCTGGTGACATTCGTCAATGTCTGCAGACAATCACAACCACAAACTGATGAGGCACAGCGGACGACGCGCAGCAGTTAATCACGATCAATAAATGTGTGACTGAAGCTGGTTTATGGTGAAAGTAATGTGTGCTGTGTGGCATCACTCTGCTAACATATGAGGTTATTATAACATAGAAAAACATATTCTCCTCTTTGCAGAGGTGGACACATTAAAAGGTTAGTCTATATTTGAATGAGTTCATGATATAAAAAATATAAAATGCTTCTGTTCATATCAGATGTTAGAATAAGAAAAATATTCACTGATCCCTTGTTGATACCCAGCAATATATAAAGTAAATAAAATTAGATCCACGTTTACCAGCTGCAATATTTAAAGTGATGAACACATCACATATCCCCAAATTATTAGTAAAATATCTAAAAGAAATTGTAGTAAAACATTTTAGTAAAATGGCAGAGAAGTCATTAAAAAAGACTTTTTTTTCAACATCCAGCATAATAAATAAATCAATAATTATTATATTATATTTGTAAAATATAAAGAATAAGAATAGAATGTTCCAAAAAATATTCTTAAAATATCAGAAGAAATAGTAAACTACCCCAAAATATTAGTAAAAATGATCCCAAATAAAATCAGTAAAATACCTTAAAAAATATTAGCAAACTATCTGAAAAAATAATAAAATATCCTTAAAATATTATTAAAATATCCAGAACATATTGGAAAAATGTCAGACAAAAATTCTAAATTCAAAATATCCAAAATAATATCTGTAAAATATCCAAAACATATTAAAAACAGTAATATATCCCCAAATTCTAGTAAAATACCAGAAAAAGTAAAACTTGAGAACCAGGTGAGTTTACCTGAGCAGAGCCGGTTGATGAGTCTGAATCCAGGCTGACAGGAGACGCAGTGATACGAGCCCTGACTGTTGACACACTCCTGACCGGGACACTGCAGAGCATCTTCACACTCATCCACATCTGATCATCACACACACACACACACACACGCACACACACACACACAGAAGCCATAATTAGAACATAGAAAACTTTTAACTTTTTGCATTTTGAGTTCATGGGTTTTTACCTGTGCAGGTGTTGCCGCTGAGCCTGTAACCAAGGCGACAGACACATCTGTAGCTGCCCGGTGTGTTGTCACAGCGACCGTTGTTGCAGGGATTCTGCAGGCACTCGTCGACGTCTGAGGACGTGAGAGAGTGAACATCTTTTAGAAGAAGAAGAAGCTCAAATAACCTGAACACATAACGAAAGAACAGGAAGTGAACGTTACCTTGACAACTGGTCTGCTGGCTGCTGCTCCTGTAGCCGGATGGACACACACACTTGTAGCTTCCCATGGTGTTCACACACTCTCCCACCGCACACACACCTGGAGACTGCACACACTCATTCACATCTACACACACACAGACGCACACACAGTAAATACTTGTGTGTTTATGTTACGGAGTTAAGTACAGTCGCACTGCTGCCCTTATTCAGCTCTGAAACATAGAAAAACGTTTCAGATGGTTGGACATTTTCCTCCAACCTGAACTTATGTGAGTATCTATATATATATATATATATATATATATATATATATATATTAAAACATCCTGTAAAATATCCAGAAAATATCAGTAAAATATCCTTAAAATATTAAATTTATGTAAAATCTCCCAAAAAAGTATTAGGAAAATGCATAAATATCTAAAAATCTATGTAAAATAACTGAAGAAATAGTAAAGTAAAAAAAAAAAAATGAATTCAATACCCCATTTTTTTGTGATAGATTCAAAAAACATTAGTAAAGTGTTCTTTAAAAATTAGTAAAACTTCCCCAGAACTTTGCTAAAATATCCAGAAAAAATAACAGTAAAGAGTTAAAGCATCCCAAAAAACATAAAATATGTCAATAATATTCATAAAATATTGCAAAACATCATAAATACCAGAAAAATATCAATAGAGTATCACACAAAAAATAAATATACAAAATAATATCAATAAAATATCCCTAATAAACTGAACAAACATTCAAAAAATCTTCAAAAATAAGTAAAATAGTCCCAAAATATTAGCAAAATAACAAAAAAAAATAAGTGAAATAACTGAAAACTATTAGTAACATATCAGACAAAAATTAATAAAATATCCTTAAAATATTAGTAAAATATATGGGAAATAGTGAAACATACAAAATATTAATAGAATATTTCCAAAACATTAGTAAAATATTAAAAAACATAAGTGAAATAGGTGAAAAATATAAGTAACATATGAGACAAAAAATAATAAAAAATCCAAAAAATATAAGTGGCAGCTCATTAAAATATTAGTAAAACATCCTTAAAATACTACTGGAATATCCCAAAAATAGCCGTAAAATATCCCAAAAATATTAGTGAAATATCTAAAGAATATTCATAAAATATTGCAAAATTATTAGTAAAGATCATACAAAAATTTAGAAAATATCTTGAAAAAATATCAGTAAAACAGAATAAAATCAGTAGTAAGATCTAATCAATAATAATGTAATAAGAGTGCTGACCTTGGCAGTACGTGCGCTGAGAGTTCGGCTGGTATCCCAGATCACACACACAGGTGTGTTTTCCACCTGGCTGATCCACACAGCGGCCTCGCCCACACACACCTGGTCTGCTCTCACACACACCTGGCACTGCTACACACACACACACACACACACACACACACACACACACACACACACACACACACACACACACACACACACACTTCTATTGTTTGACGACATAAAACTTTGGTGGTTTTTTGAAGTTGAATTCTTCCCACTAAAATAAAAACAAGGTTGGACTCTTCAGCTGAGATCAGGTGGACATCAGTTTACATGTGTGGACAGCAGGTGTGTTTGTATGTCTCCACTAACTGAACACAGACCTACTCAGAGTCTTTGTAGTGTTCAAATAATGTTAGGAAACTGAATTTAAGGTGGTCCTGTAGTCTAGAAAACACCACTGAATGCACATCTACGGACACTCATATATGACCACACTTTTGTTGGTACTCACGCTGGACTCGGGTTGGACTGACAGCTGGTAACAGAGGAGGGAGCTCTCCGCTGGGCCTAGACCCATGTTCAGGGAAAGAGTCCCCTCTAGCTGCCGGCTGATCGGGCTGGGTCACGGTGGAGGACTGACCCCCTGGTGAGGACAGAGGAGGAATCATCTGAATGCTTTCAGGAAGATTTGTGATCAAATGTTTTGAGACAGACACCGTCACTCAGTCGTTTTGCTCTCAGAGCTTCTGTTACCTTGACTCCCGGTGGACGGAGGCTGTGGTCTCGGTTGCATTGTGAATGGCGGGGCAGGGTCTGGCCGGTTCTGCTCGGTCTGGGGTCTACCTGGAGTCGGGGGTTTGTCCTGGGTGTCTGTGGTGCTGATGCTCCCAGGCTCCACAGGCTTGGAGGAGGGAGAGTTGGCCGGGTCAGGCTGAGGCTGAGGTTGAGGTCGAGGTTGAGGTTGAGGTCGAGGCTGGGGCGGAGGCTGGGGTTGAGGCTGAGGTCGAGGCTGGGGTTGAGGTTGAGGCGGAGGCTGGGGTTGAGGCTGAGGCGGAGGCTGGGGTTGAGGTCGAGGTTGAGGCGGAGGCTGAGGTTGAGGCTGAGGCCGAGGCTGGGGTTGAGGTCGAGGCGGAGGCTGAGGTCGAGGCGGAGGCTGAGGTTGAGGCTGAGGCCGAGGCTGGGGTTGAGGTCGAGGCGGAGGCTGAGGTTGAGGCTGAGGCCGAGGCTGGGGTTGAGGTCGAGGCGGAGGCTGAGGTTGAGGCTGAGGCCGAGGCTGGGGTTGAGGTCGAGGCGGAGGCTGGGGTTGAGGCTGAGGTCTAGGCTGGGGTTGAGGTTGAGGCTGGGGTTGAGGCTGAGGTCTAGGCTGGGGTTGAGGCTGAGGCTGGGGTTGAGGTCGAGGCTGGGGCTGAGGTGGACTGGGTCTGGCGTAAGTTATGCTGGTAACGGCTGATCCAGAAGTACTTGCTCCACCAGTCGTTGCTACAGAGGAAGACCTGGAACCTCCGATGCTACTGGACTCAGAACCAGGACCTGACAGGACACGTAATTCAAAATATTAATGACTCATGGGACTCACGGGACTGACCATACTAAGGACTCACATGACTCAATACTGATGACTCAGAGAACTGACAATACTAATGACGCATGTGACTCACTGGACCGACCATAATAGCGACTCACAGGACTCACAATACGAACGACTCCAGTATCTAAGGACTCATGTGACTAATGATACTATTGACTCATATGACTCACAGGACTGATGATACTAATGACTGTGGTGTCGAATGACTCACTCACAGAACTCATGGGACTAACAATTCAGCTTCAATAACAGCTCACATGTCACATGACTAATGACTCAACATCTACAGCATTCATCCTCTGGGGATCATGAATGTCTGGCCCCAACTGAAATATATCAAGAAGTACTTGATGGATTGGCATAAACTTTTGCACAAAATGGCGGACCAACCCCTCAACATAATTGCAGAACAATGCCATGAGAAAAACTCCACCATATCATACCAAAACATAACCTAAAAAAACTTAATAAATAAATGTATTTGGGGTTATTAAAGAGTAGGCCATGAGCAGACAGTATACAGTATGTTGTTATGTTATCCTATGGATACAGGGAATTAATACAAAGATAAATAAATAAATAAGAAGCAAATTAACACAAATATCAACTTATGTCACATGTTATCAATTAATTATTGGGCACATATATTCTTATATTATTTTTTGCCATATTTAATAACATTTATTTAACAAGTCATTTATCCTGTTTACCCGGGTTACCTTGGGTATCCTGGTGGTCGTGGGGTACCACTGGAGCTCCTCGGCTCCCCAGCTGCTCGCTAACTCTCTGGTTGAACTGGTGGGCTGAAGCTGAGTACTGGTAACCAGGACCAGCCGGACAGATCTCTTTAAAGGCCACTGGAGGAGGAAGATAAGATAAGATAAGATAAGATGAACCTTTATTAATCCCCGGAGGGAAATTCGGGTAGAAGAAGAAGACGGAAGTAAAACAGAAGTGCATGCAGTCATGCCGGCAGCTCTGTGCTGAGTATTTTGGCTCAGTTTTTTGCTTTGCGCTAAACATCAACATGTTAACTTGCTGTTTAGCAGGTATAATGTTTATCATGTTCACCATCTTTGTTTAGCATGTTAGCATGCTAAAATGAGCTAATTAGCAGTAATCACAAAGTCCAGCTGAGGCTGATGGAAATGTCATTATCTCGGCAGGTCGCGTGATGCCTTCAAATGAAACTCGTGAACTCATGTTTACAAGATGGAGGTCATGAATGCAACATGCGTTGCGTTGTGTTCAAGTTGTGAAGAACACTGCTGCTAAACAACGCTAATATTAACATTACTGTGCAAGTCTAGAAGCCACAGAGGCTAGCAGTTTAGCAAGCTAGCTAGTATGACACATGATGCAGGAAATGTAAAGACATAATGACAGAGGAGAAACATGAGGTCGTTGAGAATATCAATATTTTCCTCAGACATTATAAAATTACTAAGAAAAACAATATATGACTAAAATCACAGTATACTGTACAACATTAACTTATTATGCAGCGATAAATGAACTTCCCTGGGCTCCACCATTTCTCACAACGTCAACAAACATGTCACGAGTCATGAACTCGGAGCTTTCAGAAACTTTCCACTGACGAAGTCGTGAATACGACATGAGGGCGCGTTCAGATAGACCCAACTAGTAAACACAATAAACACGACCACATTTGAAAGGTACTAATAAAACTAAATAAGGGAAGGAGAATGTGACATCATAAGTCAGCCATATTCGGAGTATAAAAGCTAAGAGTGACAAAAGACAACACAAAACAAAACAAGTTAATTGTAGTATATATAGTATACAGTCAGACACAAAGGTAGGCTAATGTTTCATTTCATTTAGCAAGATACCGGAAGATGAAATATGCTGTATTAGCCGACATTTTGTTAGCATTCAGTTAGTATAACATTAGCTAGCCTGACTTTGTCCAGATGGTTGTGTAGTTGGCGTATGACTTGTAGATCTTAATATCATATACTCACTTGTTTGTTAACTGGACATCAGCCTCCAAAAATTAAGATATTTTGAACGGCTGACAGGTGTTTACTAACGCCAAAACACATCAGTGACCGTAGTGGAAGGCAAACTGTCGAAGTCCTCCTAATTAATAAGAAATGTTGTCATAAACTAACTTCAGTTTTGTAAGAGCTTCTCTTTAAGATAAGATAAGAGATATGATATTCCTTTATTAGTCCCACAGTGGAGGGTATTAGTCTTTCACACGCACTTTATGCATTTCTGATGATAAAGACTAGTGATACAGACTGGTGACATATAATGCCATTCTAAAAAATATGTTTTCAGTTTAAAATGGTTTTGTCTCTTTGCTTCTATAAGATTTGGATCAGGTGGAGCTGGATAACCAACCTGAACCAAAGTAGGGACACCTCTGGCAGTCGGGTCCCCAGGCTTTGCCGACTCGGCTGCAGCAGCAGATCTGCTTGGTGATGTTCCTGAGGATGGGCAGGGAGCAGGAGGACGGACCCCGACCCGAGCCCAGGACCCGGTGACACTGACCCTTCTCCTCTGATATCACACTCTGGGCTGAGGAAGACACATAGGAGGAAGACGGGGTTACAAAAGGACATCCTGGAGCTGCCCTGGGAGTCCAAACAAGACTCGAAGCCGAGGAACCAGCAGAGCGCTGCATGCAGAATCAGCACATGCTGTTCAACATTCAATCAGCCTCGACGAAGATTCAAGCAAGTTCTGATTGGATACGAGGAACAGAGAACGTCAACATGAGGCTGCTTTACAGCGGTACAGTCAGTCCAAAAAGTCACGTGACTCACTAGTCAGTGAAGTTTACAACTACGACCATTTCCTCAGTCCTATGATTGTTATTATCGTGAGAGTAAAGTGAGTCGTTAGACACCAGAGTAGTTTGTATCGTCAGTGCTGTGAGTCATTAGTCACGTGAGTTGTTAGTATTGTCAGTCCTGTGATTCCTGAGTCAGGTGAGTTGTTAATATTGTTTAAGTTAACAACAACTACAATTGTTTCCTCAGTCCCTGTGAGTTATTAGTTTTGTAACTCACATGAGTCGTTTAGTATCGCCAGTCCCGAGAGTCACTAGTCAGTGAAGTTAAAGACAACTATGACCATTTCCTCAGGCCTGTGAGTCGTTAGTATCGCCAGTCCTGTGAGTCGTTAGTATCGCCAGTCCTGTGAGTCCTTAGTATCGCCAGTCCTGTGAGTCGTTAGTATCGCCAGTCCTGTGAGTCGTTAGTATCGCCAGTCCTGTGAGTCGTTAGTATCGCCAGTCCTGTGAGTCGTTAGTATCGCCAGTCCTGTGAGTCCTTAGTATCGCCAGTCCTGTGAGTCGTTAGTATCGCCAGTCCTGTGAGTCCTTAGTATCGCCAGTCCTGTGAGTCCTTAGTATCGCCAGTCCTGTGAGTCCTTAGTATCGCCAGTCCTGTGAGTCCTTAGTATCGCCAGTCCTGTGAGTCGTTAGTATCGCCAGTCCTGTGAGTCCTTAGTATCGCCAGTCCTGTGGTAACGTGAGAGACAGAGACAGACCAGAGTTAAATACTGAAACAGGGTGACATTATTAATATTTATATATTGACATCCATCCATCACAAAAATCTGCAGACAGCACAAAAACACATCTGACCATCAGCGACTGAACAACTTTACACAAACACACACAGACACACATATACAATATACACATACTGTATACACACTCCTCGGCAAGCATTTCCAGCCAGTTTGGAAGCAACAAAGAGACGAGACGTTTTAATAAATCAGCGGCTGAGTTTGTCATCGGTTATCAGGCAGACCAGCATCCTGCGGCAGAACCACCACTCCTCCTCTTCCTCCTCCTCCTCCTCTTCAGCGAATGCCGGTTGGAATAAGCAGAGCACCAGTCAGGCTTCACAACATCCATCTGAGCACCAAACTTCACCCACATTTTCACTGATTTTCAGCAGAACAAAGAGTTCTACTGACACTGAGCAGAACAAAGAACCCGTTGACCTTCAGAGGAACAAGAGGCACTGACTTTCACACAAAGACGTCTGTTGACCTTCACAGTTTTCAAAAGACACAAAGTTTCAGGAAGTTTTTTCACACAGTAATACACTTATTACACAGTACTTTGAGCAATAAGCACTGAAGCTTTGCCAGTTTGTTGAGTGTCTTTAAAGTTACAGCCAGCTTTGATGATGATTCAATAAATAAATAAATGTTATTAAATGCACCAAAAATAATAGAAAAAATGTATGTAGACATTACTTGCTAAACTATGATATAAATTGATATTTTTAATTTGCATCTTTATCTATTTTATTTATTTGCGTCTACTACATCTATTTATGGAATCTACCAAAAATAATAAATAAATACATGATTTGATAAATACATATGCCATTAAATGCACCAGAAATAATATCAAAAATAAATGTAAGCATTAATTAATTGATAAAATGACATAAATGGATATTTCTGTTCTAATTTGCTTCCTTATTTATCTTTGTATTAATTCCCCTTCAATTTTCCCTTTTATCTATTTATGTAGTTTTTACATGCATTTAATTAAAATACATTTATTTATTTTTGCATTAATATTTTATTCATGTTTAATTATTTTACAGTTTATTTATTCATTATTATATTTATGAATTTACTTAGTTATTTGTTTAGTTTTCATGCATGAGTTTCCTGTTACATTGCTTCCCATTTCTTTCCCAAAACATATTTCCGGGATTCTCCGGGAACCATCACCTTAACGTGGTGGAGAGGTTTGTGTGTCCCTATGAACCTGAGGGCTGTGTTGTCTGGAGCCTAGTGCTCCTGGTAGGGTCTCCCATGGCAAATTGGTCTCAGGTGAGGGGCCAGACAAAGAATGGTTCAAAATCCCCATGAATAACCGAGGAAGAGGAGGAGTGACCCGGCCCGGAGGAAGCCCGGGGCCCCCATCTGGAGCCAGGCCCAGATGGAGGGCCCGTGAGCGAGCGCCTGGTGGCCGGGCTTGCCACGGAGCCCGGCCGGGCTCAGCCCGAAAAAGCGACGTGGAGACCCCCTCCTCTCCATCCTGTGGGCCCACCACCCGCAGGAGGAACCGCTGGGGTCGGGTGCGCTGCCATATGGGTGGCAGTGAAAGCCAGGGACTGCGACGGACCAGACCTGGGCGGCAGAGGCTGGCTCTGGGGACGTGGAACGTCACCTCTCTGTGGGGGAAAGAGCCGGAGCTTGTGCGGGAGGTGGAGCGCTATCAGTTAGATCTGGTGGGGCTTACCTCTACGCACAGCCTCGGCTCTGGAACCGTTCTCCTGGATAGGGGTTGGACTCTATTCTTCTCTGGAGTTGCCCAGGGTGTGAGGCGCCAAGCGGGTGTGGGGATACTCACAAATCCCCGGTTGAGTGCTGCTACGTTGGGGTTTACCCCGGTGAACGAGAGGGTCGCCTCCCTGCGCCTTCGGGTTGTGGGGGGGAAAACTCTGACTGTTGTCTGTGCATATGCACCGAACAGCAGTTCAGAGTATTCGACCTTCTTGGAGACCCTGAATGGAGTCCTGTATGGGGCCCCAGTAGGGGACTCCATTGTTCTGCTGGGGGACTTCAACGCACACGTGGGCAACGATGGAGGTACCTGGAGAGGCGTGATTGGGAGGAATGGCCTACCTGATCTGAACCGGAGCGGTCATTTGTTATTGGATTTCTGTGCTAGTCATGGATTATCCATAACAAATACCATGTTCGAACATAAGGATGCTCATAAGTGTACTTGGTACCAGAGCACCCTAGGCCGAAGATCGATGATCGATTTTGTGATCGTATCATCTGATCTGAGGCCGCATGTTTTGGACACTCGGGTGAAGAGAGGGGCAGAGCTGTCAACTGATCACCATCTGGTGGTGAGTTGGATCAGAGGGTGGGGGAAGACTCTGGATAGACCTGGTAAACCCAAACGTGTAGTGCGGGTGAACTGGGAAAGTCTGGAGGAGGCCCCTATCCGAGAGATCTTCAACTCACACCTCCGGCGGAGCTTTTCTAGCATTCCTGTGGAGGCTGGGGGCATTGAACCTGAGTGGGCGATGTTCAAAGCTTCCATTGCTGAAGCTGCGGCGGTGAGCTGTGGCCTGCGGGTCTTAGGTGCCTCAAGGGGCGGTAACCCTCGAACACCGTGGTGGACACCGGTGGTCAGGGAAGCTGTCCGACTGAAGAAGGAGTCCTTCCGGGATATGTTATCTCGGAGGACTCCGGAGGCAGTTGCAAGGTAGCGACGGGCCCGTGGGGCGGCAGCCGCTGCCGTAAAGGAGGCAAAGCAGCGGGTGTGGGAGGAGTTCGGAGCAGCGATGGAGAAGGACTTTCGGTCGGCACCAAGGTGCTTCTGGAAAACTGTCCGGCACCTCAGGAGGGGGAAACGGGGAACCATCCAAGCTGTGTACAGTAAGGATGGGACACTGTTGACCTCAACTGAGGAGGTAACCGGGCGGTGGAAGGAGCACTTTGAGGAACTCCTGAACCCGACTGATACGCCCTCTCTTGTAGAGGCAGAGCTGGAAGCTGATGGGGGATCGTCGTCAATTTCCCTAGGGGAAGTCACTGAGGTAGTTAAACAGCTCCGCAGTGGCAAGGCCCCGGGGATTGACGAGATTCGCCCAGAAATGCTGAAGGCTCTGGGTGTGGAGGGGCTGTCGTGGATGACACGCCTCTTCAACATTGCGTGGAAGTCGGGGACAGTGCCTAAAGAGTGGCAGACCGGGGTGGTGGTTCCCCTGTTCAAAAAGGGGGACCAGAGAGTGTGTGCCAATTACAGGGGTATCACACTACTCAGCCTCCCTGGTAAAGTCTACTCTAGGGTGCTGGATAGGAGGGTCCGGCCGATAGTCGAACCTCAGATTGAAGAGGAACAATGCGGATTTCGTCCTGGCCGTGGAACAACGGACCAGCTCTTCACTCTCACAAGAATCCTTGAGGGGGCCTGGGAGTATGCCCATCCAGTCTACATGTGTTTTGTAGACTTGGAGAAGGCGTACGATCGGGTCCCCCGGGGTATACTGTGGGAGGTGCTGCGGGAGTATGGGGTGAGGGGGTCACTTCTCAGGGCCATCCAATCCCTGTACTCCCAAAGCGAGAGCTGCGTCCGGGTTCTCGGCAGTAAGTCGGACTCGTTTCCGGTGGGCGTTGGCCTTCGCCAGGGTTGCGCCTTGTCTCCAATCCTGTTCGTGATATTCATGGACAGGATATCAAGGCGTAGTCGGGGGGAGGAGGGTTTGCAGATTGGTGTGCTGAGGATCTCATCGCTGCTTTTTGCAGATGATGTGGTTCTGCTGGCATCATCAGTCTGTGACCTCCAGCGCTCACTGGATCGGTTCGCAGCCGAGTGTGAAGCAGTTGGGATGAGGATCAGCACCTCTAAATCGGAGGCCATGGTTCTCAGCAGGAAACCGATGGATTGTCAACTCCAGGTAGGGAATGAGTCTTTACCCCAAGTGAAGGAGTTCAAGTACCTCGGGGCCTTGTTCACGAGTGAGGGAACAATGGAACGTGAGATTGGCCGGAGAATCGGAGCAGCGGGGGCGGTATTGCAGTCGCTGTACCGCACCGTTGTGACGAAGAGAGAGTTGAGCCGGAAGGCAAAGCTCTCTATCTACCGGTCAATCTTCGTGCCTACTCTCACCTATGGTCATGAGGGCTGGGTCATGACCGAAAGAACTAGATCGCGAGTACAAGCGGCCGAAATGGGTTTTCTCAGGAGGGTGGCTGGCCTCTCCCTTAGAGATAAGGTGAGAAGCTCGGTCATCCGTGAGGGACTCGGAGTAGAGCCGCTGCTTCTTTGCGTTGAAAGGAGCCAGTTGAGGTGGTTCGGGCATCTGGTAAGGATGCCTCCTGGGCGCCTCCCTAGGGAGGTGTTCCAGGCACGACCAGCTGGGAGGAGACCCCGGGGACGACCCAGGACTAGATGGAGAGATTATATCTCCACACTGGCCTGGGAACGCCTCGGGATCCCCCAGTCAGAGCTGGTTAATGTGGCCCGGGAAAGGGAAGTTTGGGGTCCCCTGCTGGATCTGTTGCCCCCGCGACCCGACCCCGGATAAGCGGTTGAAGATGAAGATGAAGAAGAAGATGAAGAACATATTTATTTATGCATTATTTTCTGTTTCCTGCTCATTTTGTTTTCTTTGTGTCGGCTGATATTTGGTGAGCAGATGTTTAGATTTTAGAGACAGGAGGAGCTCAGATGGATCCAGGAAGTTCTGACCGGGAGTCTGCGTTATTCCTGAAGTCATTCCCAAGCCGGCGGCTGTGTGTGTGTGTGTGTGTGTGTGTGTGTGTGTGTTACTTACAGATGCAGATTCCATGTGAGGCGTCGAGGATGAACCCCACCCTACACACACAGCTATAGCTCCCCCTGGTGTTCACACAGATCCCGTTCTCACACAGCCCCGGGTGGAGGCACTCATTCACATCTACACACACCACCACATGTTAACACACACACACACACACACACACACACACACACATAAATGTGTACACACACACCCACACACACAGTTGTGTATGAATGTAGGGACCCACGGGAGGACGAGGACACACAACCACAGCTTCGGACCTCAGAACTGTTCAAATACGCTGCACCCGTCTATGATCGGTGTGTTTACATGGATCCTGGTTCTGATAGGTGTGTTTACATGGATCCTGGTTCTGACCGGTGTGTTTACATGGATCCTGGTTCTGATCGGTGTGTTTACATGGATCCTGGTTCTGATCGGTGTGTTTACATGGATCCTGGTCGTGATCGGTGTGTTTACATGGATCCCGGTTCTGATAGCTGTGTTTACATGGATCCTGGTTCTGATCGGTGTGTTAGATGGATCCTGGTTCTGATCGGTGTGTTTACATGGATCCTGGTTCTGATCTGTGTGTTTACATGGATCCTGGTTCTGATCGGTGTGTTTACATGGATCCTGGTTCTGACCGGTGTGTTTACATGGATCCTGGTCCTGATCTGTGTGTTTACATGGATCCTGGTTCTGATCGGTGTGTTTACATAGATTCTGGTTCTGACCGGTGTGTTTACATGGATCCTGGTCCTGATAGGTGTGTTTACATGGATCCTGGTTCTGATAGGTGTGTTTACATGGATCCTGGTTCTGATCGGTGTGTCAACATGGATCCTGGTTCTAATCGGGTGTGTTTACATGGATCCTGGTTCTAATCGGGTGTGTTTACATGGATCCTGGTTCTGATAGGTGTGTTTACATGGATCCTGGTTCTGATAGGTGTGTTTACATGGATCCTGGTTCTGATCGGGTGTGTCTACATGGATCCTGGTTCTGATAGGTGTGTTTACATGGATCCTGGTTCTGATCGGGTGTGTCTACATGGATCCTGGTTCTGATCGGTGTGTCAACATGGATCCTGGTTCTGATCGGGTGTGTTTACATGGATCCTGGTTCTGATCGGGTGTGTCTACATGGATCCTGGTTCTGATCGGGTGTGTCTACATGGATCCTGGTTCTGATCGATGTGTCAACATGGATCCTGGTTCTAATCGGGTGTGTTTACATGGATCCTGGTTCTGATCGGGTGTGTCTACATGGATCCTGGTTCTGATCGGTGTGTCTACATGGATCCTGGTTCTAATCGGGTGTGTTTACATGGATCCTGGTTCTGATCGGGTGTGTCTACATGGATCCTGGTCGTGATCGGGTGTGTTTACATGGATCCTGGTTCTGATCGGGTGTGTCAACATGGATCCTGGTTCTGATCGGGTGTGTCAACATGGATCCTGGTTCTGATCGGGTGTGTTTACATGGATCCTGGTTCTGATCGGTGTGTTTACATGGATCCTGGTTCTGATTGGGTGTGTCTACATGGATCCTGGTCGTGATCAGTGTGTCTACATGGATCCTGGTTCTGATAGGTGTGTTTACATGGATCCTGGTTCTGATCGGGTGTGTCTACATGGATCCTGGTTCTGACCGGTGTGTTTACATGGATCCTGGTTCTGATAGGTGTGTTTACATGGATCCTGGTTCTGATCGGGTGTGTCAACATGGATCCTGGTTCTGATCGGGTCTGTCTACATGGATCCTGGTTCTGATCGGGTGTGTCTACATGGATCCTGGTTCTGATCGGGTGTTAACAGTCTACATTATATCGGCACTGTTGTTTTCCAACAGCAGTAGTACAAAGTTGAAAAAATGTTGTCTGTTTACAGACAGTAAATATAATGTCTTAGATTATATAATAATATAAGAAAATGAGTGGTGAACAAATACAACACCCCAAAATAATATTTAAACTAAATATACAAAAAATAAAGTAAAAAGCTGAAAAATATTACTGATTTATGCGACACATTTTTTATATCTGAAAAATAACTTTTAAATACAAGTAATATAAAATACATAATACTAATAATAAAATATTAATAAATCATCAAATTAGTAAATTTAATTTCAGTATATATAGCTATACTGTATATCCATCCATCCATCCATACATACATATATACACATATATCATATAAAATGAGCTCCACCTATATCAGTTGCAACATTGAAGTGATAAATATTAGAAAAAAATATTAGAAAAAATATGAGAAAAAAAAAAAAAAATAAAATAATAATAATAAATATCACAAATTAGTACCATTTGCAATATATACACAGTCTATATCTATGTATACATACTGTATATATACACTCTATACATAAATATATACATATATACAGTCTATATATTTAGACTGTATATATATATATAGCATATATACTGTGTGTGTATATATATATATATATATATATATATATATATATATATATATATATATATATATATAGGATATAAATATGAGTGTGTGTGTGAGAGTGAAACTCACCAACACACTGCGTTCCATTGGCTCGCTCAAAACCAGCAGGACAGCTACTGTTGCTTTGACCTGATGACGATGATGATCAATAATGGATTATTGATTACTAATAATCTGATCACACAGAAAACAATTACTGTATATGACGTGGTGTAGTTTATAATTACACACATTTACACTGTCTTATCGTTGGTACGCGAGCAGACCAACCTCACAAATATCTAGTTTCATCAGTAACTTCCTCAAACAGCTGCTCACTGTAGTTTTTAGGAGGGACTACTTTCAGTGGCGGATGAATCCACTCCAGTTCCACTCTAGTGGGTGTTAGTGGCTGCAGGATGGTGGAGGTGGGACTGAGTCAAAGTAAACTACAGGCTCACTGATGTGTTTTAATGGAGCTCTATGGTACAGAGGAGGAAGACAGCGGTTCATACACCAGACTGTTCATGTTTTACACCTTTAAACAGAAATACTTTTAAAGGTGTATTACGTCATTCTCTCTGATTTGACAGACTGATGTGAAATTGGATGCCAGCAAGTGAGCTAACACTATTTTGTGCAGATGTGTGTGTGTGTGTGTGTGTGTGTGTGTGTGTGTGTGTGTGTGTGTGTGTGTGTGTGTGTGTGTGTGTGTGTGTGTGTGTGTGTGTGTTAAAGGCCTACAGTCCCACAGAGCAGCATTCCTTTACTGTTAGTCAGCTGGACAAGAACATGGAGGAGGCATCATTACTGACTGTGTGTGTGTGTGTGTGTGTGTGTGTGTGTGTGTGTGTGTGTGTGTGTGTGTGTGTGTGTGTGTGGATAATGTCCGATAGTTATATAAGCAACTCCTGTTGGAATATTTCCAAAATATTTCAGTCATAAAGTATCAGAGCTTCACAGGAAGAGAAATATTTCACTGTGTATATGTGTGTGTGTGTGTGTGAGTGTGTGTGTGTGTGTGTGTGTGTGTGTGTGTGTGTGTGAGGTTGGCAAATCACTCAACATCAGTGAAAAAAGAGAGAGCAGTGTCAGCACTTCACTTTGAAGAAACTCAACTTTAGAGCCTGTGTATAAAAGTACTTTGAGGTATTTGTAAAAGTTAAACCTTTACTTTGTTTAACTCGATAATACAGGGGTAAAGACCTCATTTACTATATATATATATATATATATATATATATATATACACATACATATACATACATATATATATATACATATATATATATATATACATATATACATAATATACATGTATATATATATATAATATATATACATATATATATATATATACACACGTGTATATATATATATATACATACACATGTATATATATACATACACATATATATAATAAAATAAACAAAATATGTGAAAAATATAATAACAAACAACTAACATAACAACTAAAATACCAAAATAAGTAAGCAAAAAAACTTTTGTACTTTTGTGAAGTTTTGAATGCAGGACTGTTACTTACAGAGTATGTGTACACTGTGTACCTGTAGTACACCATTGTGTGTGTGTGTGTGTGTGTGTGTAGGGTTAGGGGTTAGGGTTAGGGTTAGGGGTTAGGGTTAGGGTTAGTGTGTGTGTACCTGCACTGCCAGGACAGAGGACACAGTCGGTGATCCCCCAGGCTAGGGTTAGGGTTAGGGTTAGGGTTAGGGTTAGGGGTTAGGGTTAGGGTTAGGGTTAGGGGTTAGGGTTAGGGTTAGGGGTTAGGGGTTAGGGTTAGGGTTAGGGTTAGGGGTTAGGGGTTAGGGTTAGGGGTTAGGGTTAGGGGTTAGGGGTTAGGGGTTAGGGGTTAGGGGTTCGGGTTAGGGTTAGTGTGTGTGTACCTGCACTGCCAGGACAGAGGACACAGTCGGTGATCCCCCAGGCCTTCCCGATCCCTCTGCAGCACATTTCCCTGCTTCTCAGACCAGGTAGAGGAGAGCTACACTACACACACACACACAAGTAATATACTGTAAACACAGTAACGTCATGTGTATTGTCACAATAACGACACAATACATAAACTAATGGGACCTAAACTTGATGCTAACGTTAGCTGTTGTGGCTAGCCCCATTCTGACCAATACAACGTTAGCAACCACGTATCAGCTACATGAGCATCTCCGTGCGTTTTGTCCCGTATTTGGTCGTTGAAGTCGTCGTGTTTGTTGGACATTACTGGGTGTTGAGACGGGAACGGCCGTTATTCTTCCCAAACACAAACAGTCACAAAACATCCTACTGGACCAAAAGAAAAAGTCCCTCACCCCGAAAACAAACCCTCTTCTTTCAGACTCTCAACAAACAGAAGCACGTGGCTAATTATTATGCAAAATGACGACAATCAAAGGATTTCATTGGTCAAACATATTTTTGAAAGTGGAAATCCGTTGAATTCGAGGTCCATCTGAATATTTTTCCTCGCACAAATGTTTTGCAGAGGTGTGAAAGCCACAAAATCAGTTTCTGATTTCCGCTTCCTCCGCGGAGCTGCTTCTGACGTGGCTAACACAGCGGCGCAGGTATTCGGCGCGTGTCGTACGCCGCCGCCGTGTGCTGGAGAGCGGCGGCCTGCCGACGCTTCAGTAGTTGTGAAGCTTGTTCCAGTTTCAGAGTCTGCTGGCCATCAGACTGTGTGACAGCAGATACCGCAGCCAAAACTAAAGCTGCGTTTCATTATCAGCATGAAATACGGCCGAGGAGGGATTTTCTATCAGAGAAGTGCGAACACGCTGAACGTAATGTGAACCAGAGGCTTCGTCTGTAGCTACAACTCATTACAGCATCATAAATCACTCATTTACTGTTACCATAAAAGGCTTCGTGCAGCACTGTGGTAACAAATAAAAATTAATCTCCGCTGCTCACTTGATATTTAACTCATTCGGACAAATTTTACACTTCAAGTGTCTATTAAAGCAGCTGCTGTCAAACAGTTCAATTTGATTAAAAAATATTTGAAATATGAAAAGAGACACATAAACACTGTCAACACTTCCTCTCAAAAACTACCAGTACATATTTACACCAAAGTTCCTCCTTATACTAAATGAATAAAAACTGTCATGGGAATTTTCCAAAGGGGTCCCTTGACCTCTGACCTCCAGATATGTGAATGACAACGGGCAGACACACTGAGTTCCTGTAGTGTGTGGAGAGCCACGATTTGGCCAGAACAGCCACCACATACCAACAGATTCATTCATCAACTACAACTAAAATAAAATCACAACATACTGTAGCTTTGACTTCAGTGTAAACAAACATGGCCGACGACGGATTCTCATGTAGCCTGCATTAGTTGAAAATGCTTATTAGTTTTAGTCACAATTTTATTTTATCCTTCATAGATTTAGTCTACAAAATGTCATTATATTTTATCCAACTTTTAGAAAAAATGTTTTCAGTCATAATTTTGTCAACTATTTTTCGTCTTTAGTCTACAGAGCTGTTCACGTCTGCGTTTTTAGATCCGTTGTTGTCAATGTAGACAAGCGGGAGACGCGCTAAAAAGCCGGAGCGACGTCATTGCGACGAGCGCCTATTTTTCAGGGCACAGCTGTGCTCCGAGATAAAACTGTTGGTCTTGACTTGTCTGTAATCATCGCGTGAAAAGTTACCTGCAACATAACAACACGGTCATACTGTGTCACAGAGAACAGGTGAGTCCTCCGGCTGCCTCTCACCTGTCCGTCTTTGACTTCTCTGAAGCAGTACTTGAACCCGGCCTGATGGGTGAACGTGCCGCCCCCCCGAACCGTCTGGGCCTGGACCGCCCCGCCCGCCGGAGCTGGAGCGCCCGCCGACCCCGAGGAAGAGGAGGAGAGCGTCCGTAGGGTGGGACTGAATCCAGACACCTGGAACGAGGTGAAGAGAAAAACTCAGCAACAACGGAAACCTCCGTCTGAAACAGCTTCAGACTGAAACACCGTCAGACTGAAACACCGTCAGTCTGAAACACCGTCAGTCTGAAACACCGTCAGACTGAACCACCGTCAGACTGAAACACCGTCAGACTGAAACACAGTCAGTCTGAAACACCGTCAGACTGAAACACAGTCAGACTGAAACACAGTCAGACTGAACCAGCTTCAGTCTGAAACACCGTCAGACTGAAACAGCTTCAGTCTGAAACACCGTCAGACTGAAACACAGTCAGACTGAAACACAGTCAGACTGAACCAGCTTCAGTCTGAAACACCGTCAGACTGAAACAGCTTCAGTCTGAAACACAGTCAGTCTGAAACACCGTCAGACTGAAACACCGTCAGACTGAAACACAGTCAGCCACTGAACCAGCTTCAGTCTGAAACACCGTCAGACTGAAACACAGTCAGTCTGAAACACCGTCAGACTGAACCAGCTTCAGTCTGAAACACCGTCAGACTGAAACAGCTTCAGTCTGAAACACAGTCAGTCTGAAACACCGTCAGACTGAAACACCGTCAGTCTGAAACACCGTCAGACTGAACCACCGTCAGACTGAAACAGCTTCAGACTGAAACAGCTTCAGACTGAAACACCGTGAGACTGAAACAGCTTCAGACTAAAACACCGTCAGTCTGAAACACCGTCAGTCTGAAACAGCTTCAGACTGAAACACCGTCAGACTGAAACAGCTTCAAACTGAAACAGCTTCAGACTGAAACACCGTCAGTCTGAAACACCGTCAGACTGAAACACCGTCAGACTGAAACAGCTTCAGACTGAAACACCGTCAGACTGAAACACCGTCAGACTGAAACAGCTTCAGACTGAAACACCGTCAGTCTGAAACAGCTTCAGACTGAAACACCGTCAGACTGAAACAGCTTCAGACTGAAACACCGTCAGACTGAAACACCGTCAGACTGAAACAGCTTCAGACTGAAACACCGTCAGTCTGAAACAGCTTCAGACTGAAACACCGTCAGACTGAAACAGCTTCAGACTGAACCAGCTTCAGTCTGAAACACCGTCAGACTGAAACAGCTTCAGTCTGAAACACCGTCAGACTGAAACAGCTTCAGACTAAAACACCTTCAGACTGAAACACCGTCAGACTGAAACACGTCAGACTGAAACACCGTCAGACTGAAACAGCTTCAGACTGAAACACCGTCAGTCTGAAACACCGTCAGACTGAAACAGCTTCAGACTGAAACACCGTCAGACTGAAACAGCTTCAGTCTGAAACACCGTCAGTCTGAAACAGCTTCAGACTGAAACACCGTCAGACTGAAACACCGTCAGTCTGAAACAGCTTCAGACTGAAACACCGTCAGACTGAAACAGCTTCAGACTGAAACAGCGTCAGTCTGAAACACCGTCAGACTGAAACAGCTTCAGACTGAAACACCGTCAGACTGAAACACTGTCAGACTGAAACAGCTTCAGACTGAAACACCGTCAGTCTGAAACAGCTTCAGACTGAAACACCGTCAGACTGAAACAGCTTCAGACTGAAACAGCTTCAGACTGAAACACCGTCAGACTGAAACAGCTTCAGACTGAAACACCGTCAGTCTGAAACAGCTTCAGACTGAAACACCGTCAGACTGAAACAGCTTCAGACTGAAACAGCTTCAGTCTGAAACACCGTCAGACTGAAACAGCTTCAGACTAAAACACCTTCAGACTGAAACACCGTCAGACTGAAACACGTCAGACTGAAACAGCTTCAGACTGAAACACCGTCAGTCTGAAACAGCTTCAGACTGAAACACCGTCAGACTGAAACAGCTTCAGACTGAACCAGCTTCAGACTAAAACACCTTCAGACTGAAACACGTCAGACTGAAACACGTCAGACTGAAACACCTTCAGACTGAAACAGCTTCAGTCTGAAACACTGTCAGACTGAAACACCGTCAGTCTGAAACACCGTCAGACTGAAACACCAGTATTGTTTTACCTTCAGCACCTGGTGGATCTTCACGCTGGCCTCAGGCGGGTGCTGCACTCGGACCTTCACCATGGATGGGCTGGGAGCTGCGCACACACACACACACACACACACACACACACACACACACACACACACACACACACACACACACACACACACACACACACCAGTTTTTACATAGTTTACTAATAATTTTCGAATATTTTCCACCAATTTTGTTGGACATTTTTCATGTATTTTGTTGGACTTTTTCAGATATTTTTCAGACAGTTTTCACGTATTTCACTAATAATTTGTCGTCATCAGAAACATTGTTAATCTGTCAAATAGATAAATGAACGTTTATGTCTCAGACTCACCTCCAGACCTCCCCGTCTCCTGGTTCTGTCCCAGCGGCAGGAGGAACTCAGACTGGGTCAGCTCCTGATTGGCTGCCATGGCGGAGAGCAGCATGGGCTTGACGATCTCATTGGTGGAGGTGGAAGAAGGCGATGCGGCTGCAGCTACAGCGGTGGGGGCGACGGTGATCTGGCAGAACTTCCCGGTGAAGTTTGGCGGGCAGAGACAGCGATCCTTCTGCAGGCAGATGCCTCCGTTCTTACAGAGCAGAGGACAGAGGACTGCAGGAGACACAGCAAAGACCTGGTCAGGATCGGGCCGCCATCTTTGTTTGGATCAGCGTTGCTGTAGTGAGGGGAGCGTCAAGCCCTTCTAACGAGACCTGAGACGTCATGATGAACAGCTGTGAGTCTCTCTTGCTGACAACCTATGGCCGTACTCGACTTGCGATCGATTTGGGCGATTTGGATGCTGTCTGATCGACTTGCTGGGAATGAATCACATTAATGTCAGTTGATTCAAGAAATGAAGGGGAATGAATTGATTGGTGGCACACTTTTTAAATAATGTACTTTTCAATCTTTGGGCGCGGAGGAAGGTTTAAACAACAGTAGCGCAAATTTGTTTTAACACCAATAATTTCTTTAACGCATTAACTTTTTAGCTTGTAGCGGCTCAGTTTTAAAGCTCGTGTAAAGGTACTGGTATCATATGAAACTAGAAACACACACACACACACACACACACACACACACACACACACACACACACACAGGTCTGAGGCCAACACTAACATATATCCATCATGTTTACTGTCGGCCAGCAAACGCTCGCCGTCTGCTTCACTCTCCAGTTTAATCTCCTGCTGTTACACTGATGCATTCTGGGAGAAGTGGTGGGCGTGTCCCCCCAAAATGCTAAGAGACCACTGAGTGAGGTCAGGTGATGATATCAAAGAAAGCCTGCTGCCCTGATGCGATGGCGGTGACAGCTGACTGGGCGCCAACAGAACCAGCCAGCCACTTCCTGACTTCCTGTTTGAGGCTTGAGCGCCTGCGACAGGAAGCGGGTGTATTGTTACCCAGAGTTCAGGTGGTGTCAACGTTGCCGCTAATGAGAGGATAATACCCAGAAGTCTGTGCAGCAGGAAGGAAACCTGCAGCTGGAGGACCAGATTCTTCTGTCGCTGTGATCTCTATCAGCAGCTCACAAGCAGCTAGAAATACTACATACGTGTACAAATACTGTGATTATCATGTATCCTCTGATCTGTTATACTCTGTATAGGCTGGATGAGCCTCTGTCACACAGAGTGATTTTCACTGTTCATGCAGGCGCTGCATTCAGGAACATTTCTGTCCGGTGCTGACGTTCTTGTAACGTATTTGTCATTTATTTACTAATTTATGGACAATTTTTGGATATTTTTCACTTATTCCACATATTCTTCAAATATATGTGAAAAATATCTACAGAATATATGAAAAAAAAATCTGGTAATTTTAACAAATATGTTCACATATTTCACGAATAACTTTTGGACCTTTGTCGGGTATTTTTCACATATTCAACAGTTTTAGCATATTTTTCAGACAGGTGTTAGAGATTTTTCACATCTTTTTTGGACATTTTTCACTTATTCCTCAGATATTTTTCACAAAATTTTAGACATTTTCACATTTTCTTTACATATTGTATTTTACTAATACTTTTTGGACATTCTTCATTTATATGTTTCAGATCTTTTTCAGATATTTTAAACATATTTTATTAATACTTTTCAGACATTCTTCATTTATATTTTTCACACATCTACTAATAATTTTTGGACATTTTTCACATCTTCATATATTTTTGACATATTTTACTACACATTTTTGGAGATTTTTCACTTATATTATTAACATATTTTAATAATAATTTTGAGACATTTGTCTGATATTTTTTACACATTTGTCAACATTTTTTATGTTTTGGATATTTTCACATATTTTTCAGGCAGTTGTTGCAATATAAGCATATATAAGTATATATAATGACACATCTGTACGTCTTCTGTCGCATCGTATTGTGATTGTGATGTGATTATTAAGAGCTTGTTATTGTTGCTGTGGTGCTTTTACTAAAGTGAAGGATCTGAGTGCTTCATCTGAGCTGATTATTGTTAAAGTGTTTGCATGTGCTGTGTGTGTGTGTGTGTGTGTGTGTGTGTGTGTGTGTGTGTGTGTGTTCAAGTCCACACCCATTCAAGTGTGTGTGTCATCTTGTACATGAAATGTTTGTTTATTCTAAGTGAAACTTGTTGCACAACAGAGATGTTGCATGTGTGTGTTTGTGTAAACATGGTGACCCAATTATTATCCTGGACGTCGCCCCACAGATGGACTGCATCAACACACACACACACACACACACACACACACACACACACACACACCCCGTTTGAAGGAGGTTTTCTGGAGGTAACTGAGGCGAAACAGAGAGAAAACAGAGATGGAAAAAAGGAGTGTCCAGGCATAAACAAGGAGAGATTAAAGAGATGAAATGATATAAACACATGTGATGGCAAAGAAAGAATAAACAGAGAGAAACACATGATTCACTGTGATCTGACAGCTCGCTGCTTAAATCAACACTGTGGCTCACAACATAACGTCTGACATCAGATTATAAAGCAGTTGATGCTGACTTGTTAGCAAACAGTTGCTTGTTTCCACATCCAGCAGTCACAGAGCAACGCCATGATTCATCGGGAGTCTTCGTCTTCGTGTCTCTTTTAGCTCTGATTTTGGTCTCCACCAGGAAATAGAGAGAGATATCTGCCAGTTTAGCCGCTAAATGAGCTTATTTGATGAAAACAAAAGCAGAAAATGAGCTGCACAACTACAAGTAGCCGTATAGTAAACAACTGAATGCTTAAAATAGAGAACAAATGTAGTGAATCTGGTCTCTTGGCAGCTGTAGACGGTAATGTTGGTCATAAAATGCTTCTGTATGTGACTGCAAGCTGTCAGGAGACGTTCTGCACTAATAGTTGGTTGGTTGGTTGTGGATTATACTGCAAGAGGCTGTTTCAGGCAGGAGGCAATGACGAGTTTAGTTAAATCTGAGATTAGCTGGCGCTCAGTGAGTAGAGTGATCATCCTTTGACCAAGTCGCTGCCGTGGTTCTTCACAGTTAAATACGAGGTCAGATTTCATGTATGCACGTATACGATTACGGTATTTAAGGTTTTTTATTTTAAAAATGTCTGAAAAATATGTGAAACATGTCCAACAAATATCTGAAAAATGTAACAATGTAAAAAAAAAATGAATACAAAGTTCAAGTTTAACTTTCAAATTTAAGTTTAAGTTGAGTTTAACATTTTAAGTTTTTTACACTGAAGTTCAAGTTTTTACATTTTGTAAGTTTAACTTATTACTTTTTTTTAAGTTTTAGTCTTTAGTTTCAGTTTTTAGTCTTTTTTGTTCCAATTTTCAGATTTTTTTAAGCTATAACTTTAAGTTTGAGTCTAGTTTTTTTATTTTTTTCATTTTTTTTTCCCTACATTTTAAGTTATGAGTTTCAGGTTAAGTCATTAAGTTATCTTAAGTTTAAGATTTTATATTTATTTATTTATTTTTAAGTTATAAGTTACAGTTTAAGTTATTAAGTTTAATTTTTTAAGATTTTTTTTAAGAAGTTTGTTTTTCAAAGTTAAAGTTTTTTAGTTTTATTTTTTTCATTTTTAAGTTTAAGTTTATTTTTAGTTTTTTTAAGTTGAAGTTGGTTATTTTTGCTCCCCAACACCATCTTCTGAAGCAGAGCGCTGCACACACACATCAGTGTGACTCTCAGCTCGTATTAAAACACATTCTTTAAGTATCAGTACTAATAAAACCGAGTATTATGTTGTACTGTGATACCTTTCTAGTATTAGTACATCGGCGAGTGTGTTGCTGTCCAGTTGTACCTCACTGCTGGTTTAAACCTTCACACCTCACCAACAAAACATCCTGTGTGTGTGTGTGTGTGTGTGTGTGTGTGTGTGTGTGTGTGTGTGTTTGAGAGAGAGAGAGGGTTATGTTAGTGATAAATGAAAGCCACATGTCAGCAGCATTTCTCCTCCCTCTACTCCTCTTGCTCCTCTCTCTGTTTCTCTTTCGTCAACTTTACATCCAAAACATTTTTCACCAAAAACCCAGAAAATCAAAGCAAAAGAAAAAGACTTCAGTTATCAGCTGCTGGACTTAAATCTGCAGTCAGTGCTGCAGAAGAAGTAGGTCCAATGAGATGAGGTCATTTTTTAACCTTATGAGAATAAATGGGTTAAAATAATCAGCAGCAGCTCTTCTGGGTTTTCTACATGTGAATTCTCATAACACAAAGAGCCATTTAACAGGGTTTTTAAAGAGACTGGAAACTTGCAGCTCGTGTTAATGTGACTAAATGTTGACCGGGGTACACGGTCTTCTGTTTCAAGTCTGTGCAGGTTGACTTTTATCGAAAAGAAAGATGCAGATCAATCATCTGACCTGTGATCAGTGCACACCACACAACTATTCACTGGCGGCGCTTCAGATGGCGAGCTCGGCCAAATATCAAACAGCTGCAGGTCACATGACGCAGCTGGAGCAGCTTCACACGTTACTCGTTTAACCTCATACGTCGAGTTGGTCTTTAACGCTCACTTCTCCCGACCGTTGTTGAGGGAGGTTCGTTCAGTGAGCTGTTAATAGTTTGCTGAGTCTTGGCGAGGCTGCGAAGCCAAATCTGATGTCGCTATAGAGATACCACATGGAAACTATGAGAGCTGTGATTGGTCAGCTTGAGTGTGTTTCTGGTGGAGGTGCAGCTTGTTGACAGACACGATGACTCAGTTTCACCAACACGACTTGTTTTAATACAATGACGCTCGAGTGGGTACGACCCACAAACTGTTTATCAGAAGTGGACGTTGTCATCGTGACGTTACCCATTGGTTTGTTTTGAAGCATTCGGCATTTTAGCCGTCGCCATCTTTTGGCCGGCACCTCCTTGGTGTTTTAGCTATCACCATCTTAGATTTTTGGCTGCCACCATCTTGGTTTTTAGTGGTCACCATCATGGTTTTTTGGCTGTCGCATCTGAAATTTTTGGCCATAACCATCTTGGGTTTGGCCGTCGCCATCTTGGCTTTTTGCAACCAGAGGTGACAGGAGAGGACGGAGCTAAGTACAACTAAACACATTTTTAGGCAACCAAAATGTTAAAATTTGCTTTCAGTAACTGAAACACACTGTGAAAGGGTTAAGGGCAATCACCAGGTAGCCCCGCCCTAAAGCATCCCCTGCTTTATGGTCAATCTGACTCTAAATGGGACCATAATTTACTAAATGAACATCCTGCTGTGTTGAAGAAGACTTGAAACTAGTGAC
>CAMQGK010000110.1:2787500-2912500 GCA_947000775.1 Pterois miles | reverse complement strand
ATAATATAACTTTCTAGCTACTGCTCATCTCAGTGCATCAACTCCTATTAATTGCATGAAGGTAGTGGAAGGAAAAAAAAAAAACTTTATTTGCATTTTCTTTTCCTGATTTTCTCGATATTCGGTTAAAATTTGTGATAAATTTGAATGGAAACCTGGCTACAGAGCCATCACGGCACACTTTGAATTTCCCTGCTGATGGAAGTTGCTACATATAAATAAACGACTGAATTTAAAGTAATTAACATCCTTCAGGACTCCACATTATCACACAGTTAACTTCACAGCAGTTTGCTTAGTGAAACAAGGATGTGAAAGTTTCAGTTTCTTCAATTTAAAGAGTTAAAGATTTGATTCTGACCTGTGGGAGCGCTGACGTGGACGGTGTATTGGCCCTTCTGAGTGTAGAAAGTGTTCACGCTGGTTTTTACTGAGGAGGACGAGGAGGATGAAGAGTTAGTTGAGGAGGTCTCAGCCAGAACTTTCTTCCTCTCCTCGATGTGCTTCATTAGCAGGGTGGCCATTTTGTCTCCTCTTCCTCCCCGTGACAGCGTCTTCCTCAGCAGCACTGCCTGGACCTCCCTCAGACTGTCAGATACAAAAAACACACACCATGTACACACAATGTACCAGTAAATACACCATACACACAATATATAGAGAAATACACTTAATACATCATATAGAACATATACAAATAGATACACCCTATACACACAATATATAGAGAAATATACCCGCTACACAAAAATATTCACAGAAATACACCATATACACAAAATATATAAATAAATACACCAGTATTACAGAGAAATAGTTACAGAGAAATACACTAAATACAAAACATATACATAGATATACACCAAATACAAGACATATACATAGAAATACACTATGTATACAGCATATACACAGATATACACCATATAGAGTATACAGATACACACCATATACACAAATATACTGTACACAGAAATACACCACCTAGCTAGCTCCATGTAGCTCAACCCTCTTGTGTCATATCTGTTTGCACAAAACCAAATTGGTGACAGTCAAAAAAACAAGATGAACACGGCTATGTTAGAATAAAATAACCGTCCGATTTCACAGTTTTTCTCATCAAATTTAGAAACTTGGACTACCAACTGTTACACTGCAATACAAGACCACAAGCGTCTGTTTCCATGTCGTCTACATGGATCACCGTCTGCTGAGGCTGCTAGCTTGTTAGCTTTAGCCTCTGCCTTGGTAGTGCAGCATCTAACTTGCAACCTATTGGTGCCCAAAGACTCCATCTGAGAGGAAAATGCCACAACTCTTGTTCTGCCATGTAAACTTCCACAGTTTGGTTCAGGCAGGAAAACCACTTAGTTAAGTTAAGGGAATACGTAATGGTTGGGCGTAAAATAAGTAAACAAACTAAAGACAACATCTACAGAAACAACATAACACAACTTCAGAAAACACGTCAAAAAAAACGTGACAAACTAACGTAACGTACTAAACAAAGCACTCCATCGGCGGCCTGTTCGTCCGGTGCTTGACTTTCTCACTCTTTATTCTACGTCACTCTCATTTGTACGCAGATGGTGTATACTACATACTAAAATTTACTGCAGTATTTTGTATCATAGGTATCATAAAGCAGCACTGTTTTAGCTTTTAGGTGAAGTTATTTGAAAATTTGAGCATGTTTAATCTCTGTAAAAGTCAGATTTGCAGATTAAGACGTGTTTTATTGTCATACATTCCTTTAATGACAGATGATGACAGACGATAGGACCTGGACACTGTTTTATTTGTCTGCATTTACTGCAGTCAGACTTCAGTCTCTCTGTTTCAACAAACAGATCATCTGACGTTAAAATCACGTCAGAGAAGAGACGAGGACTTTTATATTCAACGTTCAACTGAGCCATGCTGGGAATGAAACGGGTCAGATGGCGTACAAATGCACATTACCGTGGCATTCAGACTGCTTTTGGTACATAAATAAAAATTACAGTAAATAAATTAATTATTGTTAGAATTGAATGACTTTTTTAATTTAATTTTTAATACTACATATGCATGCATCAGTTTCTTCTTCTTCTTCATATTATGATTATTATTTTATTTTTTACCCTCCATAAATCAGTAAATCCCAATAAATCCATTATATTAGTGTATAACGTCGGAGGGTTGTTGTTCTCTCTGTCTGAGATAATGATTTAAACTGGTCTGAAGAAAAGCAGCTCAGTGAGCTGAAGACTAAACACAGAGACGCCCTGCAGTCTGAAGCGATCTTCATCCCTCGACTCAAATCTTACAGCTGCTGCGTTGTACAGAGACACGTCTTATTAGCGAGTCACGTGATGTCGAGGTGGACAGACGACGCTGAAGAGACAACATCTGAACAGAAGCTTCACATTAAAGATATTACATCTGCTTTCTTTTCCTCCAGAAGACAAACAGAGAATGAATGAATGAATGAATGAATGAATGAATGAGGGCTGTTACTGATCAGACATGACAGATGCCCTGTAAAGTGTCTCTGACCCGCCGGTTGTTGTAACTGGATTTCCTGTCCAGGTATCCAGATATTATTTCTACCCGCCATCTTTGTTTGGATTGAAATCGTTCTCTCACTGCAGTCTTCAGACTCTCCACCAGCCTGAACCAGTCTTCCCACAGTCCGTCCTGACCCTGGCTCTGACCTCTGACCTCTGACCTCTGACCTCTGACCTTTGACCTCTGACTCAGGGTGACGTTGACAGAGCTCAAACTCTCCCAACCGTCACTCATAAATCCTCTTCAGCTGGAACAGTTTAAACTCCTTCTGAGACGGGGAACACCTCCCGTCATCCATCCATCTATCTGTCCATCTATCCATCATCATCTATCAATCATGCATCTATCTGTCCATCTATCTATCTATCTATCTTTGTCCATCTATCCATCATCATCTATCAATCATGCATCTATCTGTCCATCTATCTATCTATCTATCTATCATTTATCTGTCCATCTATCCATCATCATCTATCAATCATGCATCTATCTATCTGTCCATCTATCCATCATCTATCTATCATCATCTATCCATCATCCATCTATCTGTCCATCTATCCATCATCATCTATCAATCATCCATCTATCTGTCCATCTATCCATCATCTATCTATCATCATCTATCCATCATCCATCTATCTGTCCATCTATCCATCATCATCTATCAATCATGCATCTATCTGTCCATCTGTCTATCTATCCATCATCATCTATCAATCATGCATCTATCTATCTGTCCATCTATCCATCATCTATCTATCATCATCTATCCATCATCCATCTATCTGTCCATCTATCCATCATCATCTATCAATCATGCATCTATCTGTCCATCTGTCTATCTATCCATCATCATCTATCAATCATCCATCTATCTATCTATCTGTCCATCTATCCATCATCATCTATCAATCATGCATCTATCTGTCCATCTGTCCATCTATCTATCTATCTATCTATCTATCTATCATTTATCTGTCCATCTATCCATCATCATCTATCAATCATGCATCTATCTGTCCATCTATCCATCATCTATCTATCATCATCTATCCATCATCCATCTATCTGTCCATCTATCCATCATCATCTATCAATCATCCATCTATCTATCTATCTGTCCATCTATCTATCTATCTATCTATCTGTCCATCTATCCATCATCATCTATCAATCATCCATCTATCTGTCTGTCTGTCCATCTATCTGTCTGTCTATCCATCTATCCATCATCCATCTATCTGTCCATCTATCCATCATCACCCCCATCTATCCATCATCCATCTATCTATCTATCTCTGTCCATCTATCTATCTATCTATCTATCTATCTATCTATCCATCATCATCTATCAATCATCCATCTGTCTGTCTGTCTGTCCATCTATCCATCATCATCCATCTATCTATCTATCTGTCCATCTATCTATCTATCTATCTATCTATCATTTATCTGTCCATCTATCCGTCATCCATCTATCTATCTATCTGTCCATCTATCTATCTATCTGTCCATCTATCTATCTATCTATCTATCTATCATTTATCTGTCCATCTATCCATCATCATCTATCAATCATCCATCTATCTATCTGTCCATCTATCCATCATCTATCTATCATCATCTATCCATCATCCATCTATCTGTCTATCTGTCCATCTATCTATCATCTATCTATCATCATCTATCCATCATCCATCTATCTGTCTATCTGTCCATCTATCTATCATCATCTATCCATCATCCATCTATCTGTCTGTCTGTCTATCTATCTGTCATCCATCTATCTATCTATCCATCTATCTGTCTATCTGTCCATCTATCCATCATCATCTATCAATCATCCATCTATCTATCTATCTATCTATCTATCTGTCCATCTATCTATCTATCTGTCCATCTATCTATCTATCTATCTATCTATCTATCTATCCATCCATCCATCTATCTATGTATCCATCTATCTTTATATTTAATGTGACAGATAAAAAACAAAACTGTGTGTAAATGGTGGAAGTAGCATTCAGATCCTTTACTGCAGTAGAAATACTTCTACCATGCTATACAAATACTTTACTGCCAGGAAAAGCCCTGCATTCAAAGTCTTACTGGAGTAAAAGTATACACAGCACAATAGTAATTGTTGTACTTTCATTACTTATTCTGATTATTCACAGACTAGAGTACATTTTAATGTCAGGTCTCCAGAGCAGCCTGCAGTGTGTGATCCAGAGTACTGTACAGTACTAACAGTGAGTATTATTTAGTGAAGAGCGCCACCTGCTGTCTGACCACAACAATGCTGATGTATTTTTATGCACCATCATTAGATTTGTCACAGATTTCTTTTTAAAATGATATATTTAATTGTTGTGAGTAAAGTGGAAACAGACCAGCAGGGTCACCACGTTAATTCATACATAATGATTCAGTGTTTTACTCAGAGACGTCTTTGAAGTATACGTTGTACTTATTAGACATACACACAAAAATCAGTCTTCTTCTATGTTCACCAAAAAAATAATAAATAAAAGTCCGACCGATGTACTCCTTGACAGCTTTAGGTACTTTACAAGTACACAGTGCTGCATGAGTATTTTACAGTGTGTTATTAGTACTTTTACTGTGACAGAGTATTTGTACAGTGTGGTATTCATAATTTTACTGTAAGAGTTTTTGTACAGTGTGGTATTAGTATTTTTACTGTGGTAAAAGTAAAATATTTCCCGCTGAAAAGGTACTGGGTTGGATGTATAAATATGAAGTTACTGGAAGTACAAGTACCTTGAAAGGAGGAGACAGGAAGTTATTTTACCTCAGTGACTGTGTCTTTGCTCTTCCGACCTCCTTCTCCTTCTTCACCTCCTTCTTCACCTCCTTCTTCTTCTCCTCCTCCTCCCACCTCTTCTTCTCTCCTGTTACACCATCATCCACATTTTTCTGTTCCCTCGACCCGGGATTAGACTCCAGATTAAGTCTGTGCTCTTTACTAGGCCCGAGATTAGACTCCAGATTAAGTCTGTGCTCTTTACTAGGCCCAGGGTTAGACTCCAGATTAAGTCTGTGCTCTTTACTAGGCCCGAGATTAGACTCCAGATTAAGTCTGTGCTCTTTACTAGGCCCAGGGTTAGACTCCAGATTAAGTCTGTGCTCTTTACTAGGCCCGGGATTAGACTCCAGATTAAGTCTGTGCTCTTTACTAGGCCTGGGATTAGACTCCAGATTAAGTCTGTGCTCTTTACCAGGCCTGTGATTAGACTCCAGATTAAGTCTGTGCTCTTTACCAGGCCTGTGATTAGACTCCAGATTCTCGACTTTAGGCCTAGACTCCAGATTCAGGATTTTAGAGGCTGTTAATCTTTCCACCATCTTGGTCTCTGAATCAGACAGTCGGACTAACAGAGTTTCTTTTAAATCTGGCGAGACCTTTCCCTCAGTCTGAGACCAGGAAAGAGACTCAGGATCAGGGGTTTTAAAAGAGGTTTCCTCTGGTCCTGGATCTGTTTTAAACCCTATGAGGCTGGTAGTGGTCTCTGCTCCCTCCTCTTTTGTGTCGCTGGTCCGGGGCTGCAGATTGAACTCAGGTCTCTGTCCCATCTGTGGACGTTTTGGGGAGGCCTGGTTCTCCTGCATCAGAAACCCCTTTGAAACGTGTCCTTTGTCCTCAGTTTTAACTCCAGACTTATCAGGACTAGAGTCAGGGGTCTTAACATCCTCCTCTGTGTTATCAGGTGGATTCAGGTCTGAGGGTCCTGGTTTAGGTCTGCTGGTTGTTAAGATGGGAGCAGGACCAGAGCGAGCGCTGAGGACTCTCGTCTTTCGGGTCACGTGGCGTCCTGAAGGGCTGACGGCGGGTTTGATGAGAGGGATGCCGGTGGGACGGACAGAGGTCGGCGTGGAGGACTCACAGCGGTAACCGTGGAAACCTCGTCGACACACACAGCGGTTAGACTGGCGGCACAACGCGGCGTTATGACAACGAGGAAGACACCTGGCTACAAGAGGAGAGGAGACAAGGAAGAGAGGAGGCAAGGAGAGGAGCAGACGAGACAAGGAGAGTAGGAGAGGAGACAAGGAGGCAAGGAGAGAAGACAATGAGGAAAGGAGAGGAGGAGACAAAGTTTTCAGACTTTATCAGGTTCAGATTCATTCAATTCCCATCAAACTAGTAAAAGTTTGTCTTTTAAACTGTAAATACTGGTGTGTATTTCCTGGGTCCCACTTTAACAGACAGAGAGACAGACGGGTCCAGACGGGTCCAGACGGGTCCAGACGGGTCCAGACGGGTCCAGACGGGTCCAGACGGGTCCAGACGGGTCCAGAGTCTCTCTGTGTGTCCTCTATATAACTCTGGATCCAGACTGCCAGCAGTTTTCTGGACAACGTGACCAAACAGTAAAGCTCTACCCTGTTGGCTCTGAGGCCTCTGAGACTTAGTGTGTGTGTGTGTGTGTGTGTGTGTGTGTGTGTGTGTGTGTGTGTGTGTGTGTGTGTGTGTGTGTGTGTGTGGCAGCTGGATTATATAAAGTCCACATTCACTCTTCAGATCCAGTGTGGTACCATAAAGACCAGAATCAGTGTAAATCCACTGATCCGGTCATAAATCCAGGCCTGCAGGTGGACCTTTGGAGTCCCCCTTTGAACTGGGAGACCTGGTGCAGCATCAGTCTGCTCTACATCAACACTGTGGTCATTAGTCACATCTGTACGGACTCAGCAGCTGTTTCAGCCTCACGGTGGAGGGTACAGGACTAACCTGATCCACGTTGGGCCAAAAAACCAGCTCAGCACTTTTCATAAAACTAACATCTGAGCGTCTGATGAATCTGTGTGGAGGTCTGACCCTCTTTAAGTCTGACTCGGTTTTAGTGTTTATATCAGACTTTAGATGCAACGGCTAGTCGAAACATACCGTTAATTATATAACATACACAGATATATAATACACAGGACACATTCATGTCTGTGCATATATGGGATGAGGGACGCCAACTTTTAATGGTTTTCTTTACCGATAACCGACCCTCGTTAACCGATTAATAACCGTTTTGAGCCTCGCATGCAGCGGTGCTCCAGCTGCAGTATATGAGAATGTTTTTTTACTGCATTGCACTCTGGGACTTGTAGTTGTCTTCCCTCCATAAGTTGTTAAGGACACAGTCTGTTACCTTTCACTCTTTTATAAAATACTGAGTATTTATAACGAATATACAGTATTTTTATGACACCTAACAAGAACTTAATTAACGTTGACATGTGACCTATCCAGCCTTTTGTGAATTTCATTTTATTCAAAAACTAAAAGAGCTTACAAACGAATGAATGAGCAGCAGAAATGTGATGTTTCTGACGTCCAGCTGAGTTTTATTGAGCACCGACATCAGTTTCCTGTTAGAGGAACTTTAATATGTGCAGCTGTTCGGGTGCAACTGAACACAGATACACGGTAGAAATACAGATGTGTTCAGATTTAAAACCAACACAGTAGTCAAGTGTTTGAATAAATCTATTTCTGATCAAATCTGTGGTCGTTTAGTGTGAAATCAGATCATTTACAATGATTGTTTTCTAGTGTGAGAAGAAAAATCTGGAATATCACCTGACCCTTCTCCTTTAAAACACCAACCGACCAATCAGGTCTTCAGGTGTTGGAGCCATTTTGGATCCTTGAGGTTTGATTCAAAGCAGGACAACAAATGGTGACGGCGGTCTGTACTCACGTTTGGTGCATCGTCTGGTTCTCGGCGACAATGTCCATCCGACGCAACAGCGACCTCCACAGACGTGAGGACTGCCGACAGTTAAAAAAAAACACAAATAATTTATTTATATAAATACATCAAAAATGTAAGAAAATAGAAATAACAGAGTATGTAACACTTAAATTATGTACATAATGCCACAATTTATGTAGATAAATATAAGTAATAAAATCAGACACTGATATTTCTGTTTTAATTTGCTTCTTTATGTATTTGTCATTGTATTAATTCCCTTATTTATTTACTCTAATCTTTAATTTTCCATTTTTTTATTTATTTACATATGCATGATGACAGCCCCCTCATTTGCATAATGGCAGACATGCATAAAGAAATTAAAAAAATAAAGTCAGAAATAAGTAAGTCTGGGGAAATAAATAAGGGGTGAAATGCACGGGGGAAGAAATGAGAATATAAGAAATTAATTACTTTACAAAATGTGAGATAAACTGATAAAATTGTTTTAATTTGCTTCTTTATTTATTTATCTTCGTATTAATTCCTTGTATTTACTCTTGTTTAATTATCTCTTTTATTTATCAATGTATGCATGATGACATTTGCATAATGAGGCAGCAATGCATAAAGAAATGTGAAAAGAAACAAAATACGTTGGGGGAAATAAATGAGGGCTGAAATGCAAAGGGTAAATTGTACAGAAATAAATAAATAAATGCATAAATAAATAAATAAATACATTTAAGAACAAATAATAATACAGAACAAATGCAAAATAAACAAATTAATAAAAATAAATGCAAAAATAAATAAATATGAAATTAATAAAAACTAAATAAAGACGTAAACGTATATTTAAAAATAAATATAAAAAATAAAAATAAGTTCAACAATAAAAAAATCAATAAATAAAAATAATCAAATAAATGCAAAAGTAAGTAAATACATTTAAAAAAATAATAAAAAATAAATGCATAAATAAATAAATGCATAAAATAAAGACAAATAAGATAAATAAGATAATAAGCGATAAATGAGTAAAAATTAATGCATAAATAAAAATAAATATATAAGAAATAAAAAATAAGTGCATAAATATTAAATGAAAAAATAAATTAATTTATTTAAACATTAATAAAAAAGAAATTCATAAATAAATAAAAGGGGATATTAAACAAAAGAGTAAATAAATAATGTAATTAACATGAAGACGACTAACTAAAGAAGCAAATTATAACTGATATAAATTTATTTCACAATTTATCAAATAATTAATAGCTACATTTTAATATCATGTTTGCTATTTTTAATGACATTTACTTATTCATTAAGCAATTAATTAATTAATTAATTATTTTTTATTTTGGGAGGTTTTGTCCTCCATACTGCTCCTCTTACTTGCCTCTTATTAAACAGCTGTTTGTTGTTTTTTTATTCTGAATGTATTAAAATGTGTGCTCGCAGCAGGCTATCACCCATCGGCCTTCTGGGAAAAAGAGTCACTGACACCCCCCCCCCCCCCCCCCATCATCAAAGTGACTTCACAGCTGTGTGTAACAGGAAGTGTGAACTGAATGTGCTAATAGGTTTGTTTGAAGCGAGTTTATCATTAGAGACTTGAGACACATACACACTCAATGAATGTGGAGTTGAGTGTAAATGGTGTTTAAACTCGTGCACACTCGTGGTCAGACCCCATACTGGGTTCAGATTTGATTAAATGTTGTTGAGACTCGACCAGAGGATGGATGAAGAGGGACGAGTGTGTTTTAAACGTGGACACAGCTTCTCTGCAGAGGATTTAATCATTACTCACAGTGTACTGGAGGTATTGTAGCAGCAGAGGAGGCCCCAGTGTGTGTGTGTGTGTGTGTGTGCAGATGAGTGCGTCTAAACAGAGCTTTACCATTAACACACACACACACATACACACACACACAAGAGTACTGAACCAATGTACACACAGACAGCCTGGTTAGAGTCTGTGTATAAAGTTACTGCCTATTTAATATACAGAGCACGACATCAACCTGAGTGTGTACATTTATATAAGATAAGATAAGATAAGATAAGATATTCCTTTATTAGTCCCACAGTGGGGAAATTTACACGTTACAGCAGCAATACAAATAAAAATAAATTAGTATATACATAATAGAAAATAGAAAAAAGTAAAGACAGAAAAAATGTGTCCATCATATCAATGATATAATTGTACATAAAGTCCTTATTGCACGTATGTCCGGTGAGTTTGTTGTGAATGTGAATGTGTATGTGGTTTACTGGGAGCAGTGCTGGTTGTGGAGTCTAACAGCTGCAGGCAGGAAGGACCTTCTGTAACGCTCCTTCGTACACTTAGGGTGTAGCAGCCTGTCACTGAAGGAGCTCTCCAGAGCTCTGATGGTGTCTCTCATGGGGTGGGAGTCCTTCTCCATCATGGATGACAGCTTAGCCATCGTCCTCCTCTCTCCCACCACCTGCACTGAGTCCAGAGAGCATCCCAGGACAGAGCTGGCCCTTTTAATAATCTTATCCAGCCTCTTCCTGTCTGCAGCTGTGATGCTGCTGCCCCAGCAAACCACTCCATAAAATATGGCTGATGCCACAACAGTGTCATAAAATGTTTTCAGGAGTGTCCCCTGCACTCCAAAAGACCTCAGTCTCCTGAGCAGATACAGTCTGCTCTGGCCTTTCTTATGGAGTGCAGAGGAGTTTGTTGTCCAGTCCAGTTTATTGTTCAGGTGAACACCCAGGTATTTATAAGATGTCACCATCTCAATGTCTGATCCCTGGATGTTCACCGGTGTTGGAGGGGGATGAGTTTGCCTGCGGAAATCCACCACCAGCTCTTTAGTTTTCCCCGCGTTGATCTGGAGGTGGTTCCGCAGGCACCAGTCCACGAAGTCCTGGGAAAGTTCTCTGTACTCCGCGTCGTCCCCATCAGTGATGAGGCCGACGATAGCAGAGTCATCAGAGAACTTCTGCAGGTGACAGGTTGGTGAGTTGTAGGAGAAGTCTGCAGTGTAGAGCATGAAGAGGAACGGAGCCAGAACCGTTCCCTGCAGGGCCCCCACACTGCAGACCACCGTGTCTGAAATGAAGTCCTGTGTCCTCACAAACTGTGGGCGGTTTGTGAGGTAGTCCAGTATCCAGGATGTAAGATGTTGATCTACCCCTGCAGTCTCCAGTTTGTCCCCCAGAAGTGTCGGCTGGATGGTGTTGAAAGCACTGGAGAAATCAAAGAACATGATCCTCACAGTGCTCCCAGGCTTCTCCAGGTGAGACAGAGCTCGGTCCACAAGGAAGATGACGGCATCATCCACCCATATCATTTACATGCTCTAATTAGCGGTGCTGCAATATACAGGTATTGATATCATGTTAATAATAAACATATGATAATATCAAGGGCTGCCAAAGTTAACTCAACAATAACGTGTTAACACAAATTAGTTTAAACGCCAATAATTTCTTTAACGCAATAACGCAACTTGTGGTTTTTAGGTCGTAGCAGCTCAGTTTTAAAAGCAGAGTGAAGATACTGGTCTGATGAATCCATTGGTACCAACCATGTCAGACTAGCTGTATGAAGTAAAAGTACCGGAACAAAATATTGTTTTTGAAAGGCTTAACGCCAACAAATATGGGCTGAAGGACTGAATATTTGGTTCGATAAAAACATGGTGGTATTATAGTTATTAAGTTATTAATAATAATTGGGGCGTCAAAGTTAATGTGATAATAATGTGTGAATGCAACTAATATTTTATTAGTTATGATACATTTTGGCAAAGAAAAACTGTCATGTCCATTTTCAAAGGGGTCCGTTGACCTCTGACCTCCAGATGTGTGAATGTAAATGGGTTCTCTGGGTCCCCACCAGTCTCCCCTTTACAGACAATCATTTACGACGATCAATATATACATACGTTTACATAAAGCAGCATATCTATCCACTAACATGTTGATAAGAGGATTAGATACTTAACAAATCTCCCTTTAAGGTAATTTTGAACCACTGAAAAATGTGCAATTAATTTGTGATTAGTCCTGATTAACTTTTTTAATCGATTGCCAGCCCTAATAATATTGAAAAAATAAAAAAGTAAATAACCCAGTGCCTCTGGAATCATTTTATATGTACAGTTATGGTTACAGTGCGTAGTAATGTAGTGTAATTCATTCAAAATGCAGCATTTTAGCTGACAGACTGATTGAAAGGTTTAAAGCTGGTCCTTTAAATGAAGGAGAGCCTCAGGTCAGGTCTGAATGAGTTCACAGACGCTCTCTTGTTCTGCTCACTGAAGTCGCTGTGAGGGAAACACAAGCGTCAGCAGAAAGACATCGAGCAACAGCGCGTCGTCTGTGTTCGCCGACACGCTCAACAACACCTTCAACTTCAAATAAAGCGTTCTCCTTTCTTCTTCCTGCGGGAACACTGAACGCTGTCACTGTTCATCTTCCTCTGATCCTCCAGACAGAAAACAGAGAGTCTGTGAGCAAACGCCACCTCAGCCACACTCAGACTGCATGAATACAGATCAGATTACAGACCAGATTAATGCAAGAACCAGGACAGAGCAAGGCAGACTGCCAGACCCTGCTGCCGTAAAATCAGAGGTTTTCTAAATGGACTCTGGTGCTCAGAAACAACACTTTTATCCACAGGGGTCATCAAGATCAACACAAAATTAAACTTCCTCATAGTCACTTTAATTCAGCTGTGCAGTTTGAATGAAATTATATATTATGATTGGAATATGTAATCAGGATGAATCACGATTGTCCATGATTAATCACAATTAATCGCAAATTAATTGCACATTTTTAATTTGTTCAAAATTAACCTTAAAGGGAGATTTGTCAAGTATTTAATCCTCTTACTGACATGGGAGTGGACAAATATGCTGCTGTATGCAAATGTATGTATATATTTATTATTGTAAATCAATGACCAACACTAATCAATAACAGATATAGTCCAGAAACCCTCCCAGGTTCTGACTTTAGCATCAACAATCTGCTCCAATCAGAACATGACAAACTGCAGCCCAACAGACAACAACAGCTGTCAGTGTGTCAGAGTGCTGACTTGACTAGGACTTGATCCAGACTGACTGGGACTATCATAAAGTGGGCATGTCTGTAAAGGGGAGACTGGTGGGGACCCAGAGAACCCATTTACATTCACACATCTGGAGGTCAGAGGTCAACGGATCCCTTTGAATGTGGACATGACAGTTTTTCCTTGTAATGTATCTTACGATCTGCAGTCACTTCTTCTTTGCTGCTCTAAAACAATAGCTGCCAGTGGCGGCCATGACACATCCACAGCACAGTGAAGGCTGCTGTTTTGGAGCAGAGAGGAAGAACCGACTTCCAGGTAAACAGCTGATGTTTTTCTGGGGTAACACATTTTGGTATCGGATCAATGCAGAGATTGGTGTAGTCGCCGATACCAGATACCAGATCTTGGGCAGCATCGGACACATTCCCCGTATCGGTCTCGGTATTTGAACCCTCTAGATAAAGTAAGAGTGTTTATTCAGACATGAGATCTCCAGATTAACGTGAGGGGGTGCAGGTCTAAGATGAGGTCCAGAGGCCTTTAAACCTCCTGAGCAGAACTGGTCCTCACAATGACAGAACTTTGAAGTCAAGGAGGACTTTTTCCTCTTTTCACACACTCATACAAACCTGCTCTGTTTACACACACACACGCACACACACACACACACACACACACACACACACACACACACACACACACAGTTTATAAGCCCAGTCAGTCAGGTCACAGGGTTTAGGATTAGTGTGTGTGTGTTGACTTTACATCCATCACTTGACTGTCACTCAGACTTGCACTTGAGGCGGCCACACACACACACACACACACACACACACACACACACACACACACACACACACACACACACACACACACACACACACACACACACACACACACACACACAGAATTTCACACATTCCTGAGGTGTCTGCAGTCTGGCACACCTGACTGATGCTGATTGGTCGGATGCTTTATGGTCACATACAGGTAGAGAACAGCAGGACGGTAAACGCTGCGGTAACGTGCGGTCCGGCCGGCCGTCGCTCTCGTCTCCGTGGTCCGACGGGCCGACGCTACGACTGTAGAGCTCCATATACTGACATTTATGTTAAATGCATTCAGACGGCCCCGATGGAGCTGACCATGGATGGATAAAGAGAACGGAGCTGACGGAGAGCTAGAGACCACCTTGGAGGAGTTAGAGGAAGTAGACACCTGGGACTACATCTGCTTTTCAAAATAAGGTGTTAACAAATGGAACTGCATAAACAAATTACATCTATGGAAATAAGATGGATTGGATTATATTCAGCAGAAGTATTAAACATTACATGTCCTTGATAAATTAAAAAGAAAATACCTCTAATCTGTACTTTGATTTTTGAGTTGCTGGATAAAAAAAATAAATAATTTAATAATAACATTTAGATATTTTAAAAAAGTTAACAAAAATCGCAATAAATCAGAATATCAAATCGCAATACATATTGAACCGGCACCCGAGTACGGTGATTATTATTGAATCGTCAGATAGGTGAATCATCCAGACGTAGAAGTTTGTCGTGTGTTTTCTGTACTGATGTTACATTGCTTTATTTAGTCTGCGTTCTCATTTTAAGCCCCACCATGGCGGTTTTCCTAAACCTATGTGGTTTTGTTGCCCCTGCTGGTGCTGCACGTTCATACTGGCCTGTAATATTCACGGCTCGGCGAGAACAAACGTGACTCTGGCACGCTGCCGTCATTCCAGCGGGAGGGAAACATTATCTGACGAGGGAACTAGGGCTCTGCAATTAACCAACGATAATGACAACGAGATCATCAACAAAAAACGGTTCTTGTATTTATATCCGTTTGCAGCGACGCTCTTGTTTTGTCTTGACTTATAAATCCGGAGCATCCCTGTCTTTTATGGTGGGTCAGGGATGAACGCTGCCCAGCACTGGCTGGCCCTCGTCAGGCCTTTTCCACTGTAGTGATGCGCCACGACCGGCTCGAGGTCTGTTAACTTCTTTACCACAGCACAAAGTTCCCTCACAGGCCTCTTAATTTAGCTCTCAAAGTTCACCAGATGGTTTTAACTTAAAAATGTAAACTACAAAATCTTCTTTCTAACAGCTTGATTCCAAAGTCAGTGAGTAACCATGATCTCAGTACTGACCAAAATAATCGTGATGATGATTTTTGCCATAATCGATCAGCTCTAGAGGGAGCAGACCGGGTTGGATGTTCATCCGGTTTGGTCACATTACATTTCCACTCTAGAAAACGTCCCCAGAAACAACACGACGTGACATATCTGAGGCAGGTAACAAATACTATTGATCACAGACAGTTTGGTGGCGTGATGATGAATAACTGTCCGAAACTCAGCCTCGGAGCTGCTAACCTGGAGCTGGACTCTGAGTCCTGCTGTGTGAACTGGGTCTGAACTGCTGCAACACCTGCTGCTCAGGTGCGACATGTCGTGCTATCTATCCGTCTTTCGAACATTTTAAATCGGTGCAGTGGTTAACGCTGTCGCCTCACAGCAGGAGGGTTGCAGGTTCGAATCCGAGGCCCTTCTCTGTGGAGTCTGCATGTTCATGTATATAATTACATATAATTATATAATTACATATATATGCTATGCATATACAATACCCACCCACCTGCTGCACTTCACTTATTACTGTTTTACTTATTTATTTTATTGTCAATTTCCTTCATTGCACCTTCTCTTTTACTTTTTACTATGTTGTATTTATCTGTACTGTTGTTGCTGCTGCTGTGGCCGCCGAATTTCCCTCTGGGGATTAATAAAGGTTCATCTTATCTTATCTTATCTTCCCCCCGTGTCAGCGTGGGTTTTCTCCGGGTTCTCCGGGTTCCTCCCACAGTCCAAAGACATGCAGGTTAATCAATGACTCTAAATGTCCCGTAGGTGTGAATGTGAGCGTGGATGGCTGCCGTGGACCAGTGACCAGGGTGAAGCCCACCTTCTCCCAGTGCCAGCTGGGATCGGCTCCAGCCGACCCCGAACAAGATAAGCGGTTGCAGATGGTTGGAGCCAATACATCAAACCCAGACCCAGAACCACTCCAACAGGCATGTTAGAAAGACGATAAATAGCCTGTTATGCAAAGGCAGCATAATTAAATGCACGGCTAAAACGTCAGCAATCTGCTGTGAATTAAAATGTCTTAATTTCACCATACAGGGAAAACATAAAACCATAAAAGACAACATATTAAACCTGAACATGCATAAAACCATAGTTCACCACACACTGCATTATGGGAAATGATTGAATAACCTGTAATGCATTAGCATAAAAAACAACCAGCAGAAATTATAATAAAACTCAGAGCTCAGTTTTAACAGAGATGCAGCCAAACCCAGTTATGGAAAATAATGTACCCTTTACCTTACATGTCTTAAATAATGCATTAGAAGACTAAAACCTTATAAATAACCTTTGTTATTGCACCAAGCATCCTGTCACACTTTTCAAAGCCATATTTCCTAAAGTGGGACACTGGAATATTTGAGTGAAAAAATAAATACAGAGTATATTTACACCATATTATAATAATATGATCAACAAACACATCCTAAAGATTATTTTTATTAATAATAAATGTGTACCCTTGACATGAAGTTTGTCTAAACACTAAGGTGCTTCCTGTTTGATGATCGGTGCCCCGTCATCTGTCATGTGATCATGAACACATAACACCACAGTAAACAATAAGTTTATTTGGTTGAGCATTGTCTGTTTGTTTAGGTGTCAGTTCAGCCTAATATTATCTTGAATATTGATATGTAGAATATACAGTAGAGGTTGACCGATACGGCTTTTTTATGGCCGATGCCGATTTATTGGAGAGTCGGGATATCTCTTGGCCAATATATGATGCAGATTTTTGGGGGGTCAATATGTTTGGATGATTTTCTTATTTTCCTCCATCTGATAAAATATAACAGCTTTATAACAGATGATACACAAAATTTTTCAACTTCAGTGAACATTTATTGAACACCTCAGGTCTGTCTCCCCGATCTATATTTTGTGTCGGCACTGCAGAATGCTTTTATGTTTTAGATAAAAATAATGTATAAGCTAAATATTGAATACATGAAACAGGTAGTCAAAAAACTAAACTTTGTCAAATAAACTTCTGGATGAAAAAATAAAGTTTTAGTGCACTTAGCTGCATTTATGCACCTGCTTGATAATCGGCTTAATCTGCTCAGACAAATAGTTTAATAATGTCGACCTCTACTGAACAGGAGGATCTGCTGTCTGTAAGGGGGGCTGCAGACAGACTGGACCTGGCTGAGGTAAATTAAGGGTTGTTGTTGGAGTCTCAGCATTAAACCTGAGTCAGGTCCTGACTACTGAATATTTGTTGTAGTATTAATGCCAGCACTGCCCACTGAGCCCACACTGGTGTCACCCAGGCTCCAGTCTCTTTTCTGTGACTTTTAAACACTACAACAGATATAGAGTTCAAATATCTAGTGTTGGTGCTGCTCACCCGTTCAGAGCCGTCCCCCTGACGCCGAGCTTCCCCCCGGCTGCCCTCACCGCCGCCGGCTTCCTGGCATCCAGCCGCAGCGGTGTCGGTCCCCCGGAGCTCTGCCTCCTCCGGCCGGGCTGCCCGCCTCCCTCCTCCCGGTCCGGAGGATGCTGAGCGGCGGCGTGAAGAGTTAAAATCCAAAGGACCCAGAGAGAAAGGCGCATGTTTAGAGGGCTGATACAGATCAATACTTTACTTAATCAATCAATCAATCGGTGGCTGGTCATCTCGTGTTTCTACTGTTGAAAGTTTCACTGATTCAACAGCGGCTCCGGCTTCTGGCTTTATCCTGCTGTCAGCCAATAGGAGACGAGAATAGCAGCTGCTCCGCTCCTATTGGCTGTCAACAAAAGAGCCTCCAAGCAGCCAATAAGAACCCAGGATTTTACTCCCATAGGAAGTATTCAAAAATATTAGAAACTATAATTATACATATATATATATATATATATATATATATATATATATATATATATATATATTTTCTGATCTTTTTATTTATCACATACATACATTATATTTCAGCTAGGAAAATAATGATGGTCAAGTCTGATGTGGCCTTATACATAAAAGAATGAGGCAAACAGCTTATTAATGAAACACTGGTATCAGCTGATACCCAGCAGCCAGGTATCGCTGTCAGAGTGTGTAATGGTAAACCATCCACAACAGCTGATGTCAGATACATACATGTAAGAACATCTGGTTTCTTACTTGGCATTGTAACGCCAGCCCTTTGGCAGCTTATCTTCAGAAGAAGCCCAGGTTCTGTTCTTGGTGTCCACATAGTTCTCATAAACCAAGTCCTACAAGAGTTCCCATTAAAGGTTCAGAGAAAGTCAGTGCCTGCTAAGACAAATTCATTCAGTTTGATGATGGAAATTGGGAGTGAACAGTATTATCAAACAGTTTTTTTTGTCTTTTTCGTTTTCTTAGGGTAAAATTTGGCACAAATGGGACTCATTTTCTAAACTGTCATGGCATCAAGCTGTTTGCAGTATCAGCTGTCGAGGCTGACTTTATGTGCTCATGGATATTCAGAATAAAAATTAACACTGGTCAAGGGTTTTGGGATTTACTTACTATTGTTTTTATAATTTATGGCTTAATTTCAGTGACAGTGACAGTGAATTCAGTCAATTACAACAAATGCTATTAAGGATCAACACTTATGCTGTGCTGGAAAACGGTTGTCCATGAGGATTACAACCTGCAACAGAAGCTACAGATTGCACTACTTACTGTCATCCCCATCGCTGGATGTGGGCAGGGAGTCATAGAGGCGGGAGAGAGGTCACTCCATTCAGGTCAGTGATGGGAATCAGCTTCTTACTGTTACTCTTCTTGAAGTCCAGCGTGCTCGCTGTGTGTTTCTCAAACACTTTAAATGGGTCACTTCAGTCTGTGGCAACATGGATTCGCTGCTGGACTTTGAGGAGTGTGTCAAAGACTCACCTGAGTTCAGGTAAGTACCGGTAAGTACACAGACACACCTTAGCATCCCTAAACCGCGCATGTGCAGAAGTCCTGATGATGTTTTATTTATTTTGTTCAGACTGAAGCTCGAGCTGTTTGAGGCCGATGTTTGTGAGACACAACTAGACAAGGTACAAATACTACTTCTACTGCTAGCTTACTGCTAGTACTGCTGTTAATACCGCTAGCTTACTACTGTAGTGTGACTACTGCTACTACTAACTCACCTCTACTACTGTTAGTACTACTTCTGCTACTGCACAAACATGTTGGTTTGGAGCCAGGAGATTATCAAAAGAAAACGTAGTCCTCCACTGGACGGCAGTTGCATAAAACTTTAATGCACCTTTGTGTTGACTTTGCACCTGCAGGAAAATGAGTTTCCTTATTCATCATATACACAACAGTTACAGCAAGTAGTCATTGCCTGTGAAAATCTTGGGTTTAAAGAACCATCAACAATTCTCATTAAAAATGTATATGTATATTTAAAAGGAAAATATAAATAAATATAAAAAAGTAAGGCTGTCAATTGATTAAAATACTTAATCGTGATTAATCATAAATGAATCACATCTTATCTGTTCAAAATGGGCCTTAAAGGGAGATTTGTCAAGTATTTAATACTCTTATCAACATGGAAGTGGACAAATATGCTGCTGTATGTAAATGTATGTATATATTTATTATTGGAAATCAATTAATAAAAAGCGTGTGTGTGTGTGTGTGTGTGTGTGTGTTTTGGCATGTATCACTATATGTTGTGGGGACATGAATCTGTTTACAGTCACATTGTGGGGACTTGCCGTCGTTTTGGGGACAAAATAGACGTCACCAAAACATAAAACATTATATTTTAGGGTGAGGACCTCGTTTAGGGTTACGGTAAGTCTCCAGAAAAGTAATGGAGGTCAATGTAATTTCTTCAGAAGTCATGGAAACACAAAGTGTGTGTGTGTGTGTGTGTGTGTGTGTGTATGTGTACACAGGTTTCGTGTAGGCTGGCAGGTGGTCTGGAAGCGAGGATGGAGAAATTGATCCATTTAGTGTTTAAGACTGTGGATACGGTGCAGGAAGGAGTTCGGCTTCTGGACATTTTCAGGCCTACGTCTACTCAAGAAGTGACTTTTGATTTTATTAATCCCTTTTTGTATTTAACTTGTATAAGATCATATTGAAAAGTATGCCGACAGGACGCTGAGATCTCCATAGCCGCCATCACTAGATGCACCATACAACAGGTCCAGTCTCTTCCTCGAGTCCAGACCTTTTTAACTTCTCCTGTCTCCATTCGCTCTAACCGGGGTTTCACCCAGGAAACCATTGAGCAAAGTTGGAAGTGTAGCTGCCTTCTGGGGTAAAAAGCTGACTAGAGGAGAGGAGGAAAAAGAGAGGAGAGGAAGAGAGGACTCAGCTAGAGTGAAGATACTGATTCCCTCTGGGAAGGACGTTAAATTACACTCCAAACTTGCATTACATTTTGGCGAGCACAAACTGTCATGTCCACTTTCAGAGGGGTCCCTCGACCTCTGACCTCCAGATGTAAGATAAGATGAACCTTTATTAATCCCGTAGGGAAATTCAGTTTTTACACTCTGTTGATAATTTCACACAGTACACATACCTGCATTAATGGAGAGATGTCAGAGTGAGGGTCCTGCTCCTGACAAGCGCCCCAAGCAGTTGGGGGTTTGGTGCCTTGCTCAGGGGCACCTCGGCAGTGCCCAAGAGGTAAACTGGCACCTCTCCAGCAACCAGTTGCTCTTGGTCCATGTTGGGACTTGAACCGGTGGCCCTCCGATTCCTAAACCAAGTCCCTACGGACTGAGCTACTGCCGCCCCATGTGTGAATGTAAATGGGTTCTCTGGGTCCCACCAGTCTCCCCTTTACAGACATGCCCACTTTCTGATAGTCCCAGTCAGTCTGGATCAAGTCATAGTCAAGTCAGCACTCTGACACACTGACAGCTGTTGTTGCCTGTTGGGCTGCAGTTTGCCATGTTCTGATTGGAGCAGATTGTTGATGCTAAAGTCAGAACCTGGGAGGGTTTCTGGACAATATCTCTCATTGATTTGTGTTGTTAATTGATTTTTAATAATCGTGGCTGTGAACAATTGGATGAGCAATAATTTTTTAATTTTAAATGAGGACAAAACAGAAATTCTGTTAGTCGGCCCCAAAGCCCAAAGGGAAAAGCTGTCCAGTAATCTGGGGAAATTAGCTCCATTGATTAAATCTGAGGTCACTCGTCTTGGCGTTGTATTAGATTCAGATCTTAGCTTCAAGTCCCACTTCACCTGAGAAACATAGCTAACGTTTAAGAGCAAACTAATACATGCCTTCATCTCAGCAGGCCTGACTACTGTAATGTGCTTTTTACTGGCCTCCCTAAAAGAACCACTGACAGACTTCACTTTATTCAAAACTCTGCTGCTCGGCTGTGAACCAGAACCAGGAACAGAGAGCACATTAGTCCAGTTTTCACTACACTGGCTTCCAGGAGCATCAGGAACTGACTTCAAATCCTGCTCCTTGTATACGAGGCTCTTCATGGGCCAGGACCAACTTACACCACCAGCTCCGTCACCGACTATCTGCCTCCAGGAACCCTTCATCATCTGCTGCTGGTCTACTGGAGGTTCCCTACAGCGGTCCAAGGAGAACTGGGGATGCAGCGTTTCTTACTTCCACCCCTAAACTCTGTAACACACTACCCTCAGATATCAGGGAGACGACTCTAGATATCTTTAAAAGCCAGCTAAAACCTGATCTGTTCACCTGAGCTTTTAATTAGCTCTTCAGTAGTTTTAACACTGCTTAGCTGTGTTGTGCTATTTATTTTTACATGTTTTATTTAACTTATATGAATGAATTTTACTCTTATTTAGTTTTAACACTGCTTGACACACTATTGATTATATATGTGTTTTACATGAATTGTACAGTTTTATTTTTTCTTCTTTTCTTGTCATGTTTGTAAATATTATGTTCTTTTTATTGCTCTTTCTTTATTGTTATATTTTTTTTTTTTTTTTTATTATTTTTTAATAATAATATATATATTTATAAAAATAGTTTTTGGATTTAATTTTTTTTTTCTTCTTTTTTTTTTTTTAACTTCTATTATTAATTTCTACTGTGTTTAGTGTGAAAGTAATTTAAATCTTGCGTTTGAATGGCGGATGCTGACAGTAACAAAATAAACTTTAAAATAGGTTCTTGAGGTTTATAACTTTAAAGTGCTGCAATGCTGCGAGTCCGCGGACCCAAAAGTATCCGGGGCAGGAGTAGCAGTCAAGACTGGCAGGTCACGACTCCGCCACAGAGTCCTGGTGGGAACAGTGACTAGAGGCAGGGCTGGATTAGGAACCATCACAACCCCCCGTTTTGACAAGGCTCAGGGAAAGGAGCGGAGCCAGCTAGTCCAGAATGAGGTGAGAGCAGCGGTGGAGGAGGACAGATCCGGCAGAGCAGTGGGAATGAGACAGAAAGGTGCCCGGACAAGATGGCAGCAGGTTGAGAGAGAGAGGAAGATCTCGTGGACTGACCAAGTTCTTGGTCCAGGCTGTCTACGATGTCCTTCCCAGCCCATCCAACCTGCACTGCTGGGGTTTGGTCGATACACCAGCATTCCCCCTTTGCCAGAGAGAGAGGACCCTCGAGCACATAATGAGTTGCCCAAAAGCTCCAAGGGAAGGCCGATATCGATGGCGCCACGACCAGGTGTTCAAGACCATCACAGGCAGCATCTGTAGTGGCATCGTCAGCTGTCGGAGGTCAAAGGCCATGAAGAAAGCCATCAATTTCATCAGAGCTGGGGAGAAGCCTAGACCAACACCGAGCAACATCAGGGCTTCTCAACACTGCACAAGACTGGCAGCGGTCAGTGATTTGGACAGTCAACTCAGACCTGACACTGTTACGGTGTCTGGAGCTCACTATGCCGTGGGAAGAGCGAATGGAGGAGGTCTTTGACGACAGCCGAGTCAGCGACTGCCACAAACGAGGCTGGAAGGCTGGTGTTTTCCTGTGGAGGTAGGGTGCAGAGGCTTTGCCAGACAGTCTCCGTGCAGAGCCCACACTGCACTCGGCATCACAGGAGAGAGAAGGAGGTGGGCCATCCACAACAACACGGAGGAGCAGAGAAAGCCTCTAGGTGGTTCTGGACTAAGAGGGCAGATCCGTGGTCCAGTGCTGCTAGGGCACGAGGCCCGATCAACCTCAGCATCAGATGTTTCACTACAGCTAAAGTTCACACTCAAATGCACCTTTTTACCCGACTTGTCTCACCTGCTTCTATGGGCTGCAGTTTGCCATGTTATGATTTGAGCATACTTTTTATGCTAAATGCAGAACCTGTGAGGGTTTCTGGACAATATGTGTCATTGCTTTGTGTTGTTAATTGATTTACAATAATAGATATGTAAAAACATTTGCATGAAGCAGCATATTTGTCCACCATGTTGTATTAAATAACTGACAAATCTCTCTTTGAGGTAAGGTAAGGTTAAGGTATTCACTGCTAACTATTTTAAACAATTGACAGCCCTAACACACACACACACACACATATATACACTGTATACTGTATATATATAAAATAATGCCAAAACTCTGGTGAGACTCGCTGCCCGACAACCTATCTATCCTACCGTTAACCATCTCACAAGAGTTTCCCAATTCATGGGTTACCATTCAGACATGACCAGAAAAAACCAACTGGTGTGCAGTAACTATGGCAACAGTGCTCTATTTGACAGCTGATTGGTCATCCACTCAAACCTGCCGGCTGTTGAGACACAAATTCAAACATCTGTCTGCCAGGAAATTTTCCTCATCTGCTGGTTGACTCTCAGTTTGAACAGCCAATCAGAAGCTGGTCTCGTTCATGTGTCTTCAGAGCCTCAGTCTGAACAGCCAATCAGAAGCTGGTCTCGTTCATGTGTGGTTTGGGGCTGGTGGGCGGGCCAGCGGAGGGGCTGTCTGGACTTGCTGGGCTGTCAGAGGAAGCTGGTACATCAGCAGAAGAAGTTGTAGCGCTACGGCGAGGTGAGGTGGGCGCCTGAGACTGGGTGGGGCTCACGGCTACAGGGGCAGGACTTGTTGGCGGAGTGGGCATGGGCGTGGTCCTGCGGTGTGACGAAGCTGAGGATAACGGCGATGATGATGAGAGGGATGAAGGTGTTCCTGGGGAGTGCCTTGCACCGGGTGACACAGAGAAGGTGGTGGGGGTCCTGAGGCCGAATCTGGCCTCCAACTCGGTGCACACCGCTAAGCTCCGCCTGACGCCTTCCGACCCAGCTGGGACGCCAAACCCAGAGCTTACCGCTGCCTCTGAACCTTTGGCGAGCTCCTGGCAACGCTCCACGAAACTCCCCCTGCGCACAGACCCCCAGTCTTTGTCTCGGTCCGGATGTCTGGGGGGACGAGGGCTTGAGTTGTGAGCGTAAGCAGGGATGGCGAGGGGCTGCGGCCCGGAGAGGGCGCAGTCTCGGGCAGGTTTGGTGAGGGGCACGGGGGGCGGAGCCTGCCGGGGGAGGCTGCCACACAGTGAAGCGGACGAACCCGAAGCTCCGGCTCCTCGTCCTCCCGCTGCAGAGTGGAGACGCTCCATCCTGAAGACGTCACTGAGCTGAGAGTGGAGGCTGCAGGGACAGGAAGTCACATGACTCAACAACAACAACAACAACAACAACAACCACAACAACAACAACCACAACAACAACAACAACAAGGGCTGAGGTGATGCACCTGTCTCATTTGTTACTATCACTATACTAGAGTGCAGATTCAATATGTATTGTGATAATAATAAGTACAATACAATAAATACTATGATCTGATAATCTGATTTATGATGATTTTTGTTGGGGGGGGGGGGGGGGGGGGGGGGGCGTCTAATTTGGAAAATCTCTAAATGGATCCAGTAACATGTTTGATTTTTATCATGTCTGTAGTCAGAGATGTCCTGAAGTCAATCAGGATCATTGTCAGGAATTATTTATTCCAGTTTTTTGTCAAGCAACCCAAAAATCAAAGAATAAAGACATTTCCCTCACAAATTAGTGGTATTTTATTTTAATTTATAAGGGACATGTAATGTTTTATAATTCTGCTGAATATAATCCCCATCAATCTGATTTCCGTAGATGGATTTTGTCTATACAGTTTCCTATGTTAACATCTTATTTTGAAAACCAGACGTAGTCCCCAGTGTCTACTTCCTCTAACTTCTCCAAGGTGGTCTCTACCTCTCCGTCAGCTCCGTTCTCTTTATCCATCCATGGTCAGCTCCATCGGGGCTCGTTTGAATCGTTTGAATCCATTTAACATAAATGTCAGTATATGGCGCTCTACAGTCGTAGCGTCGGCCCGTTGGACCACAGAGACGAGAGCGACGGCCGGCCGGACCGCACGTTACCGCCGTATGATAACGTTTCCTGTCCATGACACCGTTAGTGTGCAGCTTTAGCCGTGATGTTTTCCTGCAGTTTGTGAAACCCAAAGTGTTTCCCTCCTTTACTGGATGTGTAGCGTTTACCACGCTGGATTTAACATGGAGGGTGGAGGTCGGATCCACGCTGACCTTCCAACCTTTAATACTTTCTGAGGTTTGTTTTGGCTGTTGGATACTGAACGGATATGACGTCATGTTACTCAGACTGCAACAATAAAAGCGCTCCACTATCTCCACAGAGACTCAGATAAATTAAATATATTGATTCTGGCTTTACAAAAATCAATTTCAAAATAGTAAAAATCATGATACATAGGTGAATTGATTTTTTTCCCTAGCAACAACACAAAGAGGGCATGAACAGGGTCGGTGCAGATGTGTACCTGCAGGTAGATGCTCTAGGTGTGCTGTCAGGTGTTCTGGTCAGAGCTAGGTCACACTGGTCCAACAGCTCCAGCAGCTCCTCCTCCGTCGGCCCGCCCAGTGCTGCCAGACAACCAATGAGAGCCCACATCACTCACTGACCAATCAAAAACACGTATCACACCTTGTGACAGAACATTTATAACATCTGTCCTCTGTGATGACGTCAGTGAGAGCTGAAGAGTCTCACCTCTGATGTCGACCTTGCCGGCGATCTCCATGGCGGTGGTCAGGTCCCACATCTGGATGCTGCCGTTGCCATGGCCGCTGAACAGGTAGCGACGGGGCCGAGAGCCGATGCGACTCGAGCCCTCGCACTCGTGGACCATGAAGGCCGTGATGGAGGTGCCGTCCACCGAACGCACCTCACACACCCTGAAACACACACAGAACCACACGTGACCTGACGACGGATTCTGCACGATGACGCTGCTACATGTACAATATATATCCACATCCATATAGTCAATGTATTAACATGGCATACAGTGACTTAGATGGCGGTTGGCATGTTCCCAGTTTGGAGAGTCAGACGGCAACTCTCCTGTTCTGAGAGGTAAAATTACTGTTTTTGTTTTACTCTTCTACACACAAACACTCTCACCTCTTCCCGTTGGACGACAGCCTGACGTAGAGCTTATCGGTGTCCGGTACGACTCTCTGGATGAACACCTGCTGGTCGTCTCTCTCCCCGTATGGACCTGAAACCACAATACACTCACCTGACCCCTGTGACCTTTGACCTCTGTGACCTCCATTTCTTACAATTCTTACTCTACTACATTGACAGGAGTACACCAGTGTGACCTCTGCTGGACAACAGGAGAGACAGTAAAATCATTTAAAGGGTCAGTTCTTCTCTCTTCACTGGTCTGTCTCCTGTCACACAGCTCTGGGTTTATTTGAGGACTTTCTAAGAGACATTCCCTCTCTTTTGTGGTGTGATTGAAATGCAGGTGAACAAACAGCATTCGAATCAGCCCAATTGTGTAGCCGGGGTTATTCTCTTAAAGTGGCCCAGAGAGGTTTTTTACTTGGTAACAAATATTTGCTGCAGCAGTCAGCATTCACTGAATAAAGTGAAAATATAACCTAAGTTTTAAGTTAAATTTTGAATTTAAGGTAATTTTTAATTTAACCGTTTAATTCATTTACTGCCCACATACTTAAACTACTTGGATTTTGTGACTATGATGGTTCACACCAGTAGTTTAGAAAAACTTTCAAAAAGGCAGTTGGTGTCGCTCATTTCTTCCAGATTAACTGACTGCTGATTGCCAACACATCCGATAATACATTAAAGTAATAACTTTAATTTGCATCACTAGTCCTGACTGTTATGCTGTGCTCAGACCAAATGTCTGTCTGTAGTGTTTGCAGTTTGTACATGTTGGTGAAGTAAAGAAAACAAAACGCCGTCGTGCCTGGGTTCATAACGTCACCCAGTGGTGAGCTGAATTCACAAACACTGACTGGATCTAGCAGCCACGTCACTACTGAGGAGTGAACCCAAAATAAACAGACTGAGCTGTGATTTAATATCAATAAACAGATCAAAATGATGCTGAAATAACAACATGATGTTGACCAGTAAATTGATGTTTTGTCAGGTCTGTCTGCAAGATGACAAACAAAAGCATATTTTGATGAAAGACAAGTTCATATCCAAACAGCTCACCATCACTCTAGAAAAATGCAGTTTTCACCTCTGATGACCTCTGAATATCCCTGATGTTTGTGCAAACATTAAAAAAATTAAAACCCTAAGCTGGACCTTTTAGGACGATACCTGAGAATAAACTGTGACCTTTAACCCTGCGGTTGTGCGTGTTACTGTTGGAATAATTATTCCTTTTTATGGTTTATCGAGTGCTGACTTGTGCTTTAGTTATCATTGAGTGACTGTGACCTTCTATAGATTAGAATAGGTCCAGCAGGGCCTGATATATGCAGCTATGCAGTAAACATGCTAATGACGCACTAATGATGACATTCTTGCTTTGTGATTCTGTGTAAAAGGTTATGTGACAGAATGTGCCTGATTTAAGATTGTTACTGACAGCCCAACCTAAATAAAAGGCCGGGGGAGACCAGGACTCTTTGGAGAAGGATTCTGTAGCAGTGGTGTTACAGTGGTGTCCTGTCTCCCCTTGCAAGTAAAAAGATCTGAGTTTGTGTCTGCCTCTCATTTTTTCCTGTGTTCCAGGTTTGAACCTAACAGTTACCTATCTCTGTCCCAGCGCTGCAGCCTCCGTGTCCGTCCACGTCGTCCAGGCTGAGGATCTTGAAGGAGGTGAGTGGCGTCGATCCCGGCTGGGTGGAGATCATCCCTCTGAACCGAGTCACCGTCCACGTCCGCACGTGGTTGTTGTCGGCACAAACTGACGGACATGAACAGAAACACAGCAACGTGAAGAACAAAGTGGCTGGAAACAGAGGGACGAGATGAGGTGTCTCTCAGACTCGTACCTGAAACAAGGTGTTTGTACCTGAGACGAGGTGTCTGTACCTGAGATGACGTGTCTGTGCCTGAGACGACGTGTCTGTGCCCGAGACGAGGTGTCTGTGCCCGAGACGACGTGTCTGTGCCCGAGACGACGTGTCTGTGCCCGAGACGAGGTGTCTGTGCCCGAGACGAGGTGTCTGTGCCCGAGACGAGGTGTCTGTGCCCGAGACGACGTGTCTGTGCCCGAGACGACGTGTCTGTGCCCGAGACGACGTGTCTGTGCCCGAGACGACGTGTCTGTACCCGAGACGACGTGTCTGTGCCCGAGACGAGGGGTCTGTGCCCGAGACGAGACGAGGGGTCTGTGCCCGAGACGAGGTGTCTGTACCCGAGACGAGGGGTTTGTACCCGAGACGAGGGGTTTGTACCTGAGATGAGGTGTTTCTCGGAGAGCATGATCTTGGTGACGGGGCTGCGGTGGACGGAGAAGGTCTGGAAGAGCTGCGGCCCTGAGCCGACCGTCTCTGGATGCTGAACAATGACTCGAACTGTCCCGGAGCTGGTCCCGTAGGCGATCTCAATCCAGTTTCCACTGTCACCTGATCACACAACCAGAACATCTCAGGTTCAGGTTAAACAAGGCCGATACTGATACCAACATTGATAGTTCGTTTTTTACATAAATACATAGTATTGTACTGTAGTTTGACAGCCAGCCTTAAATAATAATAATAAATAAGTATCCACAAAGCAGCAGTATAAAACCAGTATTATGGTTCAGTACTGGTTTTGGGAGTGAGGTAGACACTGAGAGCGGTGATGGCGTCTTCAGTCGGGTCTCTGTACAGCTCCGTCACCAGCAGATCATTATCCTTCATCCTCAGAGGAAACTTCTGCACATCTGCACAAACAAACAAACTGTTCAAACACGTTTGTTGGTTCACAAACACAATACCAACAGGTACGTGTGACTCACCGATGTAGTAGATGGATCCGTTGTTGCAGCCGAGGATGAGGAAGGAGCCGGCGGTGTCGTAGCTGCTGATGGGAACCACGTCCTGATTCTGACAACAGACAACGTCACGCAATAGTCGTGATTACTAAAAAACTAGTAAACACTGGGTACTAGGAATGGGACGATACAACTATCTCCTGCTACATTATCACCACACTTGGGAGACGATTCAATATGTATTGTGATCGTTAAGTATTGATTTGAATTACAATTTATTGCGAACTCGGAAAAAATTTAATCATATACTTTTAGGGACTTTGACTTTGAAAAATCTCTAAATTAATACAAAAAGTTTGATTTTCAGCATGTCTGTAGTCAGAGATGTCCTGAAGTCAAATATATCAGGATCATTGTCAGTTCTACAGTTCAACTGAATATACAGTTCCCTTTGTTAACACCTTATTTTGAAAAGCAGATGTGGTTCCAGGTGTCTACTTCCTCTAACTTCTCCAAGGTGGTCTCTAGCTCTCCGTCACCTCCGTTCTCTTTATCCATCCATGGTCAGCTCCATCGGGGCCGTCTGAATGCATTTAACATAAATGTCAGTATATGGAGCTCTACAGTCGTAGCGTCGGCCCGTTGGACCACGGAGACGAGAGCGACGGCCGGCCGGACCGCACGTTACCGCCGTACGATAACGTTTCCCGTCCGTGACGGAGTTAGCGTGCAGCTTTAGCCGTGATGTCTAGCTCTGCTTTTCCAAAGTGTTTCCCTCCTTTACTGGATGTGTAGCGTTTACCAGGCTGGATTTAAAATGGAGGGTGGAGGTCGGATCCACGCCCACCCTCCAGCGTTTTCTATTTTCTCATTTCGGCTTGCTGTGGTTTGTTTTGGTTGACGAATATGGAGCAGATATGATGTCACGTTACTCAGACTACAACAATAAAAGCAGTAACTTCCCTGTAAATTTCTCCACTGTGGGACTAATAAAGGAATATCTTATCTTATCTTATCTTTACCTCCACATAGACTCAAATGAAGCAAATACATTGATTCTGGTTTAAAAAAAAACATCCATCTGCAACCCTTTATCCCATTAGGGATTGTGGGGGGGCTGAAGCTGATCCAGCTGGCATTGGGCGAAGGCAGCGTTCAACCTGGACAAATCGCCAGTCCATCGCAGGGCACATAGAGACAGACAACCATTCACGCTCACATTCACACCTACGGACAATTTAGAGTCACCAATTAACCTGCATGTCTTTGGACTGTGGGAGGAAGCTGGAGAACCCGGAGAAAACCCACGCTGACACAGGGAGAACATGCAAACTCCACACAGAACAACCCCAAGCTGGATTCGAACCTGCGACCCTCTTGCTGTGAGGTGACAGCGCTAATACAGACATCTGTGAATCCATTTTTTCTTTCCCACCCCTGATCTCCACCCACCTGCCAGTGTTTAGTGACAGCGTTCCAAACCCCGACCTTCCCCGTATGGCTGGTGGCGATCAGCTGATTACCAACGAAGAAGAGGGCCTCCACCGGCACGTTGAGACTGAAGACGCCTGCAGGAGGAAAGAGACGATCTGTTTCTGAAAGAGTTCTGCTTGAGGAAAGTTGTTGAGTCAGAAACGTTGCAGTTATGTGGCATTAACCAGTCTGCTTTAAGGACTCTGCACAGATATATCAATATATATAAATGAGACATCTTCTAACACAAGTCTTTCTTCCTTTAACTCTGAAGCCACCGTGTTTCAGGTAAAAGGGTTCATTCTTCTGGGTGCCTTTAAAAACTTTATCAGACTTTTCAAAGTCAACACAACCAGGAAAGACTGACAGAACATGTCAACATGTGATGTGACGCAAACCAGCAGGGTGGAATTTTTGGTTAGCTTCCCAAGCTGTGATGGAAGCATTAAATATCACTTCACAGGGGGCATCATGATCAAATGAACAAAAAACAATAAAAAACATTCTTGGTTCCTCCCGCAGGTTATTAAGATGCTTATATTCTCCTACCAGCGGCTAGAAGGCACTCGTTTCATTTCAAGAGCATCCCAAGTTGCTTTTTGGAAACAAAGTTTATTAAAACAGATTTCGTGATGATTTATCCTGATTAAAACTTGATTACTCAGAGGAAAGTCGTACCGATTTCATTTCCGTTGCCGTCCGGGCAGATGGCCCACAGGATGATCTCCGTCCCCGAGGCAACAGCCACCATCTTGTCGTTGTCTCCCAGCGAGCCGGCCATCACCTTGGCGTTAAGCGCGACTCTGTCAATCATCCAATCGAGACGAGGAGAGGTGAAGACCTGCTGCCACCCGGTGGACTCCTTCACCCTGAGAAGGAAGAACAACAGCTTCAGTTCCTCAGCAGAAAGGGCTGTCTGAAAGCGAGGTAAAGTGCTGAAAATGTTCTAAATATAGTGCACACTTAACCTGATATAGGTTTTTAAAAAATATGTTCAGCGGCTGCCCCAAACTCCATCTACTGTCGATAATACACTATGGAGAAGAAGGTCACACTACCACACCGAGAAACACCACATCTATCCCTTTATGTTAGTTGATATATACTTATACTACTTATAATACTTTATATTAATTCTTGATATCTCTGTGTTTAACCCTGTAAAGTAAGTATTCATGAAGAGAAGCATTTACCTGTAGCAGACGACAAACTGTGCGTAGGCCACAGCGATCCAGTTGTGATGACCACAGATGATCCGAACCAAGCCGGTATCTGATAACTGACCTACACACACACACACACACACACACACACACACACACACACACACACACACACACACACACACACACATTAGATAACCATGTACTGGTTTCAGCCCGTCCTCTAATAAGGCCTGTTGTGTATTTCGTTACCTCCTGGCGTCCTCTCCTCTGTGCTGGCTCTGCCCAGTATCCCAGAGTTCCCCAGGTTGGGGGGCATGGTGTTGCTACGTCTGACCGGCGCCCTCTCTGCAGGCGCGACTCGGCCCGCCATGAACTGCGATCCCGCCACGCTGTGACGGTTGCGGCGCTTCGCCGGGTACACTGGGACGACACAGGGCAAGAAGTGAGGACACGGAAGGTGAAACAGAAATAACTGAAATTCATTACATCATTAAAGAAATTAGTGGCGTTAAAACTATTTTGCGTTAACATGTTATTATCGCGGGCTGCACGGTGGTGTAGTGGTTAGCACTCTCGCCTCACAGCAAGAGGGTCGCATGTTCTCCCCGTGTAAGCGTGGGTTTTCTCCGGGTACTCCGGCTTCCTCCCACCGTCCAAAGACATGCTGTTTAGGTTAATTGATGACTCTAAATTGCCCGTAGGTGTGAATGTGAGTGTGAATGACTGTGAATGGGTGTCCCCCGCCTTCGCCCAATGCCAGCTGGGATCGGCTCCAGCCCCCCCGCGACCCCTAACGGGATAAGCAGTTAACGATCGATGGATGGATGGATGGATGGATGGATGGATGGATGGATGGAAGGATGGATGGAGATTGATCGAATTATCGCGTTAACTTTGACAGCCCTAATGTATATTATCATAGACTTTATGAAACCGAGCAGGCATGCTGTGATGACAGGGTGGTGTACCTGGTGGAGGAAGGTAGCCGTTGAACAGCACGTTTCCACAGGAAGATCGGTCCAGCTCGTCACACAGCTGCAGCTTTCGCACTAAAAACAAAAAGCATTAAGAAGTTCATTAGATAACAGAAGACCACACAGTCACAGATGAACTAGATCCAATATAGTGAGAGTGGGGGGAGTTTAGTAGGGCTGCCCCTCTCCACGTCCACTAGTTAACATAGTTGTTTTTATTTTTATTTAGATGATTATTATTATTATTACTACAATGAATTATTTGGGTGGTTAGATGGGCAAATTAAATTAATCTACTTAGTTATTTACTGGATAATTTATATATTTCATATTTTTATTATTGTCATTATAATCATTATTATGTCTTCATTTCCACCACCATGATTTTTTAAATTTCTTTCACATTTTGTCTCTCTCAACGTTTTGCTCTTTCACCCTGGGTTTCTTTCTTTCTATTTATTTAATTGTTACCGTTATGTTGCCTCCCACTATTCTATCCTATTTTTCATCTCTTGTTATAATACTGTTATTATTATTTTTAGTAATATACTCCCTGCTTTAGACTTACCTAGAATACCATGAACAACCCCCCCCCCCCCCCCGAATTTCACCTCCTTCAAGACAAGAACACATGTGTAGTCGACTAGATGACAGACGCTAATAAAGTGTAATAAAGTCTGAAAAATAATCGCATCATTTTGCTTCACAATCAGCTGATTTCCTCAAATATTTTCTACCGTAATGTAAAAACCTTCACTGCCATACAGCAAGTTTCTACTGTCTCTCGGTTGCTTCACGACTCTGCGTCTCACCCAGCGGCGTGATGCCGTAGAACTCGGCCTCGTGCATGAGCATGTGCACGTTGATGGAGCGGGGATACAGCTCTTTGGTCCGCAGGAAGTTGAGGATGGTGGCGAACAGAGAGGGGTCTCTGTCGATGAAGATCTACGGAGACAGAGATCATGCAGTTATTACCACACACAGTGGTGTAACAGGTGAATAAACACAAAGCTGCTGTACTCACAGCTCCAGTTTCATCCTTCAGAGTTGAGATCCGGCCGCTCAGAAGGCTGAAACACAAAACATCCAGATACAGGTACAGGTACAGATACAGATACAGGTACAGATACAGGTACAGGTACAGGTACAGATACAGGTACAGGTACAGATACAGATACAGGTACAGATACAGATACAGGTACAGATACAGAGAGACCAGCAGCTTCCTTTAACAGACGGATGTTCTCCTGAGAACACCAAACTCCAGGTGTCATTAAAGATCTTATTGTGCATTTGAATTCACGGTTGTGCTTACCAATAGTCAAGGTTACATTAAATTAGCAAAGTTTCGAATAAAGTTTGGAATCGGCTGCATTGGTACCGTGTGTTTCTCACCCACCTGGAGAAGAAAGAGTCAGGAACCCACGTCAGCGTCTGGCGGGAGGTGCTGAACCTGCAAACAAACCAACATCACCTTGTTAACTAACGTTACTGGTCTCACTTCTGTAGAGTATTTTCAGTGTGGTATCAGTACTTTCACTTGTAGTGGAGTATTTTCACAGTGTGGTATCAGTACTTTCACTTGTAGTGGAGTATTTTCACAGTGTGGTACTAGTACTTTCACTTGTAGTGGAGTATTTTCAGTGTGGTATTAGTACTTTTACTTCTAGTGGAGTAATTTCATAGGTGGTATTAGTACTTTTACTTCTAGTGGAGTCATTTCATAGGTGGCATTAGTACTTTTACTTCTAGTGGAGTAATTTCATAGGTAGTATTAGTACTTTTACTTGTAGTGGAGTATTTTCACAGTGTGGTATTAGTACTTTTACTTATAGTGGAGTATTTTCACAGCGTGGTATTAGTGCTTTTACTTGAGTACCACTACAGTACATTTACAAACCTTCCCAGTAGTAGACAGTCTCCTCTTTGGGTAATGTTGAGCCACCACATAGCCAAATCCCCATGGTTCCATTATCGGACAGTGTCTCACTCTGTTGCATTCTTACACTCTGAAAACTACTTTACACGCGCACAAAACACTAATTTGAATATCACCAAACGTATAAACGTGTTTATCGTATATTTGTGCGTATTAGAAGAAGAAGAAGAAGAAGAAGATCTACCTTTATTAGTCCCACAATGGGGAAATTCAATTTACACTCTGTTAAACTCATACATTGTACATGCAGACCTGAAACACACATACATGCAGTAATGGAGAGATGTCAGAGTGATGGGGCTGCTCCTGACAAGCGCCCCGAGCAGTTGGGGGTTTGGTGCCTTGCTCAGGGGCAGCTCGGCAGTGCCCAAGAGGTAAACTGGCACCTTTCCAGCTACCAGTTCACACTCAGTTTTTGGTCCATGTCGGGACTTGAACCGGTGACCCTCCGATACCCAAGCCAACTCCCTACAGACTGAGCTACTGCATGTAGAATGTAGAATATACAACTAGCTTTATGTTGGAGCGCCTTGGTTTCCCTTCCTTCCATTATCGGACACTTCATTCACACTTCATTTAAAGTTAATTATCGCTTTACTTCACAGCCTCGTTATGAGTTAACTTTCCTTTCTAACATGGCTGTCTGACAGGTTTTATTAGGGAATGTAGCAGTAGCATTAGCTAACAATAACAAGGAAATCACAATGACCCGCCGCCCGCACAACATCAGATTTAGAGTAAAAACTAGCTAAAGATGACTTTGTATGAGTAGTGGGATGTTTATTAAGGAGTGAGTCACTTGTTGAATACTTTTTAATGATTTTATCTAATTAAAATCACTGTTAACCTGGTGGGACCGTGGGTGGGACGCCCCTTTATTAGCAGTGTCCCCGGTAGCTAACCGGGGTTAGCCCGCCGACACTCCCCAAACATCCCCCGGTTCCTCCTCACCTCTTCCCGCCGACATTCAGGTGGATGATGTCTCCGCTCCTCGCCGTGTTCGACATCATCTGACGGTTCGGATGCTCCTCCAAAAACAACCACTCTGTGTTTATATTTTACTCCATTTTTAGGAGGAATTCAGTTTCCGTTCTTGTTTTCATCCCAACTTCCTGTCGTGAGGCGGAGGGTGAGAGGTGAAACCCGGGACGGAGCTCTGGATCAGATCAGAGGGGACGGAAAGGGAGAAACCCCGGACCGGAGTCTGCAACTGGATCTGGACTACAAGTTTTAATGTCTGGATAACAGCTAAACGTTTAACGACGACTGTTTCCGTCAAGAAAAGAAAATAAATACTACAAATAATATAAAAACATAATATAAAATTGTAATAATTATTGTATTTACTACAACTACTACTACTACGACTACTACTAATGATAATAATAATAATAATAATAATAATAATAATAATAATTATTATTATTATTATTATTATTATTAGTAGTAGTAGTAGTAGTAGTAGTAGTATGACAATGATGATGAAATATATATTATTTAAATTTTTAATGGACTGAAAAAAGAGGTAATCTTTGACTGAAATAAAGATCTAAATAAATGAATAAATAAACAAACATAAATAAAAAATGTTAAAAAGATAATTAAATAATGAGCTGTAAATAGATACTGATTTTTTTCTGCTTTTATTGATTTCTGTGTTTTTTTCTAATTTGTTTGTATATCATTGATTGAGCTATATATTAATTTAGTAGAATATTTTTACTTATTTCTGTTTACATAGTTCTACATTTTTCTACATCTAAATATATAGATACATGTGGAAATAAACATATTTATATGCACACGTTATCTGTTTAAAAAATCTCATTCATGGTTAATTATAGTGACAGATTATTGGGCAAACATCTTTCAAGATCATATAAAAATAGAAAACAAAAACAAATAACTGAAATGTCTCCACATTTATCATCAAAGACATTTCAAAGTTTCCACCATAAAGCCTGTAGATAACATACAGCTGTCTGCCATTAACCACTATTTAGAGGTTGTGGATTTGACGTGTCATATTTAGATGATGCTTTAATCCAGAGGAAGAGCAACACATCCCTCCAGCTGTGCAAATGTCCAGTGTTGTTTCAGCAGAGATGAACAGGGATGCTCCACTTCCTCCTCTTGTGGCCTGATATCTTCCTCTTCCCTGTTGGACTCCTCTTCCTCCCATTCTCTTCCAGGATAGAGCGGCGTGGGTGGAAGACGGCCGCCACCTAAATGTTCAGTCTCTGCTGCAATAACAAGTTAACGCAGTCGATCCCGACCGACTTCAAACTAAATTTTGGTGAGGAAAACCTGTAATGTCCATCTCAAAGGGGTCCCTTGACCTCTGACCTCCACATATGTGAATGTAAATGGGTTCTATGGGTCCCTATCAGTCTCCCTTTTATAGAGGTGCTATACTTTATGATAATCACATGCAGTTTTTTGAATGCAGTATAAGTGTTATTTATTTTAAAACAATGTATTTCTGCATACTGGGTCCCTAAACAGTGTTGAACCCCATAAACTGGCTCTCAGTGTAAAGCTGAGACTCTGGTGGATCAATGAGTCCAACTTCATGTGTGATGATGTTAGTCCCCATAGGAGCCATTTCATTGATCACTGTAGAAAATGACCTGTGGTGACCTCTAGGATAATCACAGCCTCTACTACTACTACTACTACTACTACTACTACTACTACTACTACCTCTAGGATAATCACAGCCTTATGAAACTTTACAGCCACAAACTAGAGACCTACTACTACTACTACTACTACTACATCCTGGTAACTAGGATGTGGTACTTGGCTTTCCTAATTACACTGACAATAAGGGAGTTTCTGAGCACTTTACACAACACAAGTGCTCAACATTCAAATGCTGAAAATTCTTGCAGAAATTTCCTAATGTCAAAAGTTTTTGATCCCAAATCACAGCATGTCTTTTTCTACAGTGTTCCTCAAGATCTTGGTGTCTTCATGTGGTATTTTGGAGGGATAATTGATAATTTTTATCAATGCTCCAGCAGTAAAAATGGTTAAATTTAGCACCAAATCTGTGTGACAAATGGTATCCACCCATAAATTGCAGCAACAACTTATGAGACATAATAGAGCATGAAGATGACCGTCAGGTACTTCACAAATTTCTTATTAACCCTAAAACTACCGTCGGTGGTTTTCCCCCCCCCTTTTTTTTTTTTTTTTTTTTTTTTTTTTTTCCCTTTTTTGTGTTTTTTTGGTCCTTGGGTAGCTTCCGGCTCCTTCCTGATTTTTTTTTTTTTTTTTTTTTTTCCCCCCCCCCCCTTTTTTTTTTTTTTAAGGCATCCGTTCGGGTGTTTTTCCCCCCCCTTTTTTTTTAAAAAGTAAACCTTTTTCCGGGGGGATTTTCCCCAATTTTTAAAACTTCTTTTTTTTAAAGGTTTTTTTTTTGGTAAAATATACCCAACGTTAGTGATGGTGTGACTTATTTTAACGTTAGTGTTCTAGGGTTAATGCTGCATCTCAAATTGATATTCAGTTTCCCAGCTTTCAGATGATGTTCACCACTTCTGTGTGACATCTACTGTTGACCAGCTGTCTCCCCCTAAAGACCCCCTGGACCCCCTAAAAAGACTAAAGCAGTGACCTATTGTGGGTCTCAGAGGGTTAAACCCAAACAAAACCTACAGGAGACTCCAATACAAGACAAACAAAGACACACTCATCTGCAGGTGTGGACAGTTTAGGCAAATGTTTGGGTTGGCAGGGTACTGTAACGGTAGTGTTACATGCAAAATGAAGATGCAAACACAACCCCCATGTTGTTGGAGACCGTCGACATCAGTCATTTCTACAAAAGCCCCCAAAGCAGCATTTGTTTACGCTCACACGAGAAAGGATGGAAGTGGTATGATGATATTATCGAGCCACAACATCCACAGACCACCATTATTACCTACAAATTATTTATTTTAACTGAAATTATACTCTCTCTCTCTCAAGCCAAACAAGTTGGTTACTGAACCTGAACCAGTTTACGTGTATATAATGCCACTGTCTTCACTTTAAAACTGAGCCGACTACACCTAAAAATCACAAGTTGTGTTAAAGGGTTAAAGAAATTAGTGGCGTTAAAATGAATTGCGTTAATTTGTTATCACGCTGAAAGCTCTAATTTCATGTGTAAAAGAGAAAGTTGATTGTCAGTGAAGTTTTCATCTTCGTCACAACTTCTAAACAGTCTTTCATGGTTTGAGCCGTCACATATGAAATGATCCATTCAGACATGTACGGTGCATTCAATAAATATCTATGGCATGGTGTTACGTACTGTGAGGAGGTATAATTTGTTGTATTTTTGCTAAATATTTAATTACAATTAAACATGATTGTCCATAGTTAATTGTAAGTAATCACAATTTAAGTGCACGTTTTGTAACTGTTAAAAAAGGGAGATTTGTCCAGTTTTTAAGACTGATCAATATGGCATAGTAGCATAGTTTAACCTCCTTCACTACAAGCCAGTATTACCTGGTTGGTCCTGAAGGATTCATCAGCTTTTACACTGAGTCGCTAAACTGGAAAGTGTCTGGACTAAATCTCAAGATGTGGCAATGCATTAAAGAAATTAGCAGTGTTAAAATGATTTTGGTGTGTGGGGGGGGGATTTTGCGTCTAAGGGGGTCCTGGACGTTTCCTGGTATAAAGGGTCCTGGTTCTTCACATTTCCTGGTTCTTCACCGCCCACCACCCATTTTAACACATTAATGGCCATAGAAAAGAGAAGTGATGATACGAATAATAATCATATTCATAGTCAGACCACATTACTTAAAAAAGTAAACAAAACAAAAACGGTAGGGGTGAATATCATTCTTATAATACTTCAGTTTACTGTATGACAAATACCTGCAGAAGTGAGGACGTTCCCAGCAGCCTCAGCTTGTTATAGTAGAGAGAGAGAGAGAGAGAGAGAGAGAGAGAGAGAGAGAGAGAGAGAGAGAGAGAGAGAGAGGGAGAGCGAGCCCGAGTCAGCAGTGTCCTGGAGAGAGAGACGGCATGAGGATAAGAGAGGGAGGGACAGAAGAGAAAGAGAGAGACAGGAAGTGGAAGTCGTCCGGAGGACCAACCATTCCTCTCAGGACTCTTCACATTACACAGCACTGAGTTCTATTACAGGTAACGACAACATCTGGATGGGATCCTGACTGAAAAGCAGCCTGGTTATACGGTGAGTGGACTCATTTCAACAACAGACGGACTGACAGGAAATAACAGGAGTTTAAAAACATGCATGAAATGAACAGAAAAATCAGATTATGAAGACGTATTAATGGCAGTGATGGGGTGGAATGAATGAATGACACTGAAAGAATAAAGTCATAACATTGAAGAAATCAGACGTGAAAAGGAGGATGAGGAGAAAAGTTGAGTTCTGGTGATATATCCACAGTTTCTGGGACTTTAGAGGTTTAATGACCTGCTGCAGATTACCGGGACATTTGGCAAACAAACCAAATAATAGAAAAGTTCAGGAAGTCGACGAAAGAGAGAAAAGTTTACTGCTGCAGCTAAAAATGAAACAAATTATAATAATTATATATACTTTATATATAATAATTATAATTATTATTGTGATATGTTTTCATTTTTAAGAAAAACAACTAAAAATGAAAATATATATAATTCTATATATTGTATATATAATTATTATCACATTTTTTTCAATTTTAAGAAAAACAACTAACATGAAAAATATAATAATTTTACATATACTATAATATATTTTTTGTTTTTTAAGGAAATTAATTAACCCTAACCCTACAAATCGAATCAGTGTCAAAATATATAATATATTGCATATGTAGATATACTGTTTGATTAAATAATTTAATCAAATTGATCAAATCAAATTAAATACTTGACAAATCTCCCTTTAGGGTGAATTTTAAATGGATCAAAATGCACCTTAAAGGGAGATTTGTCAAGTATTTAATATTCTTATCAACATGGGAGAGGACAAATATTTGGAGGTCAGAGGTTAAAGGACTCCTTTCAAAAAGGCCATGCCAGTTTTTCATCACCAAAATTTAGTTTGGATCATTATTTAACCTCCTTCACTACCAGCTAGTCTGACCTGGTTGGTACTGATGGATCCATCAGGTTCTCTAGTTTCAGATGAGACCAGGATGTAGTAGTAGTAGTAGTAGTAGTAGTAGTAGTAGTAGTAGTCTGACCTGGTTGGTACTGATGGATCCATCAGGTTCTCTAGTTTCAGATGAGACCAGGATGTAGTAGTAGTAGTAGTAGTTTTTAGTAGTAGTAGTAGTAGTAGTAGTAGTCTGACCTGGTTGGTACTGATGGATCCATCAGGTTCTCTAGTTTCAGATGAGACCAGGATGTAGTAGTAGTAGTAGTAGTAGTAGTAGTAGTAGTAGTAGTAGTCTGACCTGGTTGGTACCGATGGATCCATCAGGTTCTCTAGTTTCAGATGAGACCAGGATGTAGTAGTAGTAATAGTAGTAGTAGTAGTAGTCTGACCTGGTTGGTACTGATGGATCCATCAGGTTCTCTAGTTTCAGATGAGACCAGGATGTAGTAGTAGTAGTAGTAGTAGTAGTAGTAGTAGTCTGACCTAGTTGGTACTGATGGATCCATCAGGTTCTCTAGTTTCAGATGAGACCAGGATGTAGTAGTAGTAGTAGTAGTAGTAGTAGTAGTTTTTTTTTTTTTTTTAGTAGTAGTAGTAGTCTGACCTGGTTGGTATCGATGGATCCATCAGGTTCTCTAGTTTCAGATGAGACCAGGATGTAGTAGTAGTAATAGTAGTAGTAGTAGTAGTCTGACCTGGTTGGTACTGATGGATCCATCAGGTTCTCTAGTTTCAGATGAGACCAGGATGTAGTAGTAGTAGTAGTAGTTTTTTTTTTTAATTAGTAGTAGTAGTAGTAGTAGTCTGACCTGGTTGGTACTGATGGATCCATCAGGTTCTCTAGTTTCAGATGAGACCAGGATGTAGTAGTAGTAGTAGTAGTAGTAGTCTGACCTGGTTGGTACCAATGGATCCATCAGGTTTTCTGGTTTCAGATGAGACCAGGATGTAGTAGTAGTAGTAGTAGTAGTAGTAGTAGTAGTAGTAGTCTGACCTGGTTGGTACTGATGGATCCATCAGGTTCTCTAGTTTCAGATGAGACCAGGATGTAGTAGTAGTAGTAGTAGTAGTAGTAGTAGTAGTAGTAGTAGTCTGACCTGGTTGGTATTGATGGATCCATCAGGTTCTCTAGTTTCAGATGAGACCAGGATGTAGTAGTAGTAAGTGTAGTGTGTAGTAGTAGTAGTAGTAGTCTGACCTGGTTGGTACTGATGGATCCATCAGGTTCTCTAGTTTCAGATGAGACCAGGATGTAGTAGTAGTAGTAGTAGTTCTGTTGGTGATGGATTGTTTTTTTATGAGTAGTAGTAGTAGTAGTAGTCGTCTGACCTGGTTGGTATCGATGGATCCATCAGGTTCTCTAGTTTCAGATGAGACCAGGATGTAGTAGTAGTAGTAGTAGTAGTAGTAGTAGTCTGACCTGGTTGGTATCAATGGATCCATCAGGTTTTCTGGTTTCAGATGAGACCAGGATGTAGTAGTAGTAGTAGTAGTAGTAGTAGTAGTAGTAGTAGTCTGACCTGGTTGGTATCAATGGATCCATCAGGTTTTCTGGTTTCAGATGAGACCAGGATGTAGTAGTAGTAGTAGTAGTAGTAGTAGTAGTAGTAGTAGTCTGACCTGGTTGGTACTGATGGATCCATCAGGTTTTCTGGTTTCAGATGAGACCAGGATGTAGTAGTAGTAGTAGTAGTAGTAGTAGTGTGTGTAGTAGTAGTAGTCTGACCTGGTTGGTACTGATGGATCCATCAGGTTCTCTAGTTTCAGATGAGACCAGGATGTAGTAGTAGTAGTAGCAGTAGTAGTAGTAGTAGTAGTAGTAGTAGTAGTCTGACCTGGTTGGTACTGATGGATCCATCAGGTTCTCTAGTTTCAGATGAGATCAGGATGTAGTAGTAGTAGTAGTAGTAGTAGTAGTCTGACCTGGTTGGTACTGATGGATCCATCAGGTTCTCTAGTTTCAGATGAGACCAGGATGTAGTAGTAGTAGTAGTAGTAGTAGTAGTAGTAGTAGTCTGACCTGGTTGGTACTGATGGATCCATCAGGTTCTCTAGTTTCAGATGAGACCAGGATGTAGTAGTAGTAGTAGTAGTAGTAGTAGTAGTAGTAGTAGTCTGACCTGGTTGGTACCGATGGATCCATCAGGTTCTCTAGTTTCAGATGAGACCAGGATGTAGTAGTAGTAGTAGTAGTAGTAGTCTGACCTGGTTGGTACCGATGGATCCATCAGGTTTTCTGGTTTCAGATGAGACCAGGATGTAGTAGTAGTAGTAGTAGTAGTAGTAGTAGTGTTAGTATTTTAATAGAAGAGTAGTAGTAGTAGTAGTAGTAGTCTGACCTGGTTGGTACTGATGGATCCATCAGGTTCTCTAGTTTCAGATGAGACCAGGATGTAGTAGTAGTAGTAGTAGTAGTAGTAGTAGTAGTCTGACCTGGTTGGTATCGATGGATCCATCAGGTTCTCTAGTTTCAGATGAGACCAGGATGTAGTAGTAGTAGTAGTAGTAGTAGTAGTAGTAGTAGTCTGACCTGGTTGGTACTGATGGATCCATCAGGTTCTCTAGTTTCAGATGAGACCAGGATGTAGTAGTAGTAGTAGTAGTAGTAGTAGTAGTAGTAGGGTCTGACCTGGTTGGTACTGATGGATCCATCAGGTTCTCTAGTTTCAGATGAGACCAGGATGTAGTAGTAGTAGTAGTAGTAGTAGTAGAGGTCTGACCTGGTTGGTATCGATGGATCCATCAGGTTTTCTGGTTTCAGATGAGACCAGGATGTAGTAGTAGTAGTAGTAGTAGTAGTAGTAGTAGTCTGACCTGGTTGGTATCGATGGATCCATCAGGTTCTCTAGTTTCAGATGAGACCAGGATGTAGTAGTAGTAGTAGTAGTAGTAGTAGTAGTAGTCTGACCTGGTTGGTATCGATGGATCCATCAGGTTCTCTAGTTTCAGATGAGACCAGGATGTAGTAGTAGTAGTAGTAGTAGTAGTAGTAGTAGTAGTCTGACCTGGTTGGTACTGATGGATCCATCAGGTTTTCTGGTTTCAGATGAGACCAGGATGTAGTAGTAGTAGTAGTAGTAGTAGTAGTAGTAGTAGTAGCTGACCTGGTTGGTACTGATGGATCCATCAGGTTTTCTGGTTTCAGATGAGACCAGGATGTAGTAGTAGTAGTAGTAGTAGTAGTAGTAGTCTGACCTGGTTGGTACTGATGGATCCATCAGGTTTTCTGGTTTCAGATGATGTTATCAGCTTTAAAACTGAGTCGCTACAACTTCCGAAAGATTGAACTAAACTAAAGTTATGTTAATGTATTAAAGAAATTAGTGGCATTAAAAAAAATTTGCGTGCAATTTTGTCAATATATGTCAAACTAATATCGATAAAGGAAGAAACATGAACTACAATCTTCAGTTTTGGAGAACTTGTTTTTACATTTTTGGATGAATGATATCTGTGAGAGACTGATTCACTGGTTCACTAACGAACGAATGAATGAATGAACTAACTAACGAACTCAAAAATCAAATACACAATTAACCACAATTAAAGGCTTCATTACCTTAGCCTCTAGCCTATTTAACCTGTATATATATATATATATATATATATATATATATATATATATATATATATATATATATATATATATATATATATATATATACTTTTCATTTGAAAAACTATCTTTAATACATTAATTATTATTCACTAATATCTTTGTCCAAAGCCACTGACAGTAAGTGCATAAGTGTAAATGTACTGTAGATCGATAGATAGATTAATTTTTCCATCAGTGTGTCTTGTGTTATAATTAGATCTTGTAGTTTTATCTGTTTATACATCCAGCTGCTACTTTTACATGCAAATAACTTGTCTTGATGTCAGAGTCATTTTCCTATGAGGCCACCCAGCTGTAGTTTCCTGCTTATTTCACCTCCTTCTCTTGAAACAGGACTTTTACTCCAGATATTACACATTTTTCCTTATAAAATGACAACTTGATCCTATTTATCCGATAAACCTTTATATACAACCCCAATACTACTACTACACTACTACTGTACTACGATACTGCTACAATAATAATAATAAAAACACAGGGATTTTCATAAACTGCTCTTAAGATTGAAAGATTTAGAAACAGAGTAAACTGAAGTATATTTTAAGCATATTTCCAAGTGTACTTTATGTAATAAGTGTATTAATATCAATGTACTTGGTAGTATACCTGTACGTGTACCACTTTCAATACTTCTGGGGACTAAATTGGCCTACCCTAGTTTATAAAAGTATACTTTTGCTTGTATTTTAAGTGTAAGAATAGTAAACTTTGGTTACACAACTAGTTTACATCCAACTTGTATTTTGTACTGTATCTACTGTATAATATGAACTATACTACAAGTGAAATTATAGGTATACTGTTACATATACTATATACTATACTTGTTGCCCATTTTTTTAGTTTACTTGAAGAAAATTTTAAAGTATACTCTCAGTATACTACTAGTTTGATGGTTTTTACTGCAAGTATACTTGCACGTTTTCTTTTGTAAATTTATAGTATTTAGACAAATACACTTTTCTGTGTACTTGTCAGTATAAGCCAAGTATACTTGGACTTTTCTGTATACTTGTAGGTCAGTATACAAGTATCAGTATTATACTTAAGTTTCTGTTAAGTTTTTGTTAATCGTTTTGTTATCTCTGATACGTACAGAGTAAAGTAATCTGAAAGCATACTCTCTCATTTTAAGTTTAAAAGAAGTACACTAATAACATACTTGAATACATTTTTTTTAGGGAAGGCAAGAGAAGGTACTTTTACTCCCAGCAGAAGGCATGTACTCCCATTAAAATGTACACAGAAAGAGGCTGTATGTGTAGAAGAAGTAAATGTAAGGATGATAATAAACCACAGATAAACATTTATGAAGTTATGGTCAAAGATAAAATCAGAGATTAAACTACAGATTTGAACCAATGTTTTTTCGGCTCTAATCTTTGCACACAAACCAGAAATTTGCTTCCTCTGAACGTTCAGCTCCTTTTTTTTTTCAATGAATTTCATTTAAAACAACTATATGTACATAGAACAACAGACAGGTGCTCCATACAAACATACAAAACAACAGTAATCAATATACAAAATATATGAAAGGGAGCATCGACGACAAAGAAAACATACATCAAAAAAAAAAAAAAAATCAGTAGTAGACAAATAAATGAACAAATACATCATACAATCATATATCTTGTCATACAAATGACAAGGACACATTCCCAAACACATCTGCAGATGCGATAATTAGAGCCAAAGCTCTAATTTGCTCCCAAAACTCGCAAAAACTGAACGTTCAGCTCCTCTGAAGGAGTGCAGAGGTTCATTGCATCACTTCCTGTGCCAGGCCACATGCAGAAGGCTGAAAGCAGAAGTTGTTGCTGCTGATCAGCATCTCGTTCGACAGCGTCATCCAAATTACCAGCCAATGAAAGATGAGTCAGCTTGGAGGAATCGCAAAAACAAAAGTCTGTGTAGCAGGAAAATGATAGGTTCTTTTAGATGAACATGCCAAAATGAAATAAATAAATAAATATTGTAAAAAAAAAAAATAAATAAATAAAAAATAAAATAATAAATAATAATAAAAAATAAAATAATAAATAAAGGACTCAATAAATAAATATTATCATTAAATGTCACAAAATAATATTAAAATAAACCAATTAAAAAAAAGAAATAAATGCTAAATAAATAGATGATAAAAATAAATTAAAGCAACAGAAGAGTGTATAAATAAGGGAATTAATGCAAAGATAAATAAATAAAGAAGCAAATTAAAACAGAAATATCAATTTATGTGACTTTCTATTAATTGATAACATGGTCACCCGGGCATTCCCATGAGGACTGTGGTTTTCAGCTGCATTTATAAACTGCTGTTGTCACAGTCATGATGTAAAAAAAAAAAGAAACCTTTATTAACCCCCGGAGGGAAATTCGGGACACAGTGAGCTGGGAGGGATTTCTATGATCTGTGGTTTTACTGCACAGCTGCTTCATGTAAAATAATGCACATAAACACAGGAAGTCAGTTCTGGCAAAAAGTTGAATCGAAGGCAACTGGACTTAGATTTGTCCCTGAAGACGTTTCGCCCCTTATCCAAGTGGCTTCATCAGTTCGAACGCTGCAGTCTGACTTGATATTGAATGTTCCAGGGGAGAAAAGTGATCAGTTTAATGTTTAAGAGCGTTTCAGGTTTTTTGGGTTGAACCTCGGTATTGATCAGCTCAGGGAAACGATGGTTTAGTGACAGCAGATGTCACAAGTTCAAGACCCGTCTGGGAGACACCAGGGCTAAAAATAAAAGAATCAGGACAGGAAGACAGAAGACGGCCTGGTGTCGTCCGCCTCGGTCACTGTTTTCACAAGCGTGGATGAAGGAGGCCCTGAGTGTGTGTTGGACTGGGATGAATCGGCGGTAGGACGGAAGTGTGTGTGAACAGCAGGACAAACAGGAGTTCAAGACGCTGTCTATTTGTGCATGTGTCCTCGTGTAAACACAACGCTGTGTGCTCACTTCATGAACATAAAGGGCTTCTGTGGGGAGCTAGCACAGCGAGATTGCCTTTGTTAAATGTAAAGAGAGTCAATTAGAGTCTGGTTCTCCCGAAAGAGAAAAATACATCTGTGTATCTGAGGCAGAACAGACTGAGCAACAAATGACGGAGTTAGCTGGAGGCTAACATTAGCAGTGGGCTAAAGCTACACATCGCAAATATCATCTTGCTGTGTTGTTGGCTGTCAGAATCCAGATATCACAACATTTGAGATGACAAACTGTGACTGGAGGCTCTAGAGAGCTACAATATTAGAGAAACCTTTCAGAGATGGAGAGGAAATGTTGCTAATATTTAGCCTTCTGCTACGGCTAACTATTAGCAACCCTTTCTCTCCATCACTGAAACTCTTCACTGACATTGTCTGACTCTCTTTTGGACTGACTTTACTGAAGAATAGTTAACTATAGGCATCCAAAGGTTTATACGGCCTAAATTTATCTTTACAGCGCTGCTGTTGGCCACCAGCTGGTTGGATGGCTAGCTACTTAGCTAGCTTATCTTGCTAAGTTTTCTCTCATCTGGTGATAGCTGCTTTCCTACGCTGTGACAAGAGTGTGTGGATGAGGCATGAAGTTGTTAAATTTTACTCATTTAGCGACTGGCTAGTTAGCTAGCTACCTTGCTAATTCCACCATGCTGCGGAAAATGAGCCTCATTCCTCACCGCTAGGAGACTACTTCACCGGGAGGAGAGCAGGAGTTAGCTAGCTAGCTTGTCAGTCTCTGGACAAGCTAGCTAGTGAACTAGCCCGTTCTGGATACAGACAATCTAGCTAGCTAACTAATGTTATCCAGCTGTCTCTTCACCCTGAAGTAGTGTAGGTGTTGGCTAATCTGGTCCCATTGGTTAATATTAACTTTCTCAACTAATACTGGTGATCCTGGAGAGTGACAGTACATATTGAGAGAAACTAGTATTTTCGTCAGCCACTGTTAAAAATAAGACAACAATACTTGCTAGCCAGCGTTAGCTAATGTGATCAGAGGATATTCTGCCTCCACTAAATGCTCCACCCACTAAGTACGTCATCATGGTCACTAAGAGCAAAGGGGTCTCTATAGAGTGCTGTACATTATTATTACGTTCAAACTGTGTTTGTTTGTTTCCAGTGATGGAACACCTCAACGCCACCCGACTCCCCACCAACCAATCAGACTTCAGCAGCATCTTCACCCAGCAGGTGCTCCCGCCGCTCTACTTGGTGATCTGCATCATTGGGGTGTCCCTGAATGGCGTGACTGCCTGGATCTTCTTCAGGGTGCCCAGTGACTCAGGCCTGGTGGTCTACCTTAAGAACATGGTGGTAGCCGACCTCCTCATGCTGACCACCTTCCCCTTCAGGCTGGTGGCTCAGCTTGGTCTGGGTGGCTGGCGCCTCCATGTGGTCAACTGCCGCTACACCGCCGTGCTCTTCTATTCCTCCATGTACGTGGGGATCCTCTTCATGGGGCTCATCAGCCTCGAGCGCTATGTTAAAATCGTCAGACACACCTCTTCCTCCTCCTCCTGCAGGTCCAGGTTGGGCGGCGTGTCCTCGCTGCATCTCTTGCAGAGCATTGGCTTCGCCCGGGTGCTGGCGCTCTTCACCTGGAGCTTCCTCCTTGTATGTGTCCTGCCCAACGTCGTGCTGACCAACCTGCCGGCCGATGAGGAAAACTCACGGCACTGCATGCAGCTGAAGACGCCGCTTGGGGTGCAGTGGCACCAGGTGTCCAACCTCCTCAGCGTTAGCCTGTTCTGGGTGACCCTGCTGGTCCTCGCCTACTGCTACTCCTCCATTGCTTGCCACATCTACCAGTCCTACCGTCGCGTGCAACGTGACAACAGCGACGTCTGCCGGAAGTCCAACCGCAGCATCTTCAGCATCCTGGCAGTGTTCTTCTTCTGCTTCGTGCCGTACCATGTCTGCCGCGTGCCATACACTTTGAGCCAGATGCCAGCGTCTGGTTTCAGTCAGGATACCCGCTTCCTGCTGTTCCAGCTGAAGGAGGGGACGCTCTTCCTGTCGGCACTCAACGTCTGCCTCGACCCCATCATCTACTTCCTGATGTGCCAAACCTTCAGAGAGTCCCTGCTGAGAAAACTGCCGGGCAGAGAAAGGAAGAGGTCGCTGACTACCGGTCAGAGTCTGAGCCACATTTAGGAGAGGGGACAAGGAGAGGAGACTAGGAGACGAGACGAGAGAGGAGACGAGGAAAGGAGAAGAGGAGAGAGACAAGGAGAGGAGAGGAGGAGAGAAGACAAGAGAGGAGAGGAGGAGAGAGACAAGGAGAGGAAATAAGGAGAGAAGATGAGAGGAGAAGAGAGACAAGGCGAGAGACAAGGAGAGGAGAGGAAAGGAGATGAGGAGAGGAGACAAGAGAGGAGAGGAGAGAGACAAGGAGAGGAGATGAAAGGAAAGGAGAGGGACAAGGGAGAGGGGACAAGCAGAAGAAACAAAGATAGGAGAGAAAAGAGTAGACATGAATAGGAAGAGAGGTGACAAGGTGAGGACACAGGGAGAGGAGAAAAGGAGAGGAGACAAAAGAGGAGACAAGGAGAGAAGACAGGAGGAGATAAGGAAAGGAGACATGGAGAGGAGAGGAGATAAGAGAGGAGACATGGAAAGGAGACAAGGAGAAGAGAGGAGAAGGGAGGGAAGGAGGGAGGGAGGAGGGATGTAGTCCTATGTAAATGCAGATATAGTTGGATATACTGTGGATATCAGTACACAGTATACAGTATATCGTATATTAAATAATGATTGACAGGTTCAGTTTATTTATTATTGAAGTACCAGAGTGAAGGAGAGAACAGGAAGTGATGATGTGGAAGTGAAAGTGGCCAAAGATGACTGGGCATCGAACCCGCGGGACCAGAGACTGGTGTGTTCAGTTCTCCTCCGACGTTACTATGACACTGTGACAGGTTAACTTCTCGGTAAATTCAGCTGATCTGGTTTCTGTGGCTCTGAAGTCACATGAGTTACTTTTGCCTCTGTGCTGTCGGACTGATAATAACTTTATTATTTCAATATGTTTGAAATGAGGCTGTTTTATCAGCCTGGAACTGGACAGATAATCTGATCTGAGGACAGATTGTGTGACTGTGACCAACAATGTTTCTTCTGCAAACAAGAGTTTTTGTATAGTAGGTGCTGATATTAAAATAATTTGTCATATGCTCAACAGTTTACAGTCAGTGTGTAACTATATGAAAACCAGCGATATAATACTGAGTGTGGCCGCTAGAGGGCAGGGCAAACACATTATTAGAAATGCTCTAGTAGAAATAGACTGTACTAAAGTGTACAAACAGACATGGCATCATACAAAACAATTTCCTGTGAGAAAAATGAGGATCTAAAACATAAAAAATGCAGATGTTCAAACTTAGAAATATAATAGAATGTATACAGTATGTATCAAATAGAAAAAAAATGTAAATATGAGGAGAAGATACTGTTTATTTTTAGTTTTATATGGAATATTTTCCTTAATCACTTTAAAATTGTAAAATTGGTGGTCTTCATTTTCTATTACTGTGCCTTTACTGAGTTGGAAAACTTCCTGTAAAACTATCAAACTTTTATTAACAACTGGTAAGCTTAGCTTGGCTTAGCATAAAGAAAAACAGGCAAAACAGAGCGAAACGGCTAGCTTGGTTCCACTATGAAGCTGGTTAGTGTAGCTTAGCATTAAGACTGGGAACAGAGGGAAACAGCTAGCTTGATTCCAATACAAAGCTAGTTAGATTAATTTAGCATCAAGGCTGGAAATAGGGAAACAGCTAGCCTGGTTCCAATATGAAGCTGGTCAATGTAGCTAAACATCGATGGGAAACAGCTAGCCTGGTTCCAATATGAAGCTGGACAATGTAGCTAAACATCAAGGGGAAACAGCTAGCCTGGTTCCAATATGAAGCTGGTCAACGTAGCTAAACATCGATGGGAAACAGCTAGCCTGGTTCCAATATGAAGCTGGTCAACGTAGCTAAACATCAAGGGGAAACAGCTAGCCTGGTTCCAATATGAAGCTGGTCAACGTAGCTAAACATCAAGGGGAAACAGCTAGCCTGGTTCCAATATGAAGCTGGTTAGCTTAGCTAAACATCAAGGGGAAACAGCTAGCCTGGTTCCAATATGAAACTGATTTGCTTAGCATAAAGTCTGGGAACAGTGTGTGTGTGTGTGTGTGTGTGTGTGTGTGTGTGTGTGTGTGTGTGTGTGTGTGTGTGTGTGTGGCTACAGACATGTAAATGAGTCGCAGTAACACACAGTGACTATAACCGAGAGATAACCACACAGCCTTCCTCTGTCTCGCTGTGCAGAAGGAAGTCAAATTGCTCTGCTCTGCTTATTACAGTTATTACAGTCTCAGGTCATTTAATAATTGAATGATAATCTGATTCAGCTAAGTGCTTGGAAAAAAGAGGATGAGATTTCCTCTGGGCCAGACAGACAATTTAAGAGTTTAAAATCCAAAATGCAATGAAGCAGATTTCATTGGGAAAAATCCATCGCTCATTAGATAGATAAAAATCTATCTGCAGGAATGTCAGGAATAGAAGACAGGGTCTTATTCTTATCCTTACAATTTGAATGGTCTATAGACTCTATACCAAAGAAGTGAGACCGCAACTCAAAAATCAGGGGGGTCTAGATGGTCCAAGACAAGCCTCATACATCATCATCAGAGGCCAGCAGCAGAGCCACCAGCAAGACAAACATTAGCACCATCACATAGCCCGGCACGGCGGCCACATACAGCATCACATAGCCCGGCACGGGGGCCACATACAGCATCACATAGCCCGGCACGGGGGCCACATAAACCATCACATAGCCCGGCACGGGGGCCACATACACCATCACATAGCCCGGCACGGGGGCCACATACACCATCACATAGCCCGGCACAGGGGACACATACAGCACCACATAGCCCGGCACGGCGGCCACATACAGCATCACATAGCCCGGCACGGGGGCCACATACAGCATCACATAGCCCGGCACGGGGGCCACATACAGCATCACATAGCCCGGCACGGGGGCCACATAAACCATCACATAGCCCGGCACGGGGGCCACAAACACCATCACATAGCCCGGCACGGGGGCCACATACACCATCACATAGCCCGGCACAGGGGACACATACAGCACCACATAGCCCGGCACGGCGGCCACATACAGCATCACATAGCCCGGCACGGGGGCCACATACAGCATCACATAGCCCGGCACGGGGGCCACATACAGCATCACATAGCCCGGCACGGGGGCCACATAAACCATCACATAGCCCGGCACGGGGGCCACATACACCATCACATAGCCCGGCACGGGGGCCACATACACCATCACATAGCCCGGCACGGGGCCACATACAGCACCACATAGCCCGGCACGGCGGCCACATACAGCATCACATAGCCCGGCACGGGGGCCACATACAGCATCACATAGCCCGGCACGGGGGCCACATACAGCATCACATAGCCCGGCACGGCGGCCTCATACAGCATCACATAGCCCGGCACGGCGGCCACATACAGCATCACATAGCCCGGCACGGGGGCCACATATAGTATCACATAGCCCGGCACGGCAGCCACGTACAGCATCACATAGCCCGGCACGGCGGCCACATACAGCATCACATAGCCCGGCACGGGGGCCACATACACCATCACATAGCCCGGCACGGGGCCACATACAGCACCACATAGCCCGGCACGGCGGCCACATACAGCATCACATAGCCCGGCACGGGGGCCACATACAGCATCACATAGCCCGGCACGGGGGCCACATACAGCATCACATAGCCCGGCACGGCGGCCACATACAGCATCACATAGCCCGGCACGGCGGCCGCGTACAGCATCACATAGCCCGCACCATGATGAACATGATAACCACATCAACAGTATGGTTTGCTATAGGTAAGGTGATGAGGAGTCTGTGAGGAGAAACTGAAGCAGGAGTAAGTCTTGATTGATTAATGGCTAAACTTAAATTTATTTATTTTTTTTATCTCATCCTACATTAAAAGCAACTAGTTGAATGCAGGCTTGTGTTCCTCTGCAATGCACCGGTGTTTCGGATTAACAAGTGACCGTGTCATCTGGTGACTTCAGCTGGATGCATTTGTGCCCTTGTAGTAACTTAGACTATGTGAATGGTTGCCGTATATAATAGGCACAGAGGGGTGTTTATTTAAAATTGATAAAGTTAAATCAAGGCTTTCTGTTTGTGTTTTCAACAGCTGTGCATTCTGAGAGACACCAGTTAACACGGCCTCTTATTAAAGCAAAACACCGGCTGTACACTGAGTAAAAGAGGAGGTGCTGCTCACAGTCTGGCATTTGTAAAATTCACTGACTGACCCAAAGGAACCCAAAAGAACCCAAAGGAAGACAGCAGCATGAGAGCATATATTGGCTTACATTATGAGGCAGCCAGGGGTCAACACCAGGAGGATGGATCCTATAATCTTTTGCCATGGAGTGTGTGGAAAAGGGCCAATTAGAAACTGCAGGACTGATGAGGTAAAGTGGGAACAGGTGTGTAGTGGGTGGGGCAGTCAGGTGATGGGGAATGTAGCCAGAGACAGACTGACGCTGCCATTTTGTTTGTCTGTACAAAACCTAAAGCCTGTGAATGGCAAAGCAAAACAAAGCACATAATACTGATAATAACAGTAATAGGTGACAGGAGACTGGGAAGTCTTCAGATCCTTTACTTCAGTAAAAATACTAATACCACACAGTGAAAATATTTCCTCTGGAGAAGGAAATTTATTTTAAAAAGACTGTATACATGTAACAAGTGGATATATACCTAGTGTATAAGAAAGTGATGCAGAGGGTTCTTGATCAAGTGCCTGTCTATGAGAAGTTGCGTAGGCACCTATAAGCACTTCTGTGTTGGCATATTTAATTCCTCTTTCTAAAAGCACTTACGTCACAGTCTGACAGGTGGCATTTAATGCATGTAAATAAAACGCAGCAGGTTACCGTTGAAAGGCATCATTCATTCAATTTAATTGATACCAATGAAGCAGAGAGGGGAAACTGGTCGCCGCTGCAGGACGGCGCTGCGGTAGAGCTGCCGCCATTTTGGACGCAAATGAGCCTGTGTTCGTAGAGATGTCTGTAAATCAGAGGATCATCCTTTTAAGGTCATCTTCCCAGTAGGAACTCTTAAATATCCTCATTTAAATCCTGAAGTAGTAAAATTCACTACCAGCTGAGTTATTTTCCTCCATAATGAGCATCAGACCCTCAGGACCTCACCGCCCTGCAGCTCATATCACATATCTGGTTCTACCAGCTTCCTGCAGCTGTACGTGGCTGTAATAATGGATCTATTGGCTGTAATTCATCACTTTATCATCTTCTAATCCACCCATGGACTGTCTGCTGTCAGCCTGTACCGAGGTGGATGGATTAACGTCTCCGTTCCCAACAACCGGCTATCGGCCAGTAGCTAGTAGAGCTGGTAACATGACATCAGCTGTAGGTTATTTACCAACACGCAGGGTAGAAACAAGGACACAACCTCTTCTACATCTCTGGTCTGGACTCTACTGGACAAATCTGTGACATGAAAAACGTCTGAGATTGATCTCAAAATCTGTGAGCTGGATTTTTATCTCTTCATTTATGTCCATCGCTCACATTATGCTCCTGTGGCAGCCGGGCTAAAAGATTAATAATATAATAAGTAAATACTAATAATAGTATGCATAGCTATAACACTTTATTCTTCAACACTTAATTTCGGTAGAGACGTTAATTATGAAAATCAAATAGAACAGTTTTTCTTTCGTACGGCTCTTTGTAGGAGGACGTTTAACTGGCGTGTGGTAGCTTTCAGTCCAAAATGGCGGAGGTGTAGCTCTGAAGCTGATGTTGCGATGGAGCAAACTATTGACTTTCACTTCTTAGTGATATACGTTCTTTGTTGACACTATGATCTACTTTAAGCTCCACCATGCGCATCATCACATTTTTCTATATTATTATTATTTTTCTATAAAAACTACTGTGCAGATGTGGTGGTTTTAAAGTGAGAAGCAGCTCCAGTTGGTAGCCGTCGCACCAGCTGTGGACCAGCTTGAATCTGGGTCGTGGTTAATCACGTGACTGTGGCAACCAGACGTGTCAGCTTTAAGATATTCTGGCTACCTGAGGAGTCTTTTAGCGTACGTGCTGTTGAGGTTTGTTCTGCTGCTGCTGTGGTGAGCTGTCACTTCCCACTCAGCTCGAGCCAGTTCCTGAATGCAGACAAATGAGGTCTGAACCATTATCCAACACATCATTCATGTGGGTTCAGCTCTCTCAGAACATCCAGAAACATGAGTGACCTCGAAGGAGAGGGAGCAACTCCATTCTTCAACCGGTCCTCAGTGTCCAACCGGACGAACGGCAGCAGTTCGACCTACTGTGATCAGGTCGACACCTCGGCCCACATTTTCTTCCTGCTGGTCTATATTCTGGTGTTTCTGGTGAGTCTCTTTCTCTGTCTAAAGATTGATTTTATTGGCACTAATCCTGACTGCAAATGTTCCTGTCTCTTCTCCAGGTGGGTTTGCTCCTGAATGGCTTCACCCTGAAGGTTTACTTCTGCCGAGCTCAGCAGCAGGCGTCCAGCAGCGTGACCGTCTACATGAAGAACCTGGCAGCAGCCGACTTCCTGCTCAGCCTCTGCCTGCCCATCCGAATCACCAACTACGCCAGCAGCTCCGTCGCCATCCACCGCCTCTACTGCAACTTTGGTGCCTCCGCCTTCTACCTGAACATGTACGCCAGCATCCTGTTCATGGGTTTCATCGCAGCTAACAGGTAGGACTGGTCTGGACAGCAATGTGGCGTCGAGGGAAGGTAGAGCAGCTGGTTATTGGCTGGTTTGGAGATTTGGTTTGGACATGTTCATCCATTGTGACATTTTTTCAGTTTTAGCGATCCTGCACGGAGCATAGAAAATGTTACCCTTTGTTGCTGAGAGTATCACTATAAGATTAATACCACAATCTGTACACTAAATATGAAGCTACAGCCAACAGCTGGTTAGCTTAGCTTAGCATAAATACTAGGAAGAGCACCTTTAAAGCAGTCAGACATTGTGTCTTCAGTATTACAGTCTGTCAGTGGTTGTTTGACGTCACTCTACAGTCAAAACCAAGTGTTGCGATGATTTCAAAGAAAACCAAGTGTTGGGTGTCTTTGCCTCATCAGTCTGGGTTTTATCAAGGTCAGGTTACCACGCAGACTTTACTGGAAGGACTACTCCAGTTTTCAGTCAGTGCTGCTGCCCTGCGGTTGGCTGGTAGGTTATCAAGATTTAGGCTTTTTTATTTCCTCATTTTGATAGCAAGTACTGAATCAGCATTTCAGACAGTACAACAGAGTAATCGGTACACTTACAACCTGCAGCTGGCTGCAGTGATGGTCCCCATCTGAAATAATGTATTTTCAGTTTATTTTATCAAGTATATTCAAGTTAAGTTTGAGTATATATTTCCCAAGTACACTTTCAGTACAATATACTAATATCAATGCACTAGTAGTATACTTATACTTATTGAGACTAAATTGGCCCACCTTTAACTTTATAAAAATGTACTTTTAAGTACATTCCAGTGTAAGAAGGGTAAAGTTCTAAGTTTTATTTTGTACTGCAGCTATACTATAAGTAAACTGATAGTTAGTTGTATACTTATAGTTTATGAAAGTACACTTTAAAGTATTCTGTCAGTAAACAATTAGTTTAATAGTCTTTATACTGCAAGTGTACTTGTATATAATTGTAGTCCGCTTTATAGTTTACGAAAGTACTCTTTACAGTATGCTCTGCAGTAGTTTTTACACTGCAAGTGGAGTTGTAGACTAGTTTTTAGCAGAGGTGGGGACTCGAGTGTGCAACTTGGATTTGAGTCACACTTAAATCACACACACAGTGACTTGAGACTTGTCTTCTTCTTCTTCTTACTGTTATTATTATTATTATTATTATTATTATTATTATGATAAGTACATACAAGTAAACTGAAAGCATAGTAGTAGTAGTAATAGTAGTAGCTAAAAGTAAAGCTTGTAATTAATGACTCTGATGAGTTAAATACCTCAGACTCTCAGTTTCTGTTATGAAGGTGTGAAACCAGATAAGCTCAAAAGAAAAAAATGAAAAAGCGAAGTGGGAACCTGAATTCTGCAGTTTGAACTGTGACTATAAATATGTGGCCTCAGCAGCTACAGGATGTGTTTCTCTAATACAGATAAACCTGTGGCGACACCGAGTCGACGCTTCGACTGAGCAGCCTGCAGTTTTACTTCTGTCTGAGACGGTAAAGATAGTTAATGTCTGAGTCGAGAGGAACATGAGGCCAGCAATCTATTTAACTTTAATTTAACCAGACAAGTCAATTAACCTCTGCCCTAAAAACCTTCATAAAATACTGTGGTGGCGTTTTCTCTGAATGGTTTCTACGAGATGAAGCCTTAACGCTAACGGCTGGGAATGATTTCAGATTTTAAGCTACAAAATCAACGCACAATAAATTGTATTTTTATACTGACTGTACTTGACTTTTTTGTTATTTAATTTACATTGTTGTTGATCTTATTTGTCATTATCTACGTTTTATTTGATCATGTTTAATTATTGTAATTAAGCTGCTTCATTTGGAGTCAAAATTATGCAATTTGATTGTATTTTATTGATTTTCTCCTGATCACAGTGGTAGAATGTGATGATCTACAGGGTTAACGTCGTGGCCAAAGGCTCCACTGTGTTCACATAGTCTCCTGTAGTGGATATCAGGAGGATTTTAGAGTCTGATTCCCTTTCTAGAGCTAGAAAACCCATCTGGCACACTTTGGGTATCCAGGTGTCCAAATGGAGAGTCCTCCTGGTCCTGTCCTGACTAAAACCTCTGTAGGATCTATGAGCTTTGTGTTGTTTCTATCTGCTTTGGCTCAGTTGTATTTGAGGAGCAGCTGAATGAATTCAGATCATCTCTGTTCATGGTATCATTGATATAATGGTGTTATCCTCTGATCTAGAAAACAGTTTAAGGTGAGGATAAACATGTAGATGGTTCCTTTGCTTCATCCAGGTTTCCTCAGATACAGTAACAGCCACAGTGTTGCTGACTCTGGGGATGAATGAGGTCTTACCTACCCATAGAGACCAGGATCAGGCTGATAGACCTGCTAGTTGTGGGCTAGAGTATCCCTGAGTTGTGAAATCAGCGTCAACCATGACCATTTCCTAACCCTGTGTGGATGTGTCGCCCCAACCTAACTTCCTGTGAAAATGGATTTGGTTTATTTTGAAAGGGCACTATGTGTGTAACAAGTGGACATTGACACGCCAACCCCGGTCCCTCCAAAACTAATGTAAGCGGGGTACTCTATGCGTCGGTCTCTGATGCTGAGGGGCCACTGATGAAGCAGCGGTATTTAACATGTTGGGAATATATGAGAATATGTTGATCGCAGGTTTTGCAGGTTCAGCAGTGTTGTTTAAGGTTCATCTTGCTTGCCTCTTGTCTCTCCAGGTATCTGAAGATCGTCCATCCTTTAGGAACTCACATCTTGCAGACGGTGCAAACCGCCTACATCATCTCCACGGTGACCTGGGTTTTCCTCTTGGCCATGACGAGCACCTACGTCACCCTGTCGCTCCTCACCCAGGAACCGTTATCCTCCGTCCCCGACACGGTGAGCTGTGATGTCCTGCACAGCCAACAGGTCAGCCTGTTCTACAAAATCGCCCACACCTGCTCCGCCGCCATCTTCCTGCTTGTCCTCATCTCCATGGTCTTCTTCTACTACAGCACCTCCCGCAGGCTGTCGCTGGCACAGCAGAGGCAGCCGGCGTCCTCCGGATCCAAGAAACTCGCCAAGTCACGCAGGAACATGCTGGTGCTGGTCAGCGTCTTCTGCGTTTGCTTTGTCCCGTACCACCTGGTTCGCCTCCCCTACATGTTTCTGAGGCAGCGGTGCTCGTGGAGCCAGACGTTCTTCTACCTGAAGGAGCTGACCATCATGGTGTCGGTTCTCAACGTCTGCCTGGACCCGCTCATCTATTTCATCTTCTGCAAGGCCTTCCGGACCCAGCTGAGCCCGAGGAGGTTGTTCAGCACCACGCAGGCCGCAACGCGAGGAGCCAACACTGAGAGGAGGAGCAGCGATGGGCGGATGAGCACCATCAAATTCAACAGGAAGATTTCGCTCACCACGATGTAGCCTGTAGCTTAGAACTAACAGACCCGCCGACAGGAGACACCAGGATACTTGTGGTTGGATGTTTTCTCCCATGTGGTGGCGGCAGATTCTGCTCACATTATTGACAGATATAGAGATACATAGATATATAGATTATGTTGATTATGTTAATGTTGATTATAGGGCTGTCGAGTGATAATAAGGTTTTAACGCTGCTAATTTCTTTAACGTATTAACACATTTTTTTAAGTTGTAGTGGGTCAGTGTTAAAGCCAGAGTGGAGATACCGGTATCATATGAAAATAGAAAACCTGAGGAATCCATCAGTACCAACCAGGTCACACTCGTCTTCTCATCTCATCTGTCTTTAACGCAAATTGCGGGAACAATGTCATGCTCGCTCACTGCAAAGGAGTTGGTTAGGATTATGCAATAAAATTGCTTAGTTAGGTTTAGGGAAAGATCACGGTTTGGATTAAAATAACTCCAGATGTTCTGTAACTTAAATACGGAAGAACAAGTAAATCAACGTTGACTTCTGGTTTCACACAGAACATGAGTTAAAGTCCTGTGACTTCACCGTTCATGATTATGTAGATTACACACAAACTGATTTTGTGCTGAGCATCATAAAAAAGTCTACGTACAGGAATCAATACATTAAATTTATTATTGCTATATAATATATTATTGCTGTGGAACGCAGATTACCGTCGATGACGGCCTGGGAATGAGGACGGGCTGGAACTGCAGCGTTTAAATGTGTTTATTACACAAACTGGGGAAAGAAAGTATTTTCACAGTGTGGTAGTAGTATTTTAACTTCCTACAGAGTATTTTCACATTGCGGTATTAGTACCTTTACTCTAACAGAGTGGTTTTACTGTACGGTATTAGTACTTTTACTGTAACAGAGTGGTTTTACTGTGGGGTATTAGTACTTTTACTGTAACAGAGTGGTTTTACTGTGGGGTATTAGTACTTTTACTCTAACAGAGTGGTTTTACTGTACGGTATTAGTACTTTTACTGTAACAGAGTGGTTTTACTGTGGGGTATTAGTACTTTTACGGTGTCAGCTGAGTTGTGTTTTGAGGTGAAATGAGAGACAGTTTCCTGATATCCGACCTGCTGCTGCAGGTTGTGGGTTTGGATGTGACGCCTGTCTCCTCCTGCTCTGTTACCACTCTGAGCTCCTGCCGCACGTCCCGACAGACGAATCCAACGTACCTCAGTCCTCAGCGTGTTCACAGCCAAACTGATGAACTGATGTTAACTGATCAACAGAGAAGTGATGAATACACAGGAGGGGAACTACGCTCAATGCGTCCTGTCCTGTCGCATGCTTCTGCTATTTGGTTCAGACTCCATTAATGTGCTGTCAGTTTGTCAGTCAGGGTTGTAGTTTTATTTCTGTATTTGTGATCTGAGAGAGGAGCTGCAATGTTTTTTATCTGTTTCTGTGAAAGCAGGTTTGTATCATTATTATTCTGCATCTTCTGTCTGTAATTTGTAAAAACTGGAATAAAACAGACCTGCTCTATCGCTGGATTATGATTAATTCAGACACACATATACTGCTGTTTATTAATTCGTCTGATACATTTTGAGGTAAAAACAAATCTGTTCAGTAAATAATAAAAACAAAATAAATAGTGAAATATTACATGAATGTTTAATGGTTCTGTGTGTGTAGACCACCAGGAGGCAGCAGTGATCCGTGCTAATCCAGATCAGGGTTCACCGAGTCCTCCAGGTTGTCTTTTTACAACAACATATGTTTAAATAACTTTATTTATAATCTTTACAGTAACATGAATCAGATGGCTTTAGATCAGGTCACTATCTACAAAAAATAAACAAAATAAACAAAATCATTGATGATTTTTCAAAAACAATGTGAATGAAAGAACTATAATAATTTAAAAAGTTAATGATAATAACTTTATATTATAAGAACTGAGGAAAAAATATGTGTAAAATTACTTTTTCTGCTGCAAAACATTTTTCAGTTTTTAGTTTTTTTTATTATTTTATTGTCAGATCAAGTCAAAGGGAAAATTAGTGCATAAATAGATAAAAGAAAATGCAAAAATGAAATGCAAAATAAATAAATTAATAAAAGCAAAACAAATACATTTAAAAAATAAATGCATAAATAAAAGGAAAGTTAAAGAAGCAAATTTATATAATTTTTAAGTAATTATTTAAATTAATTCTTCTAATATGATTTTTGCTGCATTTAATGACATATTTATCTATCTTTTGAGTCATTTATTTATTTATTGGTTGATTTCTGATTTTGCCATCCTCCACAGGCAACAAGGATACATACATTTATGGAAATAAAAAACATACAGGAAACATTTCTTTTTTAATGGAATAACTATTAATAATGAAGAACTACGTCATTGTAACATGAAACCAGAAAATGTCGGGAGTGATGCTAACAGTTCCCTCTGCTTCCAGTCTTTGTGCTAAGCTAGGCTAAATGAGAATATTCCTTTAAGCAGTCGGTATGTGGACTCTGATGATCTAACAGAGTGAACGCCGAGCCAGGACCCGACCTTCACATATAAAATGATCCACAGCAGCTTCTTATTAATTATGTCTCACACAAATTACAGTCTGACTGTAGAAAAATAAACTTTAATCTGTGAAATCTATACTGCATTTCTGGTCCGAGACGTAGTGAAGAAAAGTAACTGAATCAGATGATCAGACAAAACTGAATTATTGGATTATGATTAAAAAAAAAAACACAAACCGCAGAAAATACACAGAAACTGTTTAATACCAGCAGTCAGGAGGACGCAGCACAACTCAGCCAAACAAAAAGGTGTATAGGTGTATATATATATATACATATTCATATATATGAATATGTATATATATATATGTGTGTATATATAGTGATTTATATTGACGTTTGTCGTGATATTTTTTATTGATGTTTGTAACCTGTTTTCCGCAGTGGTTTCCAGATGCATTTTACTTATCTTACTGGTGTATTTTACTTAGTTTACTTAATTATTTTAAGCTCAGCCATGACGTTTTCCCTTAACCTGACTCAGCAGTTTTCTTGCCTAAACCTAACTGTGGATGTTTGTGTGACGTACAAATTAGACTTTCAACCAGGAGGTCTGTGTTCAAGACCAGCGTTGACCCGTGTTTAGTTTGGTAAGTTCTGTTTGTGACGTATTTTCTATTAACACTAACGGGTTTGATACCTAAACCTGACTGCGGCGTACAAATGAAAATCAGCAAATGGCGCTGAAATGCATAGTCATGACACCCAGGATGTCACTGTAATGTCCCACGAGATCAGGGCGGACAACCTCACTCACATTTATAGATCATCCAGCTACAGGATGGATTTGTGACTAAGTCAGACATGTTTGGAGTCACCACCAGTGCTGCAATGTAGTACATTTACTCAAGTGATGTAGCACAAATTTGAAGTACTTGCACTTTCTGTAATTTGCCTGTATTTGACAGCTTTAGTTATTTTTCAGATTGCAGAGCGACGGTGTCCTTCGGTGTCGTAGCTTCGGCCCAGCTGGCTGACTGCAACTCCCTGGACCATCCAATAGGAAACATCTGGACTGTGTGTGTGTGTGTGTGTGTGTGTGTGTGTGTGTGTGTGTGCGCGTGTGCACTTAGTGTGTCCTTGGTGTTGCAACTCTAAAATTAGACCCTGAAGACTCTGGTATTGGTTATTAGCTCACTTCCCAGATATGAAACCAAACACACACACAGTGGTTTTGAAGGTAAATTTTGCGTTTTATAATTTAATTTGGAAGCTTTGTTATCATATATTATTATAATGCTACTACAACAGTATCAGTATCTGCATTAACACCACTCTCAGTGGAATAATGTCATTCTCCTATCAGTTTATATAAGTTTTCAGTCATCATTATTCTTACTATTAGACATAGTTGTATTAGTAACTGTTGTCATCTGAATCTGAACAGGATCACCTCCTCTCTTTGTCTCCTCTCTGCCTCCTCGTCTTCTCCTCCTTCTTTGTTGTTAATTGAGTGTGTTTCTGTTTTCCTCTAATCGGGGTCCTGTGGTTGATACAGGAGAGGAGGAGTTACTGTTTTTAATAATAACAGCATCACTGCATGGTCTGATGACACCCAACAGTGATGTAAGGCTGTACCACACCTCTACATCGCTGCACAACCCATACAGCACAACGCAGTCACCAGGAAACATGTTGGCTATAAGCCGCAGGATACAAGGAATGTCGACGTTTTTGACCAAAAGCACGCTTCATATCGCTTGCAGAGACGCTCAATGCAACATGGTTAACACAATGAATGATGGGGTTGCTGTGTAGCTCAGTTGGTAGAGCAGGCGCCCCATGAGCTGAGGCTGGTCTAGGGTTCAAATCCAACCCAGAGCCCTTTGCTGCATGTCGTCCCCTCTGTCTCCCCATTTCACCCCGTATCACTATCATTAAAAATAACAAAACCCTCTTAGAAGAAAATAATCTAAAAATAAATAAATTACCTGGTTAAGGTGAGAAAAAGGTCATAGTTTGTGTTAAATAATAACATAACAAACATGAACTACGCTGTCATGGGGGTATAATAATAATAATATATTAATTTTTGACAGGCTTCCCTCTGTTTCCAGTCTTTATGCTAAGCTAAGCTAACTTGACTCCATCTTTCTATGTACGGAACAATAAACAATAAAATCTGTTTTTTAACTCCTGTCCAAACGGGCCTTTTTCTCCTCCCCTCGTCTCTCTAAATGTATATCACTCTCTCTCTCTCTCTCTCTCTCTCTCTCTCTCTCTCTCTCTCTCTCTCTCTCTCTCTCTCTCTCTCTCTCTCTCTTTCTTTCTGTCCTTTTTAAGTCTGACTGGTCACCAAAATGCCACCAGACGAGCCATTTATAGAGAGAGAAAGAGCGATGGAGGTCGTTGGGAGTCGTGGGAATGGCTCTGAAAACAGCACGCACACACACACACACACACACACACACACACACACACACACACAATCAAGGTCAGCTACACCCTTTTCTAAGAGGATCATTTACTGCAGTAAAAGTACTAAAACTACTCCATTACAGATAAAGTACTAATATCACACTGTCATAATACTGCACAGTAAAAGTCCTGCCTTCAGTAAAAGTATGTCAGTATAATCTGTAAAATGTAGTTAAAGTATTAAAGTACTGTGACTGTTGTGCTATGACAGTATATATTATACCAGTAGGTTATTTGTACTCGTGTTCATGTAAAATCAGGATTTTACTGAACGTTGAACGCTGCGTTGGTTGTTCTTCGAGGTTCTTCGAGGTTCTTCGAGGTTCTTCGAGGTTTTTAATGAATGTTTCTGCCCAGTCGTACACATGAAGATGAACACAGTATAAAGCACTGATGGGTTTGTGTTTAGATGGGTTCATTACTTTGGTCCAGACCAAAATATCTTAAACAGATTTACAGGAAATCTGAAAAACACTGACATGTGACATTAAAATAATCCCAAATACACGACAGAAATAAATCCATCGGAGCTAAAGATAGAGATGGAGAGAATGGAAAGATGGAGGGAGAGAGAGGTTCACAGTGAATCAGAGGTTGTTTTCTATTAAAAGCCTGAGAAACATTAAAGTGCTGAGATGGAAAATACTTCAGACCGTTGTGTGTTGAGTCGTCCGACCTCTTTCACCGTCTGGCTCACGCAGATATCTGCTGGTCCACGTCAGTGACACGTTTCTATTAGGCTGTTAAAAATGATGGCTGATAATAACACGTTAACGCAAAGTTGTTCGAACGCCACTAATTTCTCTTCTCGTTTTAAAGCTGCAGTGAAACTGTGAAACTAGAAAAACTGATGAGTACCAACCAGGTCAGACTAACTTGTCATGAAGGAGGTTAAATAACGCTCCAAACTTCACTTAATTTTACTGAGGACAAACTGTCATGTCCACATTCAAAGGGGTCCGTTGACCTCTGACCTCCTAAATGGGTTCTCTGGGTCCCCACCAGTCTCCCCTTTACAGACATGCCCACTTTATGATAGTCCCAGTCAGTCTGGATCAAGTCATAGTCATGTAAAAAAACAAAGTACCCGGATCTTCCAGAGATCTCCTGCATCCACTACTGATATCCGCAGCAGTGCTGCCAACTTAGCAACTCTGTAGATGTATTAGTGAGTTTTCAGACCCCGTTCTACTCTTCTCAAAGAGCAGTGGGTGCTGCCTTGGACCCTCCCCGTCCCAAAGCACTCACAGGGGTCCAGTCCTGGTCCACAGGCAGCAGTCCCTCCAGCACCACATCTACAATAAGTCACAGACTTAACGAGACTCAACGAGCAGCGGGTGCTGCCGTCCGAGGCGGACCAGTCCTCGTCGTACAGCAGCCCCTCGTAGTTCATCCCTCCGTGTCCCACATGCATGAAGCCACCACATTTACATGTAAATGTAAAATTTTCACTTGTCTTAGATAAATCAGTGCGTTTGTCTCACACAGCCTCAGTCACTTCCTCACCTCGTCCACTGTGAGTGAGCCTCTTTGTCATCAGCTGTGAGACGGTGTCAGACTTCAGTCTTTTAAAAGTCTGTTCAACATTTCCCAGTGGATGGTAGGCATAACAAAGCTAAAAACCGGTCTCCAACACCAGTCTCCCACTTTAGAGTCCTGTGTTTCGGCGATCTTTACAGAGTAGAGTTATGATTCAGTCAAGCTGCTTTGTGATCAGACAAACATCATAAACACACGCACACACACACACACACACACACACACTGCTCTGTAATCTGGTCTGATGAGATTAGAAGCCACAAGCCAAATGGTTTTACTCAGTCTGGTCCTCTCTGCCAATCACCTCACGCTTCACCTGGCTGCCTCGGCAACGGCCCGGCCCTGTCATTACTCAGGCTCGGTGGTAACCATGGTAACCAGGTAGCTGCCTGGTTTACAAGGTGATAAACTGGAGACACGCGAGTCCTAAAGGAGGCTCTTCAGCTGTAATCATGAAGTCTCACATGTGGCACGATGGACCATTTTGCTCTTACATCACATTAATGAAATCCAAATATGCCAAAGATCTCTTACTGATACTTGAACGCTATCTGACCCAACATGAACAGCTCCACAACTAGCAGGTCTATCAGCCTGACCCTGGTCTCTATGGATCGGTAAGACCTCAGAGGATTCATCCCCAGAGTCAGTAACACTGTGACTGTTACTGTCTGAGGAAACTGTGAGGAACCAAAGGAAACATTTACATTTCTATCCTCACCTTAAACTGTTTTCTAGATCAGAGGATGACACCATTATATCAATGATGCCATGAACAGAGATGATCTGACTTCATTCAGCTGCTCCTCGACTACAACTGAGCCAAAGCAGATAGAAACAACACAAAGCTCATAGATCCTACAGAGGTTTTAGTCAGGACAGGACCAGGAGGACTCTCCATTTGGACACCTGGATACCCAAAGTGTGCCAGATGGGTTTTCTAGCTCTAGAAAGGGAATCAGACTCTGAAATCCTCCTGATATCCACTACAGGAGACTATGTGAACACAGTGGAGCCTTTGGCCACAACATTAACCCTGTAGATCATCACATTCTACCACTGTGATCAGGAGAAAATCAATAAACTCAATTGTACAATTTTGGCTCCACCATTTATTATAATCATGAAATATGATCAAATAAAACTTAGATAATGACAAATAAGATCAATAACAATGTAAATAATAACAAAAAAATGGTCAAAAATATTATAAATCAAAAATAAAATTACTTGCGTGTTGATTTTGTGACTGAAGTACTGAAATATTTCCCAAACAAACATTGTTTGGAATAAATCAAGTTTGATCAAGAGTGTTTTAGCAGTGTTCAGGTCTCGTCTTATAGAAACTATTCAGGAAAAACGCCACCGCAGTATTTGGTGACGTTTTTACAGGCAGAGTCTGAACACAGATCAGCTGAACTCGTTGGGTAAAAGAGCTCAAGTTGAGTTTTCATTATGAGTGTGTTGAATCACTTATGGTCACAGATGACGGACTGCTGCAGTGAATGTGTGTGTGTGTGTGTGTGTGTGTGTGTGTGTGATGACGTGTTCCTGTGATGCTGTGTGTGTGTGTGTGTGTGTGTGTGTGTGTGTGTGTGTGTCCCCTCAGGCTGAAACAGTAGACATGAATAAAGACATCGTGAACACACACAGGATGGTCATTAACAGCAGTCTGCTTGACTTTTCAGACTTTTGGCGTGTGTGTGGCAGTCACACACACACACACACACACACACACACACACACACACACACACACACACACAGTTAACATGTTATAGGAGCGTTGCCGGGAAGCTGAGGTCATACTGACATGTCTGATAGGAATGTTAGCTCTCACACATCATGTGTGTCCATCTGTTATTGATCGGGATCATCTCAGATTACTCGTCACTAGTTGTGTCTCTAGTCACATATTTTTATGCTCATTTTGGATTATTGCATTAGAAAAGCTGTAAGGCTGAAACGGCAAAATTCAATAAAACTTCATTAATTGCTAAAAAGTTTTACGCTTACTTGAGATGGTTTTTAAGATAAGATAAGAAGAAGAAGAAGATCAACCTTTATTAGTCCCACTAGGGGAAATTCAATTTACACTCTGTGTGTTAACACACACATGCACATACAGGTCCATATACATGCATCAATGGAGAGATGTCAGAGTGAGGGGGCTGCTCCTGACAAGCGCCCCGAGCAGTTGGGGGTTTGGTGCCTTGCTCAGGGGCACCTCGGCAGTGCCCAAGAGGTAAACTGGCACCTCTCCAGCAACCTGTTCACACTCAGTTCTTAGTCCATGTCGGGACTTGAACCGGTGACCCTCAAGTTCCCAGGCCAACTCCCTACAGACTGAGCTACTGCCGCCCACAAGATGAACCTTTATTAATTAATCCTTGGAGGGAATATCAGAAAAGTGACTGCGATGGCTGGGAATCGAACCGAGGTCAACTGCTTGGAAGGCAGCTATGCTCACCACTATACCACCATCGCACCGCATATTTGACTAAAAAGAGTTGATGCTCTCAGCGTGATATGGAAATATGGTTCTACGTCTTCTTCTGCTTTATTAACGTGTGGATTACAGCCACTCCAGACAAGAATAGAGTCCAGCCCCCCATCCAGGGGTACAGCTCCAGAGCTGAAGCTGTGCGTAGACCAGGAGTGTCAAAGGAGCTAAGCTGTGGGCCAGACTTGATATTTATTGAAAAATTGACTATAGTTTTCCTGTTTTCCTTTCTCTTAATAATGATTTTTTTTTTCAGATGGCAATAAACTTAAGTTTTGCTCAATCGTTGAATCTGGAACAAACAAAGCTTCATATCATGAACACAAGAAATCAGATTTCAAATAAAAGATCCATCAGTGGCATTTGTTACTGATTTTCACTGAAGTCAATAAAATAATAGAGTTCTTCTGCCTCGCTCTATCGGGAACCTTTCTAGTTCATTTTCAGTGGAAACCTTTTTCACAGGCCAACAACAAAACAACCAAAACAATGTGATTGTAATAATGTGTAATAATGTAATAATGTGAACACAGTCTGCCGTGAAACCAGACTTCCTGTCGTCCTTCTTGTGGTCATATGAGGTTGCTAATGAATGTCAACAGATGTGGGAGGGGACGCTTGCCCACCTTCAATGATGCCCCAATGCACTACCAGAGCATTCTGGGATTTGTAGTATTAGCGGTTCATGCGCTATATACTGGTGGGCCAGCTCTAGTAGATATCATCTCATGGGCCAAATATAATTACACCTGAGTTTGACAGCTATGACGTAGAGGTAAGCCCCACCAGATCTAAGTGGTAGTGGTCCACCTCCCACACAAGCGCCGGAGGGGGGTGCCACGTTGCCTCTTCGGGCTCCGTGGCAAGCCTGGCCACCAGGCCCTCCGTCTGGGCCCGGCTCCAGATGGAGGGCCGTGTTCAGATTAAGATGGGGTCCTTCTTCCCAAGAAGAGTTCCCAAAAGGTTTTTGAACCCCTGACCTATAGCGCCGACCCCTTGCAGAGTTTATTTCGCTCCAAACAATGAGGATGTTTTCCACTCAAAATCAAACATTTGCTAATAAACTGTAAAATCCGTTCTAAGTTTCAGTGAAAGCTTGTTGCATTTTGTCAGCACAGTTCACATGACTTCATCTGATATGTGATGTGCTCGGCCTCCGTTAGGCTGTATATGTATGTCTGCACGCATTCGTCCTGTTCACGGTGTCGGCTCCATCCACGATGAGTCACAGCTCTTTTCCAGTAAACCACATGACCGATACTCACAGGAGGTCATCCACATGTGTGACTCCTCCATGGAGTATCTGTGTTCAGTCAGACCGCCGTCATACACCATTCATAGCTATACCTACAAAATCTATTTCTATGTAACGGTGCCTTCAGGTGTAGTGGTGTTGACCGTGTTTACTAGTCCATCTGAACGCCCCCCTCATGTCGTATTCACAACCTCGTCATTGGAAAGTTTTCGAAAGCTCGCCGTTCACAACTTGTGATGCGTTTGTGTGAGAAATGATGGAGCCGCATCATAAGTTAATGTTGTACAGTATATTGTGATTTTATTCATATCTTGTTTTCTTGGTAATTTTATAATCTGTCTGAAGAAAATGTTGATGTTCTCAACGACCTCGTCTTTCTGCTCTGTCATTATATCTCTACATTTCCTGCATTATCCTCCCCACTAGCTAGCTCGCTAAACTGTTAGCCTCTGTGGACTCGGACAGTAACGTTAATATTGCCGTTGCTTAGCAGCGGTGTCCTTCACAACTTTACCACTTGAACGCAATGCATGTCATGTTCATGACTTTCCATGTCGTGAACATGGCAAATACGACCCCATTTGAAGGCACCATAGTTCACGTAATCATGAACCAGGAAATATGAAAAGCAGCGAACACTCTGGGTGCTCTCAGTGTAATCGAAAATATCTCTGACTCATTGTTTATAGAGCAGCTTCACACTTTAAACCGTATGACGTAGATTGAGTTTTAGCGCTCTAGTTTTTGGATTTTGGAGAGAGATGTTCATGTTTACTAATCTTTCTGCACCATAGGAGGAGCATGTACAGATTTTAAAAATGAGCATAGTTCCCCTTTAACCAAGTAGTTCAATCATTTCACAACGTTAACCACGTGGCGTTGTGCTTTCTGTGATACCAGGCTGATGTGAAACATATTAAAAAAAATTTTCCTGTGGTTTGCAGAAACTCACAGTGCCAACATGTTTTTCTGGTGACTGGGTTGCAGAGATGCAGAGCTGATTTTAACTACTTCCTGTGTGGTCCCTGGTCAGTTCCATACACATATAAATCATATTCTTCTGTCACATATACAGATAGTAGCTTTGTGTTACACCTCTAATGTGTGATAAATGTTATGTTGAGCCTGATAAACAGTGAAGTGAAAGCTGGTCTTAGAAAAGGGAGGCGGCAGCCACCACAAGGGGGGGGCCTCCTCTTGTCCTCCTGGTCATCACACACAAAGGAAGGTAGAGGGGAGGGGGGGACGCCATCTGTGCTGCGAAGAAGACAGACGAGATGGAGGGAAGGCGGGGGAGGGGAGAGGGCCCCCCCCCCCCCCCCCCCCCCCCCCCCCCCCCCCCCCCCCCCCCCCCCCCCCCCCCCCCCCACAAGAAAAAAAGAAAAAAAAAAAAAAAAAAAAAAAAAAAAAAAAAAAAAAAAAAAAAAAAAAAAAAAAAAAAAAACAAAGGAAACAAGGGAAAAGGACTGACTTGACGCTAGGGAGCCGGGGCGGGCCTGCCTGGGACGCAGGGCCGGGCCGCCGGGGCAGCAGGGGAGCAGGGACCGGGACACGGGGACAGGGACCGGGGCGCTCGGGAGCAGGGAGCCGGACACGGGGACGGGGACCGGGGCGCGGGGACCAGGGACCGGGACACGGGGACGGGACCGGCCCGGGAGACCGAGACGACGGGGACAGGGACAAGAAGCGACGGGAGCGACCCAGCCAGCAGGAGGCGGCGACCGCGGAGCGCCCAGCCGGAGCAGGAGGCGGCGACCGCGGAGCGGCGACCGCGGAGGCGGCCCAGCCGGAGCAGGAGGCAGGGACCGCGGGGCGACCCAGCCGGACAGGAACGGAGGCGGCGACGGCGGTGGCGACCCAGCCACAGGAACGGAGGCGGCGACCGGGGCGACCCAGCCGGACAGGAACGGAGGCGGCGACCGGGGCGACCCACCTGACAGGAACAGGAGGCGGCGCCGGGGCGACCCACCGTGACAGGAACGGAGGCGGCGACGGCGGTGGCGACCCAGCCGACAGGAACGGAGGCGGCGACCGGGGCGACCCAGCCGGACAGGAACGGAGGCGACGACCGGGGCGGAGACCCAGCCGGACAGGAACGGGGCGGCGACCGGGGCGGAGACCCAGCCGACAGGAACGGGGCGGCGACGGGGCGGAGACCCAGCCGGACAGGAACAGGAGGCGGCGACCGGGGCGGAGACCCAGCCGACAGGAACAGGAGGCGACCGGGGCGGAGACCCAGCCGGACAGGAACAGGAGGCGACCGGGGCGGAGACCCAGCCGGACAGGAACAGGAGGCGACCGGGGCGGAGACCCAGCCGGACAGGAACAGGAGGCGACCGGGACGAAGACCCAGCCGACAGGAACGGAGGCGACCGGGACGAAGACCCAGCCGGACAGGAACAGGAGGCGGCGACCGGTGGCGGAGACCCAGCCGGACAGGAACAGGAGGCGACGCGGGGCGGAGACCCAGCCGAGACAGGAACAGGAGGCGACGCGGTGGCGGAGACCCAGCCGGACAGGAACAGGAGGCGACGCGGGGCGGAGACCCAGCCGGACAGGAACGGAGGCGACCGGGGCGGAGACCCAGCCGACAGGAACGGAGGCGACCGGTGGCGGAGACCCACCGGACAGGAACGGAGGCGACTGCGGGGCGGAGACCCAGCCGGACAGGAACAGGAGGCGACGCGGGACGGAGACCCAGCCGACAGGAACAGGGGCGACGCGGTGACGGAGACCCAGCCGACAGGAACAGGAGGCGACCGGGACGAAGACCCAGCCGGACAGGAACAGGAGGCGACTCGGACGAAGACCCAGCCGGACAGGAACAGCAGGCGTCGACCGGGACGAAGACCCAGCCGGACAGGAACAGCAGGCGCGACCGGTGACGAAGACCCAGCCGGACAGGAACAGGAGGCGACCGGGGCGACCCAGCCGGACAGGAACAGCAGGCGCGGCGCGGTGGCGACCCAGCCGGACAGGAACAGCAGGCGCGGCGCGGGGCGGAGACCCAGCCGGAGCAGGAACAGCAGGCGCGGCTGCGGTGGCGGAGACCCAGCCGGAGCAGGAACAGAGGCGCGGCTGCGGTGGTGGAGACCCAGCCGGGACAGGAACAGGACCAGGAAGTGTCGGCTGCGGTGGCGGAGACCCAGCCGGGACTGGAACAGGACCAGGAGACGCGGAGACGCGGGACCCAGCCAGGACGGAGACGCGGAGACGCGGAGACTCGGTGACGGCCAAGCAGGACAGGAGACACGGAGACTGCGGTGGCTGCCCCGGGACAGGAGATGTCGGAGACTGCAGTGGCGGCCAAGCAGGACAGGAGACCGGAGACGCGGTGGCGCCAGCCGGGACAGGAGACGGAGACTGCAGTGGCGGCCAAACCAGGACAGGAGACGTCGGAGACTGCGGGGCTGCCAGCCAGGACAGGAATGTCAGAGTCTGTGGGCGCCAAGCCAGGAGAGGAAACGCAGGGCTGCGGTGACGGAGACCCAGCCGGAACAGGAAACGCAGAGGCTGCGGTGGCGCCCAGCCGAAACAGGAGACGTCAGAGGCCGGCGGCTGCCCAGCCGGAACAGGAGACGCAGAGGCGCGGCGGCTGCCCACCGAACAGGAGACGCAGAGGCGCGGCGGCTGCCCAGCCGGAACAGGAGACGCAGAGGCTGCAGCGGCTGCCCAGCCGGAACAGGAGACGCAGAGGCTGCAGCGGCTGCCCAGCTGAACCGGAGGCGTCAGAGGCTGCGGCGGCTGCCCAGCTGAACAGGAGACGCAGAGGCTGCGGCGGCTGCCCAGCCGGAACTGGAGGCACTGGAGCATGCGGTGGTGCGGCGTCGACGCAGGGCGCGGGGGCTGGGGTTGGCCGGACCCAGGCAGGACACGTGTGGCGCGCGGCCGGACCTCAGGCCGAACACGTGGGGCTGGAGTTGGCCGGACCCAGGCGGAACACATGGGGGTGAAGAGGCCGGACCTCAGGTGAGACCGGCAGCGCCTTCTGGCCCCGCGCCTCTGGAGCTCCAGCCCACGGGGCACCAGCCCCTAGGGGATGGAGGCCCACAAAGTGGATGCCAAAGGGGCAAGCCTCTCGGGTTCTATTCTTCCCTCCCTTTCAGTTTTTTTTGGGAGAGTGTCAAACAAAGAGAGAAAGAGAGAAAGAGAGTAACCCCAAACGCAGACAACACACACACTATGAATTAAACAAAAGGCGAGTCTTAATCAATACTAAACCCAACTCAATAGTATACAAAAAAACAACTGAACCACAAGAACATAACAAACACAGGAAAACAAAAACAAACAAAGGACCACAAGAAAACAGAAAACCCATAACTAGAATTAACACTAAACCAAACACCAGTGAGACTTAGAGGAAGCCTATGGACAGCCACCAACCAGGAGTCACAGGACACTAGAAGTGCACAAGACGTCCTGTCAGAGTAGAACTTCCATGGTCATCGACACATCAGAGTGAAGGGGGTCAGAGGTCACAGGGAAGAAAAATGGACGCCATCTGTGCTGCCGAAGAAGACAGCAAGAGATGGAGGGAAAAACAGACAGAGACGGAAGAAAGTTGGACAAAACAAAAAACCAAAGGTTTTAAAATAAAACAGGAGACACACCAAAGACAAGATACCAGGATGACTGAGTGAAATACAAACAATCCGAAGACCGTACACAAAACAGAATAAATAATAAACTAACCAAAACCCAAACTAACATAAAAGTCCATAACCGTGACACAGACACTCCTAAATAATAATCAGTAATAATCAATAATAATCTGTTGCAGGAAGGATGTTGAAATCTATTAGCCATTTTAATCACTGTCAGAAAAGTCTTTTGTATTTAAGTCAACACAGGAGGAAAAAAACAGAATCAGGTTTATTGACAAGTAGGTTTTCAATATTTCATATGTGTAATAACGTGAACCCACTCATTCAGTCTATTTATTATAAGTGTTTATTTACTTATTTTATATTTATTGTTTTAATTGAGTATTGTTGTTGTTGCTTTTGTTTTTTGTGCCCAGTCACCAGGAAAAACTATTAGCATTGTACATTTCTGCAAACCACAGTTTTTGCATTTGGGCAGAGTGAATGATGCAGTACAAAGAGTGAAGTTAGCAGTTATGTTATCGCACCACGTTGTTGTGTTGCGTTTCATTGCTGCATTGCATTGTTGTGCTACAATTTGATGTTACGCTGTTGCATTATGTTATTACATTGCGTTGTTACGTTACATTGTTATGCTGCGTTGTTACATCACGCTATTTTGTTACACGTTACGTTGTGCCGTTACGTTGTGCCGTTACGTTGTGCCGTTACGTTGCGCTTTTATGTTAGGCTGTTATGTTACGTTGTTGTATGTTATGTTGTTACATTGTGTTGCATTATTACGTTGCATTGTTACTTTGCATTGTTGTGTTGCGTTGATGCACTACCACCATCAGACGTCATAGACGTCATTAAAAATAATTTTATACTATATCATTAACTGTTACCTTAGCAACTATACATGGATGTGTTCAGATCACAGTCAGTACAGGATACATGGCGTACAAACGACACATGGAAATTGAGAAAAGCGCTCTTATTGCACGCTGAACGTGCATTCATGCTCCTTTTCATGCATGCATACACTATAAAAAGGAAACAGACGTAGAAGCAGGTGTAGGCTAGCAGATGTCTCCAGTCTTAATGCTAAGCTAGGCTAACGACATCCTGACTGCAGCTCTGATGTCCTCAAATGTAAAAACTAGTTTCACCAGTAACAACAGGCTGAAAATCAGCATTCAGTTCTGAACACACCCAGATTATCTGTGTGGTGTCGAGGTTCGCTCGCCAAGTCGAGGTCCAGAGACCACAACCAACATCTGGGTCGCACACACACACACACACACACACACACACACACACACACACACACACACACAATACAGTAGGTCTGTAATCAGCAGCAGGCCTGGAAAGCTTTTCCTCTCTTCTGCTAATTAAAGACCATAAAATGATCTGAGCAGAATTCTGATTTAATGAACAAAATCTGCTGCTTCAACAAGAAGAACGAGATGTTAGAAACCATCGATGGGACCGTCAGACGCTGCTGCATCCAACATCTGCAGAGAGAAAGCATCCAACATCTGCAGACAGCGACAGGTGAGCTGTGAAGGGTTGTTAAGGAAAGGAGACAGAGACCTCCATGTTCCTTAATGTTGGGTCCACATTACAAGAGAATCCAGCTGATTTGGACCTGATTTCTCAGCAGACTGCTTTATTGTCATTTCCACATATGCAAGGAGACTTACTGCACATACAGGGTAAGGAAATTACGTTTCACATACCGACAAGGCACGTAACAAAGCGTGCCAATATAAGTCACCGTTAACTTTTAATGTCACACTGGACACGAACAGCGGTCTCCTGGTTGAAAGTCTTGTGTTTGATTTAATTTAAATAAATAATTAAAAAATACATTTAAAGATAAATATAAAATAAATAATAAATAAGTGCAAAAATAAATAAGTAAATATTACATGAAAAATAAATTAATAAAAATGAAAAATGCATAATAAATAAAAACATTTAAAAATTAATAACAATAAATACATAAATTACTAAATAAAAAAAGGAAAATAAACAGAAATGTAAATAAATTTGGGAGTTAATACAACGATTAATAAATAAAGAAGCAAATTAAATCAGAAATATTCATTTATGCCACATTTTATCAATTAATGGTTCTATTCTATAATCATTTAAAATATTATTTTTACTACATTTAACGACATATTTATTTATTTATCTATCTACTGAGTTTCATTTTGTCAGGTTCCAGCCTCCATACTTTACAGGACAGTCTGTCTATTTACTGTAACTCTCCTCAACACGTCCGTCCAGCTTTTAAAAGCCACCTGCAGCCGTTAACACGCCGTCTTTTTCCTGCTTTAAACACACACACACACACACACACACACACACACACAGTCTCCCACATATTTATACATTTTCCTCCAGCTGATGACCTCTGACCTCTAACTTCCCCCGATGTGTTTGTTCGTCCACATAAACATCAGCAGTGGAGGAAGTACTGTGACCCTTTACTACAGTAAAAGTACTAATTCTACACTGTGACAGTACTCCACTACTATGCACCATTTTTTACATTCTGGGTCAGAGGCAGCAGCTGGGACCTGCCCCCACAGCATAATGTTGATATGTAAATATGGTGGCACGACATATAGTCTCACCCCTAGACGACGGCCATAACAACGACGGCCATGACAACAACGGCCATGACGACGACGACGATGATGGTGATGATGACGATGATAATGATAGTGATGACAGTGACAATGGTGATGATGACGATGATGACCATGGTGATTATAATGATAATGACAATGGTGATAAGGCCGGTGACAACAATGACGATGATGATGATAGTTATGATGATGACGATGACGATGGTGATGATGATGATGACGGCGATGGTCATGACAATGGTGACGATGATAAATAAATAAATTCATTCATAATTTAATGAAAATAAACATAAATTTGGGGGATTAGGAATGAGAGAATTAGTACAAAAATAAATAAGTAAAGAAGCACTTTAAAATCAATTTCAATTTATGTCAAATTTTCTCAATTAATTGATGGCTACATATATTTTTAATATTATTTTTACAGTTTTAAAACAACTAAAGCTGTCAGATAAATGTAGTGAAGTAGAAGTAGAAAGTTCCCTCAAATGGAAATACTCAAGTAAAGTAAAGTACCTCAAATGTGTACTTAAATATGTACTTCATTCCACCAGGTCTGGAGGTTTCGGGCGCATCGTGCCGTCAGTTTCTCAGATGTCCTGTAATGACACGGCAGACGGAGCCAAGATGGCCGCCGCCGTGTCATTAGCAGTGGAAATGTGGTCTGTTATTAGAGATGGAACATCAACAGGAGCTCTGGTGACTTCATGTGAGGCTGTCAGCTGATCCGGCACAGGAAGCAGCCAGAGACCACGGGCTGCAGAAGAAGAAGAAGAAGAAGAAGAAGTAAGACAAGGAGGAGAAGAAGAATCCAGTCCAGTCATCCTCCTCTTCCTCAGTTCAAAGCTGGTCGACCAGGAAAAATAAAGACAAACTTTCACTGTACAAATGATATATTTAACATGTAAATTCAAAATCAGTGTCACTTTTATCTGGTTCATAACTTTATTTACAACCTTTTATCATCAGCTAACAGGACACAGTGTGCATTTTGGGTTGTATACAGTATATTCTTTCTTAAATACATGTGCTCATGGCCAGTTTATTAGGTACACCTGGCTAAAGGTAACCCAGTCTATACAGCAGTCCTGTCCCTTGTTTCTGCCTGGTGTGTTTATTGTGTCGTCCACTTTGAGTCACTGCTGACTTTTTATGAATTAAATCAGATTGTGATTGCTGTCTCTAACATCAACCAAGATCAGGGAGTTTAATAATGCTTTAGTTGCTACCAGTGGATATTATTGGGACATCAGATATTTTCTTGAGAAACAAACAAAATATTTTGTTAGTGAACATTTTTACGTTGATTAAGAACATTTCCTCATTATGTTCATCCAGTCGGGTTCGTGATCCCTTCATCATGTATGTGCTGTTGCAAGAAGAAAAACTGGTGGTGAAATGAACCAATTATACTTAAATTCAGCCTGACTATAAAGTAATTAATGGCCGACGCATTCAGGGATAAAATCAGGCTCAACCTGTGTGTCTGCCCAGTTTAACTTAGTCCGGCTAACAAACCATCATTAACAGTAGCTCCATCAGCAAATACAGAATATGATGAAGACAGTTTTCAGTTGTTTTGTTTGACGAATAAATAGATACATTTTAAAATAAATGCAAAAATAAATAAAAAAACGAAAAATTAAAAGAATTTAAAAATCAATGAAAATAAATACATAAAATAATTAAAGGCAAAATTAATAGGAAGAGTAAATAAGTAATATAAAGTCATTAATGGGCAACACATTCAGGGATAAAATCAGGGTCAACCTGTGTGAGTCAAACACACACAAACACACACATACACATGCATGCACGCACGCACACACACACACGCACACACACACACACACACACACACGCACACAAACACACACGCACACACACACACACGCACACACACACACACACACATACACATGCATACACGCACGCACACACACGCACACACACACATGCACACACACACACACACACGCACACACACACGCACACACACACAGTAATTGTTGGGAGGAAAGTAACTTGAGGAATGTCTGAGTTTGGAATAACACTGTCAGGAACGCTGCCAGCTCACCACCACTGTTTATCCTCCGTGTGTGTGTGTGTGTGTGTGTGTTGCTTACATCTGCTTCTGTTTGTGTATGCATTCCATCAGTGTGTGTGTGTGTGTGTGTGTGTGTGTGTGTGTGTGTGTGTGTGTGTGTGTGTGTGTGTGTGTGTTTACCTCAGCTTGTGTTTGTCCAGTATAAAGCTCTGACTGGTCCAGACTGGTAAACTGGTTGCTGAGAAGGAGCAGATGTGGTCAAGAATGTGTGTGTGTGTGTGTGTGTGTGTGTGTGTGTGTGTGTGTAGGAAATGTGTAGAAGAAAAGAATACAGAAATAAACCTATAGACCAGACCAGCATGGATTTATGGCTATATATATGACCAATATAGCATCATGGCTTCAGGCTATAGACCGGACCAATATAGCATCATGGCTTCAGGCTATAGACCGGACCAATATGGCATCATGGCTCCAGGCTATAGACCAGACCAATATGGCATCATGGCTTCAGGCTATAGACCGGACCAATATGGCATCATGGCTTCAGGCTATAGACCGGACCAATATGGCATCATGGCTGCGGGCTATAGACCAGACCAGCACGGATTCATGTCTCCAGGCTATAGACCAGACCAATATGGCATCATGGCTTCAGGCTATAGACCGGACCAATATGGCATCATGGCTTCAGTCTATAGACCAGACCAGCACGGATTCATGTCTTCAGGCTATAGACCAGACCAATATGGCATCATGGCTGCGGGCTATAGACCAGACCAATATGGCATCATGGCTTCAGGCTATAGACCAGACCAGCACGGATTCATGTCTCCAGGCTATAGACCAGACCAATATGGCATCATGGCTCCAGGCTATAGACCAGACCAATATGGCATCATGGCTGCAGGCTATAGACCAGACCAGCACGGATTCATGTCTCCAGGCTATAGACCAGACCAATATGGCATCATGGCTCAGCTATACACCAGACCAGCACGGATCATGTCTCCAGGCTATAGACCAGACCAATATGGCATCATAGCTCCAGGATATAGACCAGACCAGCTTAACAGCGATTTTCTTCATAACTTTTGTACTTGAACGTATCATGTACATGATTCCCATCTGGGAAACTGGTAAACACGACCCCCTGTGAAGGCACCACGTGATTCCACGTACCTGTAGCAGCTCTGGTAGCTCACCTGGTTCACAGCGACACCTGATTAAAGTAATGAGCCACACCTGTGTGCCTCCATCACTGCGCGCCAACAGCTCTCACTAAGTTTATCTATCTACTAGTTTATCTATGTACTAGTTTATCGATCTACTAGTTTATCTATCTACTAGTTTATCTATGTACTAGTTTTATCTCTCTACTAGTTTATCTATCTACTAGTTTATCTGTCTACTAGTTTATCTGTCTACTAGTTTATCTATCTACTAGTTTATCTATCTACTAGTTTATCTATCTACTAGTTTATCTATCTACTAGTTTATCTGTCTACTAGTTTATCTATCTACTAGTTTATCTGTCTACTAGTTTATCTGTCTACTAGTTTATCTATCTACTAGTTTATCTTCCCCTAATTTATCTTCTCCAAGTTTATCTATCTACTAGTTTATCTGTCTACTAGTTTATCTATCTACTAGTTTATCTGCACTAGTTTATCATCACTAGTTTATCTGCACTAGTTTATCTTTACGTTTATCATCACTAGTTTATCTGCTTTTATCTTCCGTTAACACATTACCACAGTTAACACAGTTTATCTCTCGTCTCCTAGTTTATTAAGTTTATCTATCTACTAGTTTATCTTCACTAGTTTATCTTCTACTAGTTTATCTACACTAGTTTATCTAGTTCACAGTTTATCTACACAGTTTATCTATCTACTAGTTTATCTGTCACAGTTTATCTATCACTAGTTTATCTATCACTAGTTTATCTTCTACTAGTTTATCTATCACTAGTTTATCTCACTAGTTATCTCACGTTATCTTCTCTAGTTTATTTACTGTTTATCTATCTCTGTTTATCTCCCCCCCCCCAACCCACCCAATCGTCTACAGTTATCTATCTACTAGTTTATCTATCTACTAGTTTATCTATCTACTAGTTTATCTATCTACTAGTTTATCTATCTACTAGTTTATCTGTCTACTAGTTTATCTATCTACTAGTTTATCTGTCTACTAGTTTATCTATCTACTAGTTTATCTATCTACTAGTTTATCTGTCTACTAGTTTATCTATCTACTAGTTTATCTGTCTACTAGTTTATCTGTCTACTAGTTTATCTATCTACTAGTTTATCTATCTACTAGTTTATCTGTCTACTAGTTTATCTGTCTACTAGTTTATCTGTCTACTAGTTTATCTGAGGACCATAAAAACTCTCAGAGTTAATCGCTTTCTTAGAAAGTGTCTTTATTTCCTCTTGTGAACAGCTGACGGTTGTCAGAAGTCTATCTCTCTATTGATACTTCCTCTTTACCTCTCTCTCTCCTCCTCTCTCACTCCTTCTCATTACTCCTCCTCTACTCCTCCATCTCTCACCTCCTCCATCTCTCGCCTACTCCATCTCTTCCTCCCTCTACTACTCCACCCACTCTCCTCCCTCTACTCTACTCCCACTCTCCTCCATCTCTCTACTCTGTCTCTACTCCCTCTCTCTCTATTCCTCATCCCTCTCCTCCTCCTCCCACTCCTCCCTCTCTCTCCTCTTCCTCCTCCCTCTCCTCCTCCTGCCACTCCTCCTCTCTCTCTCCTCCTCCTCCTCCCTCTCTCTCCTCCTCCTCCTCCCACTCCTCCTCCCTCTCCTCCTCCCTCTCTCTCCTCTTCCTCCTCCCTCTCTCTCCTCTTCCTCCTCCCTCTCCTCCTCCTGCCACTCCTCCCTCTCTCTCCTCCTCCTCCTCCTCTCTCTCCTCCTCCTCCTCCCACTCCTCCTCCCTCTCCTCCTCCCTCTCTCTCCTCCTCCTCCTCCCTCTCTCTCCTCTTCCTCCTCCCTCTCTCTCCTCCTCCTCCTCCCACTCCTCCCTCTCTCTCCTCCTCCTCCTCCCTCTCTCTCCTCTTCCTCCTCCTCTCTCTCTCCTCTTCCTCCTCCCTCTCTCTCCTCCCTCTCTCTCCTCTTCCTCCTCCCTCTCTCTCCTCCCTCTCTCTCCTCTTCCTCCTCCCTCTCTCTCCTCCTCCTCCCACTCCTCCTCTCTCTCCTCTTCCTCCTCCCTCTCTCTCCTCTTCCTCCTCCCTCTCTCTCCTCCTCCTCCTCCCTCTCTCTCCTCCTCCTCCTCCCACTCCTCCCTCTCTCTCCTCCTCCTCCTCCTCCCTCTCCTCCTCCCCGCAGCAGCAGACGGGTCGAGCCGACTCTCCGCCGCCCGGAGCTTCATCTCCAGACCACCAGTCCCATGTTTCAGCGGGACTCCGGACCGTCCTCCCGGTTTTCCTCTCGTTGTGTTGGTGCAGAGAGTCCGTGCAGATCTCACGTGTCGGATGGATTCTTCTTCTTTTCTTTTGGTGCGTAAAACTCCGCCAAGTAGGTGAGTGGAGCTCCGGGAGGACTGAGCGTCTCTGGAGCGACTGAGAGAGGAAAACCGCTGAAAGCTCGGAGTGTGTTTGATTATGATGACCGGTTAACGAGCAGGACCACCGGAGGAACACCGACACGGAGACAGGAGGACATCCGCGGGGTCTGCAGGGACTCACCGGCTGCTAGACGTACATGTCTCCGCTGCCCACCGACACCGAGGTACACTCACTTTTTACCCACTTCGACCTTGAAATGCTCCTTCGTAGCTGTTCATTTTCTGATTCAAGTTTACAGACAGCATGATGAAAGTGACACCCCTCCAAAATAAGACAAACAGTAGTTAGAAACATTAACAGGAACGAATGAAAACATATAGAAATACAAATAAAAACATCGGTCAGCTGGTAAAAATCACACTAAATGAAAAAAAAAGAAACTTTCACAATAAAAGCCCTCCTATCGGTCACAGTATTGCCTAGCTGTTTGCGCGTGCGTGCTTTGGAGACTCGTGTCTTTTTGTGCGGTGTTGCTGAATCCTCACACACACGCACTATATGATTATCAGCATGTCCCCATATAACGCTTCTGATTGTATTTATGAGGTCATGAATTGTCTGTTTGACCTCTTGACCTTTATTATACTAACTGATCCCAGTCCACCTCCCCAGAGGATGAACCCTCTGAGTGTAATGACCCTGTTGAACAAGCAGCCGAACCACCACGGTGCGTGGTGTCCAGTCACTGCTGGAGGCTGTAATGGGTATTGCAGCCTGTAGGGGCCCTGGGAGGCCTGTTGAGACCACTTCAAATCCCAGTCCTAGTCAACCGATCCTCATCTTTTATTCATTAGTTATTAAATGCACAACCAGGTGTGTTGTCTTTGGTTTTAGCAAACATAAAAGATGAATTAATTCATTGATCAAAATCTGACATAAATTGACATTTTTAATGACATAATGTTTTAATTCCTGTACTTATTTACTCTTCTGTTTAACTTTCCTTTTATTTATTTTTAAATGTATTTATTTATGCATTCATTTTATATTTGTTTTATATCTAGTTTTTAAATGTATGTATTTATTCATGTATTCATACATTTATTGGGTCATTTATTTCTGCACAATTTACTTTTTGTGCATTTCTGCCTCAGTTGTTACTCAGCGTGTGTCATCATACAACAAACATAAATAAATACAAGAAACAATCAAACAGAAGAGTGAATAAATAAGCTAATCAATACAAAGATAAATACAAAATATAGTAAGAACATCAAAACAGAAATATCAATTCATGTGACATTTTAGCAATTAATTAATGGCTATTTTTTAAAAATATTATTCTTTGCTATGTTTAATGGCTTATTAATTAATTAATATATATTTAATGTATTTATTTATTCATTTATTTCATTTTTCAAATATAGATTATTCTGCATAGTGAGTACTTTTGATGCTGATACTGTTGAACTTTTAGTTGAGTAAGATTTTGAATGCAGGAATTAAACATAACAGAGTAAAATCCCCTCCAGAGTAATTAGACTGGTTATATAGTGAATATTGTTACCGTCAGAAGGAGTGGGGCTACGCTGGGATGCCATCACACTGAGGTGAAAGCCAGATGTGGTGTTTTTAAATCTGAAGGGAGAAAATGTGAAAGTGATCCGTCCTGTTTGCTCTCTGTGTCACTTTCTCTCCGTCTCGTCTTTCAAACATGTCCTCTAAAAACAAACATCCCGCTCAAGAGAAACATGAGGGACGTCAGCGAGATGGAGACGAGACAGACGAGTCCTGGAAGTCAGGAACTGATTAGAGCAGATCTTTAAAACCAAAACATGGTAATAAAAGTGTAACTCTGGTGATATTCGGTATTTGTCTTCAGGTGCAGACTCAAACATCAGAGGATCAAATCCCTGATATCTCGTCTTCATTAAAACACATCACTGAGCTCCTTCATCACCATGAACACACACTGATGCTAATACTCACCAGAACACCACACATGATAAATAGTCCCAACAAAGTCTCTATTTCTTCCACACTACACAGAGCAGCTGTTTAGGAGACGACTGGAGGAACGAAACTGTGTGTTAGTGTTAGTGTTAGTAAAGATTGACATCATCAGCAGGAACCAATGGGCTTAGAGACACAGACAGGAAGTCAGACAGTATTGAAAGACGGACTAACGGATGTTGGCTTCAGTTTGCAAATAGGACAAAATAATAAGAATATACAACACCAGACTAATGCTTTAATTGAAAGCTTTTATTCCAACACACTCTCACTCCCAACTCGTGACTTGGTCAGCGCCTCTCTACCGACACACGTTACCACGCTAGCGTTACTTTCGGGTGGACGGCATGCTGTGTACTCTCCTTACATGCATAACATCCTTTCAAAATAAACCTGACTCAAACCTGACCTCATTGGACTGGTGATACTAATGAGTCATGTGACTAACGACTCACATGACTCCTGAGCTGGTGATAATAACGACTCACGTGACATAATAATTAATAATAAATGATATTTCTTATAAGTTTGTTTGAGCCGTCCACCCACCCTCCCACCCTGAATGGACCCTCACACTATAAATGCTAGGTTACTGTGTCGTCTAAGGCCGTCGGTTTCCGGTGCCGAGGGGCGCTGACCAAACGGCGGTATTTGTGAGAACAGGTTGTTTCTTCTGAACGTGTGTTTTGGCGGCTTTGTTTACAGCTACACTACTCGTCACAACGTGAGGTTGTTTATAGGGACCGTGAAGGCACCACCACAACACTCAGACACATATTGTGATTTAGAGATGCTCAGAAAAACCTCCTGCAGATGATGCCTTATTAAAATGTAGTGATGTGTTCAGGTTCCCCCTAAAAACGGGAATGTCATGGAGCTGTCAGTCAACGTTTAACTTCTCCACACACACCAAGGGAACATCTTTTCTCACTGGCTGAGATCCAGACATGACTAATCACACACTTAACTGAAGGGTGTGTGTGTGTGTGTGTGTGTGTGTGTGTGTGTGTGTGTCAAGGCTGAAGCGTCAGCCAATAAGGCTCTTCGATTACTACCTAAGAAAAACACTAATGGATTTCTAATTGTGTGTGTGTGTGTGTGTGTGTGTGTTGGCAGGCCGATGACAGCTACGTCCTTCTGAGCATCGACCTCACTAATAACACACTTCAAGTCAGGAAACACACGTCACTGTCTAAACTGGGTCATACTGACTTCTTACTGCGTTACACAGTATATTAGGGATGTAAGAAGATATCGAAAAAATCAAATATCACAGCATTATGTTTTGTGAGAGTGTATCAATTCTCCAAAACACTGATTGATAGTTTACACACAGAGATTAACTCTATGCTACGATGTTGGATGTTACAGGTACTGTCATAAATGCAAATGCAGTTTCCACCCTTCTGAGTACATAAAAAAGTACACTTGATACTCAGATTTTATGCATATTGCATGTCTGTTTTTCAAAGGTTGTGGGTTTGAGTCCCACCAGAATTGAGCTTTAAATATTTCAATTAATGACAAAAGGCAGCGGTTAACCTCCAGACTGGAGGATTCCTGCTTGAAGGAACGCCTTCACATTAAAATACTGTGCTCACTCAAGGTTTGTGGGTCTGATTCCCGACGAGATTCAGTGGTTGTGAGTTTGAGTCCCACGGCAGCTGTGACATGTTCTCTCTGAATGAGTAGCTGAGTGTGTTTTACATGTTTCAGGTTTCTCCCGTCTCTCTGAGCCCGCTGCTCTGTTTTTCATCTAAGAGACTCGACTGGCTTTAAAAACACAAGGAGCCATTGATTTCACAGGAATCAAACGCACCCCAACCATCACCCAAGTATTTGGAGGCAGTTTTAATATCAAGAACATGTGGGATAATTATGGGATGTGGGAGGATCGTTTCCTCGGCGACCGATGTTTGTCGTTTATAATAATTAGCCAGATAATTTAGCATCGCCTGGGGTTGGACAGAGGCTCTACTGTGACGTACAGTGTGTGTGTGGCTGAGGCGACAGATGTATACCGCAGTGTTTCCGACCTCAGAGCAATGCAGTAAACAACATAAACACACACACACACACACACACAAATGTATGGACACACGGAAATGCATGGATGCATACAGTTAATGACATGCTCATCACACAAGAATTTGGATGCACTTCAAATGAAAAGCTGGCCTGAGTTTGATCACTTATATTTCTAAAATCCTCCGTCAACACAAGTTCTTATCCTTTACACCAGACCTGGGCATTATACGGCCCGCGTGATGGTTCAGCCCGGCCCGGGAAGTCTCAGGCAAACCACACAAAAGCTAAAAAAACAGTAAAGAAAATAGCTTTTGTTTTGAAATTCTTATGTATTGTTAGTGTTCTTCTTCCTGTCACACTTGACATTGATGTAAACTGACGTGATGTTTGAAGTAGCGTCACCTGCTGAGGCGGCACGTCTATAATAACTCATGGACTGATAAGTATTTTATTGTGGAGGATGGCAGTAAAGCTGTGAGCTTAGTTTGTAACAAACACGTGTCTGTATTCAAAGAATACAACTAGAACCATCACTCTGAGACAAAACATGCAGAAAAATCCAGAAACCTGTCTGGAGTCCACCTTCACAGACCTGCAGTAGGAGCAGCTTCTTTGTTGAGGTCTGTAGGAAACAATGTGTTCATTGTGTTCATGGTGTAAACCAGGTGTGTGTGTGGTTGGACTTCAGGTGTGTGTGGTTGTGGTTGGACTTCAGGTGTGTGTGTGTGGGTGTGTGTGGTTGTGGTTGGACTTCAGGTGTGTGTGTGGTTGGACTTCAGGTGTGTGTGTGGTTGGACTTCAGGTGTGTGTGTGGTTGGCTGGTGTGTGTGTGGTTGGACTTCAGGTGTGTGTGTGGTTGGACTTCAGGTGTGTGTGGTTGGACTTCAGGTGTGTGTGTGGTTGTGTGTGTGTGTTGTGGTTGGACTTCGTGTGTGTGTGGTTGGACTTCAGGTGTGTGTGTGTTTGGACTTCAGGTGTGTGTGTGGTTGGACTTCAGGTGTGTGTGTGGTTGTGACTTCAGGTGTGTGTGTGGGTTGGACTTCAGGTGTGTGTGTGGTTGGACTTCAGGTGTGTGTGTGGTTGGACTTCAGGTGTGTGTGTGGTTGGACTTCAGGTGTGTGTGTGGTTGTTGGACTTCAGGTGTGTGTGTGGTTGGACTTCAGGTGTGTGTGTGGTTGGACTTCAGGTGTGTGTGTGGCTGGACTTCAGGTGTGTGTGTGGTTGGACTTCAGGTGTGTGTGGTTGGACTTCAGGTGTGTGTGGTTGGACTTCAGGTGTGTGTGTGGTTGGACTTCAGGTGTGTGTGGTTGGTTGGACTTCAGGTGTGTGTGTGGACTTGGTGTGTGTGGTTGGTTGGACTTCAGGTGTGTGTGGTTGGTTGGACTTCAGGTGTGTGTGGTTGGACTTCAGGTGTGTGTGGTTGGTTGGACTTCAGGTGTGTGTGGTTGGACTTCAGGTGTGTGTAGTTGGACTTCAGGTGTGTGTGGTTGGACTTCAGGTGTGTGTGGTTGGTTGGACTTCAGGTGTGTGTGGTTGGTTCTGTGTAGTTGGACTTCAGGTGTGTGTGGTTGGACTTCAGGTGTGTGTGGTTGGTGGACTTCAGGTGTGTGTAGTTGGACTTCAGGTGTGTGTGGTTGGACTTCAGGTGTGTGTAGTTGGACTTCAGGTGTGTGTGGTTGGACTTTAGGTGTGTGTGGTTGGTTGGACTTCAGGTGTGTGTAGTTGGACTTCAGGTGTGTGTGGTTGGTTGGACTTCAGGTGTGTGTAGTTGGACTTCAGGTGTGTGTGGTTGGTTGGACTTCAGGTGTGTGTGGTTGGACTTCAGGTGTGTGTAGTTGGACTTCAGGTGTGTGTGGTTGGACTTCAGGTGTGTGTGGTTGGTTGGACTTCAGGTGTGTGTAGTTGGACTTCAGGTGTGTGTGGTTGGACTTCAGGTGTGTGTAGTTGGACTTCAGGTGTGTGTGGTTGGACTTTAGGTGTGTGTAGTTGGACTTCAGGTGTGTGTGGTTGGTTGGACTTCAGGTGTGTGTGGTTGGACTTCAGGTGTGTGTAGTTGGACTTCAGGTGTGTGTGTGGTTGGACTTTAGGTGTGTGTAGTTGGACTTCAGGTGTGTGTGGTTGGGGTGTGTGTAGTTGGACTTCAGGTGTGTGTGGTTGGTTGTGTAGTTGGACTTCAGGTGTGTGTGGTTGTTGTGAGTTGGACTTCAGGTGTGTGGTTGGTTGGACTTCAGGTGTGTGTGGTTGGACTTCAGGTGTGTGTGGTTGGTAGTTGGACTTCAGGTGTGTGTGGTGGTTGGACTTCAGGTGTGTGTGGTTGGACTTCAGGTGTGTGTAGTTGGACTTCAGGTGTGTGTGGTTGGACTTCAGGTGTGTGTAGTTGGACTTCAGGTGTGTGTGGTTGGACTTCAGGTGTGTGTGGTGTTGTGTGTGTGTGTTTGACACTTTGTGTGTGTGTTTGACACCTCAGTCTGTCTGTACATTCCCATCATGAATCACTGCTCGCTCTCTCTGTTGCTTTATCATTCCAGTCTTCCCATAAAAACTCTCTGTCATTTGGTTTCTTTCCACTAATTACACACATACACACACACACACACACACAAGTACACAGAGGGAATTTCCAAGCACACACTGAGTCGTCTGAGTAGTTTTACGGTCTTTTCTCTGCAGCAGCTGGCGACAGATTTAAAGAGTCTCACGTTGATGGCTCAACTGTCCGCTGAGAGGACTTCGCTTCCCACAATACAACACTGGACAATAGAGCAGAATAAAATAGAATACAATAGGTGCTTTGGGATGGCAGTGAGCTGGAGACAGAAATATCTCAACAACTCCTGGATGGACTGTAATTCATCTAGACCAGACCTGGACGTTATACAGATCCGGCCCTCTTGATGGTTCTGTCTGGCCTGGGAGGACTAAGACAAACCACACAATTTTACCTATGAAGCTAAAAAAAATAAGCAGTAAATAGCTTTTGCTGTGAAATGCTTGTGTATTGTTAGTGTGCTTGTTCCTGTCACGCTTCACATTGATGTAAAGTGATGTTTGAAGAAGTGTTTCCTGCTGAGGCGGTCAGCGTTGCCAACTTAGCGACTTCATTGTTATATTTAGTGAGTTTTCAGACCCTCCAGGGGCTGCCACAAAGCGACTAGAGACAAATTTAGTGACTTATTCTGCTATTATTGGAGACTTTTGGAGACTCTGATGTGAAAGCAGGTATCGTCACAGGGGTCCAGTCCTGGTCCACAGTCCCTCCAGCAGCACATCTACAATAAGTCACGGACTGATTGGTAGTTTTTCACAGAGGTTGGCGGTAAAGCTGTGTGCTTAGTTTGCAACAAACACAGTCTCAAACACTTTGAGAAAAGTCACTGGTATTGGCATCGACTGCTAGATCTCTGGTATGGTGACACCGCTACTCAGGGCGATACAAGACTGCTAGCAGTACATTACCCCTTACGTAATAAATTGTACAAAAAAATTTAAATCACAGTATATAATGTTTATAGTATGTAAACACAGTTGCATTTAATAGATGAGCCCCGTTGTCACCCATCCAGTGTCGGTGCATCCCTAAGCTGGACTTTGTGTTTACTGTTTTCTCAGGAAATTACATTTGTTTGCAGCCTTAATGTTGCTAAGCTTCCTTCAAGTCTGTTCATAGTCTGTCTTTTAGAGTTAGTCAGCACACAGATGTTGTGTCCCAAATTCACATTACACACACAAGCAAATTCACACTGGGAAACGAAACGAAGTATAATGCAAACAGTCACAACGCTGCCTGAATACGCTCCATTGTTGAGGCAGCCGTCGATGGACACCGTTGTCCCACAAAGCAATGCATAGAGGAAAGTAGACGCTGCTCACAGCTGCAGGAGATGGTGATGAAATAGCTGGAAATAATTTATATTTCGTGTTTATTGGGTTGTACCATTCTTAAGGTACAGTTTGATTGATGTCTGACAGTGAATGACATTTCCTGTTTGTATGAAACTGTAAAAATGACACTTCTCAGAGTTAACGTGATAATAGCACATTTACTCAGATTTGTTTTAACACCACTAATGTCTTTTACATATTGACACAACTTATGATTTTAGCTTATAGCAGCACAGTTTTAAAGCTAGAGTGCAGATACTGGTATCATATGAAAACCTGGTGAATCCAACCAGGTCAGACTAGCTTGTTGAGAAGGAGGTTAAACAACGCTCCAGACTTAGGCTAAATTTTGGTGAGGAAAAACTGTCCATTTTCAAAGGGGTCCGTTGACCTCTGACCTCCAGATGTGTGAATGTAAATGGTTTCTCTGGGTCCCCACCAGTCTCCCCTTTACAGACATGCCCACTTTCTGATAGTCCCAGTCAGTCTGGATCAAGTCCTAGTCAAGTCAGCACTCTGACACACTGACAGCTGTTGTTGCCTGTTGGGCTGCAGTTTGCCATGTTCTGATTGGAGCAGATTGTTGATGCTAAAGTCAGAACCTGGGAGGGTTTCTGGACAATATCTGTTATTGATTAGTGTTGTTAACTGATTTGCAATAATAAATACACACATACATTTGTATAAAGCAGCATATTTGCCCACTCCCATATTGATAAGAGTATTAAATACTTGACAAGTCTCCCTTTAAGGTTCATTTTAAACAGATTGAAAATGTGTGATTAATTTACAATTAATAGAGGAATGCATTTTAGAAATGCATTCAGAAACTGCATGTTTGAAACAAGCCGTTATGATTTCTGCTCATTTGTGATGTCACAAATATAAGATAAGATAAGATAAGATAAGAAATGAACCTTTATTAATCCCCGGAGGGAAATTCGGGTATATACTAATAATATTCAGACCGTTTCAACATTTCAAATGTAAACACTCTAAACGTGTCCCACTTTACTTCAGTTTGCAGCGTACGTGAATGACATCAGCTAACAGGAAGTAAACATGGACCCAAGCTGTTGCTTAGCAACATATTTCTGTTGCAAATTTGTTGAAATGTGTTCACAAAGAGTTTAGGAGCAAAGAGACGAAACAACAGCTGCTACCACCATTTTGGACTCAGGACACTTATTATATTTAGACTATTTTATTGTTTAACACAGGCCATTTCAGTAGAATATGACAATAAAATAGAAATAATGTAGTTTTAGTTTGTAGGCGGACGTTTTACTGCCGTCCGGTAGTCGCTTTCAGTCCAAAACGGTGGAAACGTAGCTCTGCTGCTGATATTGCGATAGAACAACTTTCCCTTCTTGGCAATATACACTGTTTGAAGGTAAATATTATCCAGACAGACAGTTTGAGGAAAGTAAAGTTCTTTTTCACATTATAGCATGTAAACATGTTCTGGTGGAAACATAAAATACAAGTATGAAGCTGAAAATGAGCACATACAGGGCCTTTAAGTTTCTCTGGCCTTTGTTTCCAGCCTGTCTGATGGTCACCACGTTCCCAGACTAACCCTCTACTGTAATTAGATTATATATCAGTAATCTTACCCAGGTTTCCACCCCTCAAACAGAACTATAAACAAACAGATGAGAGCCGTCCAGCTTTAGCTGCTAACAGACGGAGGTCAGAGGTCAGAGCCTCTCAGACTCAGTTTTCCTCAGGAGAACTTTCAAAACACTATTTTAACATCATTCCTCTTCTCTTACATAAACCCTGATCTCTTATGCTGAGAGCTTTGCTCCAGCAGTTGGATGCTTTATTAGTCAAACAAGCTGCACAAACAGAATCTCTGCTTGTTTGTGGAAACTATAGCAAATGACTCTGGTGGGACTCGAACCCACAACCTTTGAATCTCTTCTTCACAACTAGAAGTCCAATGCGCTGTCCATTGCGCCACAGAGCCACACGGTCAGACTTCAACAACTTCAACTCATACCATCAAGATTTCAACAGGAAAGAAAAAATATTAAACCCTAAATGAGCCTCAAATAAACAGCTTGTGCAATGTTGTGGTGGTTTCTTGTTTCTATCACACGAACTAGAGGAACAAACACATTTCTACTAGAAACACTGCATGAAAAAACACAGATTTTCTGTTGTGAACGCCTGCAAACTTCACTGATTCCCAGCAGTTAATGTCAGTTTAGTAGTAGTGCCTTAAATGGTTGGGAACAGAGGTGTGAATGGCTGTAATTAGCGACTGAATAGCAGTGAAACTACCTGGCTGGGACCTCCATCGCTCCAGCAGGTGATGAAACCACCACTGATTGGTCAGTCAGTGTGTTAGTAATGATCACCCCATGCCATTGTAGTACAGGCTTGGATAAACCCCTCCATTACAATAATAATAATCATTTTAAGCCATGTGGATATCTTGTAAGCCTATATCAGTTCCTGTTATATTTTATTTATTTTTAGGTTTTTTAGTTTCGTATGAGACCAGAAGCTTCGCTCTAGTTTTAAAACTGAGTTACTACGACCTCAAAAAGATCCCAATCAGTGTTCAAGCAACATGTGTGAACGTAGGTGAGCCACACAAACGTCTACAGATGTGTGTTTCTTAACACATTAGCTGGTGTTGAATCGTCGTAAATGTCGAGATTCTCATGTATGTGAAGGTGTGTAAACTCATTTACCAGTGTGTGTGTTGAACGTTACCATCTGCCAGTCACAGTACTGCCACTGTGTGTGTGTGTGTGTGTGTGTGTGTGTGTGTGTGTGTGTGTGTGTGTGTGAGCAGCCGGTTGACGCCATGAGCACAATAGAAACAGCAGGACAACAGAGTGGACCTATTGTGTGTGTGTGTGTGTGAAAGAGAAATACTGTTTTACATGTATACAAAGACACACACACACACACACACACACACACAGTGAGACCACACACAGTGTACTGGCCTACATAGTGATGATGATGATTATGATCACCATGTCAGCACAAATTATAGATATATTAGGGATGTAGAACGGATGGGAACGGTATGCACTAGTCTGACGTCAGACTAGTGGGGACTAGTCAGACTAGTGGGGACTAGTCAGACTGTAGCGTTCAAACTGATTAAGCCACTTGGATAAAAGGCGAAACGTCTTCAGAGACAAATCTAAGTCCAGTTGCCTTCGATTCAGTTGTTGCCAGAATGAATATGACCTGGATGAACGAGAACGAGAACGAGTCACAGACTCTAAAAGACAATTAATGGATCGAGTATTCCTCTGTTTTAGCGGCATGTAAATCTGGCTGTCGTCTGCATAAAAAGGAAAAGCAATGCCATGTTTTTTGTATTATGTTATTGTTTAAGGCTGTATTCACATCAAATCGGGTTTTGTGGTGGTTCTACGCAGGGATGCGGTCTGGGTGTCAGGCTCATTAACGATCAACATGTTTTTTTTTTCCCTCGTGGCCTCATGGGGTTGTGTTCATGTGATTGGCCACAGCAGCATGACATCAAGTTGCATTTCTCAAAAGTTGATTTCTGTTTCCGCCACTGTTTTTTTTTCTGCGCTTCCTGTGTCAACTGCAGCCCAAACACACTAAACATGATTTAGAATGAACGGAAAAACAAACTACCACAGCAAACAGTTCAAGGACCCTTCAGCTGCTGCGCTGTTTGTACGGGAAACGTACAGAGGGCCAATAAACTATAAAATATCAATGAGGTGCTAGAAGGGGCAAACACACTGAAGACAGCGCCTGAACAGCGCTGCTGGACGTTTACACTGACTGTCACTGTGTTTGTGTAGCCTGGACGACTGTGTGAAGTGTACCCCTCCACACACACACACACACACACACACACACACACACACACACAATCCTGTGACAGCGTTAATGAATGCTCATGATTGTGTGTGTTTCCCTCTCTGGGTCAGTGTGGCCTCCTGACATTGTCTTGTCTCAGACGCAAACATTAGGCAGCGGCGGCCATTGTGTGTGTGAGCGTGCCCTTTATGACCTTCTACACTTTTTATGGTTTGAATTGTTATTTCAGATTGTGAGTGACTGAAAACATGATTTCACCCAACATCAAAAACTAATTTCTGCAACAGACGTTTGTTTCTAAAGTCTAAATGCATTACAGACTTATTAATTGATTATAAAAACATATATTTTCTACTCCGGGTAGGGAATGAGTCTTTACCCCAAGTGAAGGAGTTCGGGTACCTCGGGGTCCTGAGTCAGGGGACGATGGATCGTGAGATTAGCTGGAGAATCGGAGCAGTGGTGGCGGTGTTACAGTCGCTTTACTGCAGCATTGTGATGAATAGAGAGCTGAACCAGAAGGCAAAGCTCTGGATCTACCGGTCAGTCTTCGTTCCTGCTCTCACCTGTGGTCATGAGGGCTGGGTCAGGACCCAGAGAACCAGATCGCGGGTACAAGCAGCCAAAATGGGTTTTCTCAGGAGGGTGGCTGGCGTCTCCCTTAAATGAGAAGCTCAGCCATCCGTGAGGGACTCGGAGTAGAGCTGCTGCTCCTTTGTGTTAAAAGGAGCCAGCTGAGGTGGGTCATCTGGTGAGGATGCCCCCCTGGGCGCCTCCCGAGGGAGGTGATCCAGGCATGACCAGCTGGGAGGAGACCCCGGGCAAGACCAGGACTAGGTGGAGAGATTATATCTATACTGGCCTGGGAACGCCTCGGGATCCCCCAGTCAGAGCTGGTTAATGGACCCAGGAAAGGGAGGTTTTGGGTCCCCTGCTGGAGCTGTCGCCCCGCGACCCGACCCGGATACGAGGTTGATGATCAGAGAGTAATATTTTCTAGATGTTTCTTTTTTAAGGCTGTCATTCACTTAAAATCATGATTAATCACAAATTAATTGCACATTTTTATCCGTTCAGAATGTTCCTTAAAGGCAGGTTTGCCAACTAATTAATCCTCCTATCAGCATGAGAGTGGACAAATATGCTGCAAATGTATGTATATATTTATTATTGGAAATCAATTAACACAAAAACACAAAACAATGACGGAAATTGTCCAGAAACCCTCTCAGGTACTGCGTTTAGCATAAAAAATATGAGCCCACAACAACTTAAAAATCATGCTAACATTTTATTATCGCGTTAACTTTGACACCCGTAATTCTTTAATAACTAATACTAATAAAGGAATATCTTATCTTATCTTATCTCTTTAATATTTCCTATTGTAAATTTTCCTGCTTTCTATTGTCGTTAGTTCATTAAGCACCAAACCTCCCACACAGATTCCTCGTATGTGCAAACCTCCTCAATAATAAACTGATTGTGATTGAAACTGAGTGAAGAACGCAGTGATTTTTGAAGAACCCAAAATCTCACAATCCGATTGTTGCTTTGATCCACGCCGACAAACCAACCAATTAGGTAACAGCAGGAAATGATCCAGAACACGCTGGCGAGCTGACGAAAAGCTGATGCTAAAAACATGTTCACCTCAAACTCCCTTTGCGGGATCAGTGTTTTATGATGCCGACACTCACTACATCTTTTTTGAATATGAGAGCAGGACATGTGGTTGATGTTATTTACTTCATCGTGCTGCGATTCAGCAAACGTTCTTTGCACCTTCTCACATTCCTCGAAACTGATATCAGTCAGTCTGGAACAAAGATTTTATTTGAATCATCTCACTCAGTGTGACACGATATTAACCTTTTTCCACAGTCTAAAGGTTTTAGTTGCATAGAGAGTGACTGGAGAAGGTCTGTGATGTGTGTCAAGTGTTTTCTGCTCAACACTTTCATACAAACCTGGTGGGACTCAAACCCACAACCTTTGACTCAGTTCCCTAATGACACACTTTTCGTCCAAGCAGAGGTCCAACAGTTTGAAAGCTCACTGCTTCCTTTTGTCATTAATTGCAATTTGTAAAGATCAACTTTGGTGGGACTCAAACCCACAACCTTTGAATAGGTTATTGCAGTACCACCAAGTACAAAGCGGTTAATTCAACCTCCAGTTTAACGGTACCACTGCTGCCTTTTATCAGCGTTAACATTTAACTTCAGTGGACATTGAACCTACAACCTTCACATTTCTGTACCACAATGTCTCATTTACATATTATTGAAACTATAATTAGCAGTTTAATTAGCAAATTATTTTTCTTCTTCTGCATGTAAAACTGTACTCTGGTGGGACTCGAACCCACAACCTTTGAATGACTTCTGTATTAGAAGAACACATTGATTCAAGCAGGGACAGTTTTCAACAGTTTGAAAGTTCACTGCTGCCTTTTGTCATTAATTGCAATATCTAAAATTCAACTCTGGTGGGACTCGAACTCACAACCTTTGAATCACTCCTTTAGATTTTGACTAGAGCCACTGTGAAACAGTTTTTCTTCCTGTTAACACTCTGACCCTTCCATTAAATCACACTGCTGCATGTAAAACTGCAGTGGGACTCAAACCCAAAACCTTTGAGTTTATCTTGAAGTAAATTCAGTTTTTTTAACGTGAAGGATTAATTCAAACAGGAATCCTAAAGTTTGAGGCTTCACTGTAGCTTTCTGTCAGTATCTAAAGGTTGACTCTAGTAGGACTTGAACTCACAACCTTTAAATCACTAAATTTGAAGTCAAGGTGCCATCTACTGCACTACAGACCCTTGTTTTCATAGCATTCATGTTTTATTTACAGACAGCGTGAGTCAGTATGTTCATATACTGTATATAAATATGTTGTTTTCGAGACATGTAAATATCAAACTTTCTGCCTCCTCGTTGGACTGAAGTAGAGAGACTAAAACAAAAGCCATGACACACAAACACAGAACCAGATGGAGTTTTATTTATTGTATTTCTATAAATAACCCCTCTTATATTTCTTGACCTGCTCCGTACATGTTTAACAGACACAGTTACACTAAAATCTAGAAAGTGACGTATTTAAACAGAAGGTACATGTTGAATGAAGGGGAGTATTTGACTGGTAAAGTTGTGACCAGCTGCTGAGGCCTGAAAGCCAGGAGGCCTCTTTCTGTCCGTGATCTCATATAAACATGAACCCCGTTGAGGCAGAAATATGTAAACAGGCTCACAGATAGCATATAGCTGTGTGTTCCAGTCCTGGTGTTTTAGGGTCTACAGTACAGCCTCATTAGGGCTAAAGTATGACGAATAATTCCAATTACTGTTTTTACATTTGTTCTCTAATTACTGTCATCAATCTCTATTTTCTCTGTTTTGCTTTTTCTTGGTGTACGTTTGAACTCAAACACAGTAAATAACAGAGGAGGCAGGTAGCGTGACGTCACCTGTTGCTGTCTGTATTTACATTCGGCGCCCTGCTAAGCTTGAACCTGTCAGTAATTAAATCAAGTAGATCTGGAGCAACAAGGTTCGTCTCAGTTTAAGCTGCTCAGTTTGTTTAGTATCGTCAATTTGTCATCTGCAGTTAGAAACTTGAACTGTTTTTGCACAACAGCTCTTAATAATTAAATGTTACTTTTTTTTCCTATGGATGCACAGCGGCAGACGATATGTCTTTTCATTTTTAGTCCAAAATGCAGCTGCCAGACTGATCACTGGATCGAGGAGATTTGAGCGAATCGCTCCTGTTTTAGCGGCTCTTCACTGGCTGCCTGTCAAATTTAGAGTCGACTTTAAGATGGACAGAGGGATCCAACAGATCGAAGGTGAGCTGCTATAGGACTCTTGGCCTTTGCCGTTTTACTGGATAGCACATTGGACTTCCAGGAAAACAAAGAGAGTGATTCAGAGGTTGTTGGTTCAAGTCCCACCAGAGTAAAGCTTTATAGGGTGGGCACACATTACGATGCTGGTAACACAGCTGAATATGTGAAGAGCTCTGCGCTCACACTGAAAAACAGACAATTTTAAATGAGCTCAAAGACGTTGGAGGATATTAAGGGAAACCTTTAGCATCAAATTGCTGTTTTCCTCAATATGTGCACTCCTCAGAGTCATAACTCCATCAAATCTATCAAATCTACTGTAAATTTTTAGATCCAGTGACACTTATGTTTTCTGATTATACCATCATATGGGTTATATCAGGCCATTGTGAATAAATGTCAATTAATCTGCTTAGAAATCACAGAAAAACGGCCCTCCTTGTAACTGCAGAACCTCCATATTTTTACGTTTTCTTCGGTTTTAATGGGATCCAGTGATGTTTGTCTATACATCCATGTTGTAGGCTGTAACATATTATAGGCTAAAGACTACAGGGATGAAGCTGTAGCTCACTTTGGCAAAGTCCCCAAACTGTGATTGACGACTGTCTGTCCGGTTGCCGTGGCAACTAGATAGGGCTTCAGTAACACACACACGCACACACCCTGACCTTGCTGTTGTGATGTAAGTGAGAGCGTTGGATGGCCGCCATCGGCGTCCGCTGGGGTGTAAGTGTGTGATGAGGTGTGTCTGAGGCGGATGCACCTGGAAATACCTCGGTAGGTGATGATGGGGTTGGCCAAATTACACACACACACACACACACACACACACACACAGGTGGATGTTAAGGACCTATCTGTAACCTCAGTATAACCTCAGCGTTGGTTGACCGCAACGTTGGACCCGATCCACTTCCTCTCTCTCTCTTTCAGTCCTCTATGTCCTCTTTGGGTCGCTCGCTCGCTCATTTTCTGTCTCTCTCTGATTTAATAAATTTGATTGATTGGAGTTAACTTTGTTTTTACTGTAATTCAGACTCACTTCTTAAAGTCATATTTTACACCCTCCTTTTCTCTCTCCATTCTGTCTGTACAAAGAAATGACCAGAAAAATGCTGCTTTTGTTTTCAACATGGCGTGTTGCTGTTTACTGTATGAGGTAGTCTGAGATGGTTCCCTCGGTCCCTGTTGTGAGTTTAACCCACATAAGTTCAACGACGACTCTGGTGGGACTCGAACCCACAACCTTTGAATTCCTCCTTTGCTGCTTCACTAGAAGTCCAATGCGCTGTCCATTGCGCCACAGAGCCTCACGGTCCATAGTGGTCTTCTGTCCATGTTCAGTCCAGTTTTCCAGGAATTATGTTCCTTTTTGCATAATTTCACACCTCGCAGTTTATGTTCAGAGCAACTGTCAGTGCAAATGTACGCAGTAGTGTCAAAAACCAAGATGGTGACGACCAGAAACCAACATGGAGATATCCAAAAACCACCATGGTGATGCCAAAACTCAAGAGGGTGACCAAGATGGTGAGAAAAAAACAACAACATGGCGACAGCCAAAAACAAAGATGGTGATGGCCAGAAAACCAAGATGGCAACAGCCAAAAACAAAAATGGAGACAACCAAAAGCCAAATCAAAACTAACAAACCAAAGCCAAAAAGCTGAGCTGGAGGCTTGAATACAGCAGTTCACAAACCAGTGGGTGACGCCACGGTGACTACGTCCACTTCTTATGTACAGACTTTTCATTGGTGGAAATAAATTTGGCAGCAACACACAAAACAATTATTTTTATGTATTTGGATGAAAAGAATAATAAAATTGTACACAGCGGTTTGCTGGTTTACACTTCCAGTTTCCAGTGAGCACATACAGGAGAATCTAAAGGTGTTTCCACACAGGGTATTCAACCCGCAACCTGCAGACCTGGTCTGCATCTGGCTCGTATTAGTGACACCCTTTAACCCCCCTAAATCCCATAAACCCCCCCCCCCCCGAATCTGACCCACATCTTCCAGTCGTTCAGCAGCTGCAGAAACACTCGTTTATGTACAACGGACTAATTGGGTCAATCTGTGTTACTGTATCAATGACTTGGTAGGACGCCGCCATCCTCCAGTACACACACACACACACACACACACACACACACACACACACACACAAACACACACACACTGCGGTTAAGAGAAGAGACCACATTCTTGTCTTCCAGCCAAACATTACATACCGTATGTCCTCACAAGAAACCTCCTCTTCTTCTTCTGTTAAACAAAGACGTGCACAAAAGTTTTTTTTTAAGTTGAAGAAAGAGAGAGAGAGAGAGAGAGAGAGAGAGAGAGAGAGAGTGAGACGGATGACGCTAACCAGGTTTTTCTTCCCTCCAGGTTTCCACTTCCTGTGACATCATCGCACCATGCCTGAGGGGTCACGGCGTGGCAGCCAGAGATCGCCTAGCAACGCAGGTAAGGGGCGGGGCTTGGCTGGGATACGTGACTCTCTTTAGACCCTTTCCAGTGATGTTTTCTAGAGAATCGAGCTACGTTGTGGGCATTGACTGTGGTCAGGCAACACGTTCCGCTCATCCACCTCCCTCCGCCCGCCCTCAGTGTGGCTTTTCGCCCTTTAAGCAATGTCACCACACTCACCGGCGTTTACATTGCAGCTGAATGAAAAGCATGGCGCTAAGGCGTTCTTGTGTGGCGGTGTCACACGCCGACGGCCGTGACAAAGCATCAGTATTTGACGCCAACCAATCAGCAGCTGGACAGAAGTGGGACAGACCTCCTCTTTGTTTTCGTCCTAAATTCATTAAGTTGACTCCAGTGTCTGGATCCTCTTTGTTCACCAGTCTTTATATTTATCTAAATTTTAAAATCATTTCACCGATAGAGGTTTTTGATGATTGTTATGTCGTAATCTAAGATGTTTTTTCATTTTTATTCTATGGTCCTAAATCCATAGCAGAGTACGTCCTTGTTCATGAATGAAGCGGTACACGAGTTGAAGCAGCGACAAACTCCACCCGAGAAAGCTCCGGTACTTTTACGACCAGGGCCATTTTCAGGGGTAAAATGTTCCCCACAGGGTTCCTGGTTCCAGTGGAAAGTTCCCGCGGTGGAAACGGGGCTTTAATTTGATAAATATTCAGTCATTGGGGGTTACTCACATAGTGAAGTCAGTAGACAGACTGGGACTCCGTCAGCGCTCCAGAGTCATGTCATTCTCACCACCCGCTGCTATTTATAACACAACATACCGGCTGTAACTACAGCCGGTCTGCTGCCAGCATCAGGCTCTGTGGCGCAATGGATAGCGCGTTGGACTTCTAGTTGACTCCCAGGAGGAGGAGGCATTCAAAGGTTGTGGGTTCGAGTCCCACCAGAGTCGATATTTATGAAAGTAGAAGTTCTGTCAGATGCATCTGTGCATGAAGGATATTGATTAGTGCAGCTTTCACAATGTACTCAATGTTACATTTACAAGTTTGGACATTTACACTAACTACTGAACTTTTCAGGTACTTTACTTGCATATTTCTATTGTTACTTTATACTTTTCTACTTTGCACTACATATAGTATATACTACATTTATTTGACTGTGGTACATTATTTGATAACTTATTTGATAATAGTTAATTTACAGATTCAGATTATTAAAACTAAACATAATCAACCCATAAATGATTATTGGTCCTCACAGGGTCGCAGCTGCCATCTCTTTATGGAAAAACAGTAGTGATTTTTATTATATTGCTTCAGGACATTCTTCTTCTTCTTCTTCTTCTTCTTCTTCTTCTTCTTCTTCCTCTGTAGATTAAACTACTCAGCGGTATTTAAAGCAGCATTAGTGATAATTATAATAAAATTATTTATTTTATTAATTTAAGTATATTTGTTGTTAATACTTTTGAATGCAGGACTTTTACTTGTAACAGAGTACTTCTACCCGGTTGTATTACTACTAAGTACTTCCTCCACCTCTGCCAGCCAAAAGAGCTGGTAATAAAATGTTTTATTATTTTATTTCTAGTTCTCTGAGGGGAATTTGATTTAAGAAAATGGATTTGAGGTTCAAAGAGAAGACAAAATATTCCAGATGTGAATGTTAATAAAATAAGAGATGACTCAGATATTAGTATGTAGCTGGAAGTCATTTTAACCAGATTTATTTCAGTGTTTTCACTCTCAACGTTCTGTCTGAGCGGTGACTTCCTGTCACCAAACCAGCGAGAGGACCATCTGCTGTTATAACACACACACACACACACACACACACACACACACACACACACACACACACACACAAGGCTCGGTAATGATGTGTAATTACACACAGCCACCATGCTGTTTAGTTGTTATATTGGCTTCCATAGTTAGCATTCACACACACACAGTCTGTGCACACAGCACTGATTGTTGCATTCATTCAGACTTGGCATGTAGGTACACACACACACACACACACACACACACACACACAAGGAAGTAGTATGGTTTGTGGCGATAAAGTGCAGCGCTGAACAATGTTTCTGTCGTGACACACACACACAATAAAATGCCACAGCCGATCTGTTGATTATAACTGTAGAACAGAACGAAGCAGAAAATAGAGAGAACGCCCAAGATAAGGCTGCAGAATAGAAACAGAGAGGAGGAGGGAGGAGGAGGGAGGAGGGAGAGAGGGAGAGAGGAGGGAGGGAGGGAGGGAGGAGGAGGAGGAGGGAGGGAGAGAGGAGGAGGGAGGAGGGAGAGAGGAGGAGGGAGGGAGGGAGGGAGGGAGGGAGGGAGGGAGAGAGGAGGGAGGGAGGAGGGAGAGAGGAGGAGGGAGGGAGGGAGGGAGGGAGGAGGGAGGAGAGAGAGAGGAGGGAGAGAGGAGGGAGGGAGGGAGGGAGGAGGAGGAGGGAGGGAGGGAGGGAGGAGGAGGGAGGAGGGAGGAGGGAGGGAGGGAGGGAGGGAGGGAGGGAGGGAGGGAGGGAGGAGGGAGGGAGGAGGGAGAGAGGGAGGAGGGAGGGAGGGAGGAGGAGGAGGGGGGAGGGAGGGAGGGAGAGAGGAGGGAGGGAGGAGGAGGAGGGAGGGAGGGAGGGAGGGAGGGAGAGAGGAGGAGGAGGGAGGAGGAGGGAGGGAGGGAGGGAGGGAGGGAGGGAGGAGGAGGAGGAGGGAGGGAGAGAGGAGGAGGAGGGAGGGAGGAGGAGGAGGAGGAGGAGGAGGAGGGAGGGAGGGAGGGAGGGAGAGGAGGAGGAGGGAGGAGGAGAGAGGAGGAGGGAGGGAGGGAGGGAGGAGGAGGAGGAGGGAGGAGGGAGGAGGAGGAGGAGGGAGGGAGGGAGGAGGAGGAGGAGGGAGGAGAGAGGAGGGAGGGAGGGAGGGAGGGAGGGAGGGAGGAGGGAGGGAGAGAGGAGGGAGGGAGGGAGGGAGGGAGGGAGGGAGGAGGGAGGGAGAGAGGAGGAGGGAGGGAGGAGGAGGAGGAGGAGGAGGGAGAGGAGGAGGGAGGGAGGGAGGGAGGAGGGAGGGAGGAGGAGGGAGGGAGGGAGGGAGGGAGGAGGGAGGGAGGGAGGGAGGGAGGGAGAGAGGAGGGAGGGAGGGAGGGAGGAGGGAGGGAGGGAGGGAGGGAGGGAGGAGGAGGAGGGAGGGAGGGAGGGAGGGAGGAGGGAGGAGGAGGGAGGAGGAGGGAGGGAGGGAGGGAGGGAGGAGGAGGAGGAGGAGGAGGAGGAGGGAGGGAGGGAGGGAGGGAGGAGGAGGAGGAGGAGGAGGAGGGAGGGAGGAGGAGGAGGAGGACGAAGGAGGGCCCCAGGAATGAGGAGAAAACAGTGAGAAAAGAGAGGAGACATATTTTTAGCTGTGGTCCTGGTCTGTGATTGGCTGCTTTCTGAAGCCTCCCTGCCGTTATTACTCTGATAACAAACAGTCTAATGAGAAACAAGAAACAGGCAACAAACCAGGCAGCCGTTTGGAAACAGGGAGACTCACCAGGAGAGAGCGGCTCATTTTACTGGAGCGTTCGAGGCTCCATCCACGCTAATAGCTTTTCTAACTTTTGCTGCGAAGCGTCCACACTCCTCGACGTTTTGGCCCCTAAAACAGAGACGTATGAGAACGCTGCTGTAGTTTTAAATCTCTGGGGATGTGGTTTAGTCTGGATGGACAGAAGCGGAGAACTTTGAAATGACTGCGACAGAGACAGAAGCTCAAATAAGCAACTAACTTAAAAAATGCAATCTGTGACTACTAATGTTTGTAAGTGACTTTTCAGGAAAACAAGCCCAGAGTGGCTAATGATAAGCAGACTTGGCTAGAGGTTGACCGATGTGGGTTCTTTACAGAATCAGGACAGCCAATGGCCGATATATCACTCACTCTCACCCACGACTCATCATCAACCTCTTATCCGGGTCGGCTCGCAGGCCAGAACCACTTCAACTGGCTCCTTTCAACACACAGGAGCAGCAGCTCTACTCCGAGTCCCTCAGATGGCCGATATATAATGCAGATTGTCCTCCATCAATAAAATATAACAGCTTAATAATAACAAATGATACAGAAAATACAAAAAAATACAAAAAATGCAAAGCAGCGGAGCAAAACCCCCGACAGTGTGCTAATAATACACTTCCTGTTCCCTGTCCTGTTCACGCCTGTACTCCAAGCTGATCTGATCACTGAGGACCAGGTCTGATCAGGACCAGAAATGGCCCACATGTGAACTGATCTCATGACATCTTCTCCTGCAGGCTGTCAACTACAATCTACACCGTCACCAGACTTTAAAAACGCTGGCCGCATTCTCCTCGTTAATATCTGTGAGCTAACTTCACTGAAAGTTGTAGCTGCCCAACAAGCAGGAAAATCGGCCTAAAAGCTGATTTAGAAGCAGATCAGCTGTGAAGTCTCCAGTCAGAGACCAGAGGTGTGAAATTAGCGGACTGTTTAAGGGAGTTCACTTCAGGAATGAATGTAAACACAAGGAAACTGTGAGGATGTGTGTGTCAGACAGAGAGAGGTCAAAGGTCACCAGGGCGGGCCGTCACATCAGTCCTCTTGTACGGTAAATGCTGATTTGAGAGGACTCACTTCCTGTCTCTGTCTCCATCAACATGTGACTTTATCTCTCTGCTCACACACGGTTCTGCATTAAAGGAACAGTACAACATTTGTAGATACTTGACTGAAGCCTCTTATTTCCCTGCAGAATACGTAGGCCGCCGACAGGTGTGTCTGCTCTCTTTCATGTTGGCTTCATCGTCCCTCTGCAAGCTGTCGCCTTCTTTTCCCTTTTCCCCTTGGGGGGGGGGGGTTCCAGGTCTGAGCCGATCCAAGTCCATTTCCTCCGTCTGATCCGGGTATCAGTGGGTTCCTGTCTTCTTCCTTCCCATAATACTAAATATCTGTAGATAAGCTGAAATGAAATGAGGAGCTCCATCAAAAGAGAAACGGTATGGGGTGTTTTGGTGGTCTGGGTGGGGGGCGGGGTTCAAACCCGGCCGGGTCATCTGTCTAATGAAGACATAAAACAGCTATTGTGCCTGATTCAGGTATTTACGACGATACACCGATCTCCTGATTCAATGCTGTCACCATACTGGAGCCAATTCGATATGTAATGCGATTTTTAAGTATTGCAATTTGATATTCAGATTTAGAGATGTCCTGAAGTCTAAGTGTTATTTTCTTTTTAATTTAAAAGGGACATGTAATGTTTTATACTTCTGCTGAATATAATCCATCAGTCTGATTTCTATAGATGTATTTTGTATATATAGTTCCCTTTGTTAACACCTTATTTTGAAAAGCGGCCGTAGTCCCAGGTGTCTACTTCCTCTAACTCCTCCAAGGTGGTCTCTAGCTCTCCGTCAGCTCCGTTCTCTTTATCCATCCATGTTCAGCTCCATCGGGGCCGTCTGAATGCATTTAACATAAATGTCAGTATATGGAGCTCTACAGTCGTAGCGTCGGCCCGTTACGTTACCGCCGTACGGTAACGTTTCCTGTCCGTGACGGCGTTAACATGCAGCTTTAGCCGCGGCGTCTAGCTGGAGCACAGGTTTAACGGATACTTCTGGTCCTCGTGAACATGTGTGGAGGTTTCCTCAGCCGCTCCACATGTTGCAGCTCTGACAGGCTGTGATTTGATCTTTTCTAAGAAACGTTCAACATGTTGCATCACCGTCGAACACATAATGACAGCGAAGAGCTGCTCTGTCATTACTGTAATCACACACGCTGGAATCCACTCCACACTATAGTTTATGGTGTGTATTTAAAGGGCAATTCCAACTTAAATCTGCATTCACAGCTCAGAGACAAGAATCCACGTCGGCTCAGACGTTTCACGACTTTACTGCTGGCGTTTAATAGAAAGATAAGATAAAGAAATACAACTGTAGAAACTTAGTTCAAGAAAGAAAAAATGTATTACTGCACTTTTTTTAAAAGCTTGCAGCATTATTATATCACTATAACATACTATAAATCTTAATATTTAAATGTTTATTTATTTATAATGATATGCTCTTGTCTTACAGTATCCAGGCAACGTGCAGGAACAGTAAATACACAGTAAAATATGCACATCCATACTAGAAATAATATAGTGTCTGCAAAATATTAGAACAGACTCTAAATATACCCAAATACTACAATTAGCTTAGAAAATACAAACAATAACATACAAGGAAAATGTGCAATGACATGTTATATAAGCACATTAGCACAGTTTGCTAGTTACAGTTTTTGTGTTAAAATCTAATTAAATGAGTCATTAAACCGATTATTACAGGACTAAAACAGAAAGAGACAGAAAGTGTAAAGCTGATAGTCCTCTAAAAATAAAGAAGTACTATATATTATCCAACAAAATAAAAGACATCATCTCTACTAAATGGGTCATATTCTACATATATATATATATATATATATATATATATATATATATATATATATGTAGAGGTTAGATTAAGCAGGTTAACCCTGTCTCAGGGTGGATTATTGTGTTTTTAGGGTGGATGTCGGCCCACTCACCATTATGTAACAGAGCTCCTCCTGATGTGGAGTTAAAGGTTCATGTTCCTGTCAGAGTTTACAACGCTGGGACATGAAAATGAGCGGGCGGCGTCCTGTTTGAAGACGCTCCACGTGTCCGAGGTGGAGCGGGATAGTGATGGAGCTCCTCAAGGAGCGATCTGGGCTCCCCTAAAGTTTAGAGCCTGATCAGTACTGACAACAGGGCTCATAATGGTCAGTAGTTTGAACAGGACCGTGATCCATGATTTCCAAGGAACTAATTCAACCTGTTGTTGTTTCCAAAGGAGAACGATGAGGCAAATTAGCAAACGAACACAAGGCTTTCGTCCAGGAGGCTGTTTGTGTCCTGTGCCAGGCTGATCCCAAAGCAAAGCACCGTAATTCATATACTGTATGTCTGAGGGCGCTACAGCAGCCCACTGCTCCTAAAATACTAGGATGGCTTCCATGCAGAGGTTTTTGGACTATACAAATAAATAGATAAATTGAGGTCAAATTTCATGTTTGTAACTGTATGTACGAGACAACAAAGGCTTCTTCTAAGGAGTTTCCTCTGAAGACAGAAGTATATTTTGAAAAGGCTGCATGCAACATTTGTAGGAAAATTAACAAAAAAGGATGAATAACTTTTTCATATTATATCATATGAACTGTTGTAAGAGTTACGTTTCACTTTCACGTTACAACCAGCTGTTCGTTCGTGTCCCGTGTTCATAATGTTCAGTGTATTTTCACTGTACAAACCTAGTAGTTTTAAGCCCAACCATGTTTCATAATGTTTTCATATCAGGTGTTTACTACCAAAACGTGTTGGATGAGTTTGGATGAGAAGGTATTGAAACAGTTCTATCTTTATGTTTGGTCTCATCGATCGTGAGGTGAACAGTAGAAATACAGCGTTGATGTTACGTCACCTGTCATCTACCAGGAACGTGTGTTTGCTTGTTTCTGATTGGCCGATGCAGCGTCCTCAGAAAGAGACGGATGAACTGAAATGCACCAAACCACATCCTGTATCTGAAGTCAGGTGCTCAAATTTCAGCTTTGCTTCACACACACACACACACACACACACACACACACACACACACACAGAGTTGTGTACTTCTATCTTTATGAGGACACTGGATGCATTCCCTAGCCCCTGACCCTAACCCTAACCTAAACCTGATTCTAACCTGGACCTTAAAACCAAGTTTAAACCTGCAAACAGGCTTTTGACAGCCTGTCTGAAGGTGAGGACCGGCCAAAATGTCCACACTCTCCAAAAATGTCCTCACTCTGAAGGTCCAAAACTCAAATTTGTCCTCATAAAGAGCTGTACGAGAACATGCATGCATGCACACAGCACATTTACAGATTCATACCATTATATTAATGACCTCAGCCTCTAACCACCAGTCCAAGACCTGAACCAGATTCTGTTACCATAAAACAAATCAAAAATATCTAAAACTTAGTAATACACCTGACCTGAAACCTTCCTGTAACCGGGCCGGAGTTGAACCAGAGTTCAGCCCTGAGAACCAGAGTTGGACCAGGGTTGGACCAGAGTTGGACCAGGGTTGGACCAGGGTTGGATCAGGGTTGAACCAGGGTTGGACCAGGGTTGGATCAGGGTTGGACCAGGGTTGGACCAGGGTTGGATCAGGGTTGGACCAGAGTTGGATCAGGGTTGGACCAGGGTTGGACCAGGGTTGGACCAGGGTTGGATCAGGGTTGGACCAGGGTTGGACCAGGGTTGGATCAGGGTTGGACCAGAGTTGGATCAGGGTTGGACCAGGGTTGGACCAGGGTTGGATCAGGGTTGGACCAGGGTTGGACCAGGGTTGGATCAGGGTTGGACCAGGGTTGGACCAGGGTTGGACCAGGGTTGGACCAGAGTTGGACCAGAGTTGGACCAGAGTTCAGCCCTGAGAACCAGGATTGGACCAGGGTTGAACCAGGGTTGGACCAGGGTTGGACCAGGGTTGGACCTGGGTTGGACCAGGGTTGAACCAGGGTTGGACCAGGGTTGAACCAGGGTTGGACCAGGGTTGGACCAGAGTTGGACCAGTACCAAACCTGGCAAACCGTCGTTAAAGACCATAAGAAGATGACATTTTTTTCCTCCCTCATAAAACACATTGCCTCATATTTAAAAATATAATTATATCTTTTGCCTTTTTCACAACGTCATGAGAGCCTGTAATCGTCTCATTTCCAGTTTCCACCCAGACGGCAGCACACCTGTCCTGCTGCTGACGCTGACACCGAGAAGTACTTAACCTTCATTAGGGTTTAAAGTCCAGACGTCCCGGCAGGAGGACTTTCCCAACAGAGACCGTTAAATATGAACATTTTCCCCTTTTAGGTGATATTTCTGCTTCATAAAGAGTCCAGATTCTTACAGGAATAACTTTGCCAGCTGCCAGCGCCGTTGTAAAGTCGTTAACCTCCTTGTTCCTCATACCTGCGGTTGAAGAGGCGAAGTTTCATCTGGAAGTTCACCGACACAGTTTATTAAAACGTGGTGGACTTCACCGAGACAGCAGACCTGACAGCTCTAGTTGTTTTAACTTGTCGTCACTACTTCAGATAAATAATGCAGCTTGTCTCATGTTGAGAGTGGCAGCAGTCACAGGCTTATTTCGCCTTATTTAGACCTGGCATTCACACAGGCTTCAGTTCAGTTAGTCAGTCACGCTTCATTCATCCATCTTGTCTTCTCTGGTGAGCTCTGATACAGAAACTCTGTTCAGGACTAGCTGATAGAAAAGAAAGAAAGTGTGAGAAATGAATGCTGCTTCTTCCTGAGGAAAACCAGCGTGCGTGACCTTAGCAGTGAGCGATATATCAAATACACTTAGATGTATTGCAGCTTGTTCTACATGGGATGTAGTAAATAACTATATGGCCAACATGGAGGATAAATATTGTCATTTTTTTAAGCTGCTCTTGTTGAGTGTGGTGGGATGTTTTGGCCAAAGCGTTGCTGTCTACACACTATAGGAGCAAAGCTGTTAAATTTAACATGTTGTTATGTGGGCTTGGTCACATTTTACACAAGAAGAAGAAGAAGAAGAAGTTAATGCAAGATCATTTCAAACAGGGAAGCTGTGTTTTCAGACGAAACATAAGTGAAAAGCCACACAGCTGGTGGGATATAATGAAAACTGTGAGGCACAGATCATATTGATGAAGATGTTGTTGGTCAGACTGAGTTACTGGCATTAAAGAGATAACTGTGTCAGTCAGCGACGATACAATGCTCTGCTGCACACACACTTCCTGTTTGGCTGCAGGTTCACGCTCTCTTTCATTCAGTGATCAGAAAGACGCGACGCGTTTTTCTCGTTGTTACTTCCTGTCTGGAGGAGGACGGTGTGATTGAGCTGCAGAGAGACCAGAGGGAAGCAGTTTAACAGGGCAGGTGTCTGGATGCCAACACACATGTGACTAATAGAGCCAGCTGTGTTAGCCCGTCCAGCAGCAGAGCAGCAAACAAGGTAACATCTGTCTCCATTTAAAGGTGCAACACTGTGAAATTCAATCAGTGAAGAGGACGTCAGATTGTTTAGTAAATCTACTGAATAGATGTGGATTGATTGATCAGTCGATTGACTCGTTCTTCTCACAGTTAGCATGTTTGCTGACGACAGTTTCTGTGGTCAAAGATGGCGGCACAACTCTGGAGAAAATGAGATTTAATTTATTTCAGTTTGAAGTGATGACCAGAATTTCCTCTCACAGTTTTCTTCATAATTCTCGTTTTGTTATGGTCGTAACAGGAAGAGCATTTTTTCTGTTTTTACACTTCCATCTGCACAAAATGCTTAAGTCTGTTAAAACCTTTGAATACATGTATCTGTGAAACAGTAACAGGTACCAGAGAAATGAAGATAAAACTTAGTTAGGAGTCAGTTTCTCCTGATCACAGTGGTAGAATGTGATGATCTACAGGGTTAACGTCGTGGCCAAAGGCTCCACTGTGTTCACATAGTCTCCTGTAGTGGATATCAGGAGGATTTTAGAGTCTGATTCCCTTTCTAGAGCTAGAAAACCCATCTGGCACACTTTGGGTATCCAGGTGTCCAAATGGAGAGACCTCCTGGTCCTGTCCTGACTAAAACCTCTGTAGGATCTATGAGCTTTGTGTTGTTTCTATCTGCTTTGGCTCAGTTGTAGTCGAGGAGCAGCTGAATGAATTCAGATCATCTCTGTTCATGGTATCATTGATATAATGGTGTTATCCTCTGATCTAGAAAACAGTTTAAGGTGAGGATAGAAATGTACATGTTTCCTTTGGTTCCTCACAGTTTCCTCAGACAGTAACAGTCGCAGTGTTACTGACTCTGGGGATGAATCCTCTGAGGTCTTACCGATCCACAGAGACCAGGATCAGGCTGATAGTCCTGCTAGTTGTGGAGCTGTTCTGGATTTATTCTGGGTCTGTCTCGGAGAACCACAGCTTCCAGCAGCCTATAGAGCTGAAGAGGTTGTGTCTAACGTGATCATCCTCATAGAGTCTGTTTTGTTGGGATGTTTCAATAAAGTTTGATGCTTTTTGAAACAAAAAGCTTCATGTCATGATTGGGTTGTTGAGGCAAAGAAAAAGGCATTTTGTTTGTGTTCCTGCTGAGTTTCTGATCAGTTTCTGTAGATTTGAATCTCTTTCTCTTTCTGTCTCTCTCCAGCCGCCAAGCGTCCCTCCTCAGTCTCGTCTCTGAGTGGGATTGTGGGTAGGATGATGTCGTCCGGCGAGCGAGGAGCCTCGTCCTCCTCCTGCACCTCCGTCAACACCGTTTGCTCCGACAGCGAGCGCCCTGCCTCCCTCTCCCTCTCTTCCTCTGCGTCCTCCGTCTCCCTGCAGGACACCTCCCACTCCTCCTCTTCCTCGTCCTCCTCCTCCTCTCTGCCATATGGTGTCGTGCCGACCTACAACGCCTCCTCTTCCTCCACACCGAAGAGGAACGGCTCTGACATCAGCCTGGACCTCACCCCCCTCGTCACGCCGCAAGGAGGAGTTCCTGTTGCCAAGGTGACAGGTGGAGGTAACTCTACTAATGGACATTTAGCCAATCCGGTGGCGACGGCGGTGGCCACACCCAGACAGCTATCTCGGCTGGAGCGAGTGGTTCTTGAGATCGTAGAGACGGAACAAGCCTACGTCAGAGATCTGAAGAGCATGGTGGAGGTGAGAACCAGAGCTGCAGCTAATGAATACTGATTTATTTTTAAAATGGCTAAACGCCAACAAATATGGACGGAGACTGAATAATTTGTCATATTTAAGTTAAGATAAGATCGTACTTTATTGATCCCCGGGGGGAAATTCAAGAAATTTTTGCAGCTAAGTGGTAAAAAAATACATCACATATATATAAAAAATATATCACCTGTTTCAAAATGTCAGTGAAAGGTTAAAATGAGGACGACATCAAATGACAAAAACCCCAAAGATATTTAAAGGTGAGCTTCAAACAGCTACAACTGGAGCGAGTTTAGTTGATGACTGACTTCAACAATAAATCCTCACAGCTGATTGGCTGGATCAGGAGGAAGTAGATCTCACTCTACAGTCTGTAGCACCAGCGGTCAGTTTCTATAACTCAGTTCAATGTCCCATCCAGGATTTAGACAATCACACTCTGCATATACAGGCAGCAAGTCAGTAATCAGATTACTCTGGAAGCATGGCTCTTTCTGATGAGGACAGACAGGTATTCAGAGGACAGCTTCTCTTTTCACTTTTACAGAAAGTCAGGTGTCAGCCAGTCACTTTGGGCGATATTATAACGATCTATAACATGTGATCTCTGTCCAACTTTTGCTACTTAAACGCTGCATAATCTGGACGCAAAGTAAGGGGCAAGAGTCAAAGGGTTAAAAAAGTCTCTTAATTAAACATTGGTGTGTTTTGGGCGTAACAGGAGTTAATCCAATCAGAGTGTCGTCTCATTCCCTCGATAAGACAGGTGCACCTTCATATATTATTGATATTGATATTTAAAAGGCAGATTCGAGCGAGCTGTTTTCTACTGAGGAAACGGTTTTACTCGTGTGCGAAATGACAGTATGCAAGTAGATGTATGTGGTCGTCCTCTGTCCCATCAACAAGTCCATCCGACTGCATCTGAGCACCGATAACCCGTTTAACCACTGCAGGGTAAATTCAGTATGTGATAATAAGCATTACATAAATACAATGAACGTGTATTGAAAAATTATGAAAACTGCATTGCTTTCTAATGCAACCCACGGGGGACTTGGTACTTTGCATAATGTGGCTCTGGAGGAGTTTGCGTATATCCGGGCGCTGTCGGAGAGGTGCTGCATAACACACAAATTCGTCGTCCTCAAAACGGCGGCGTTTCGGAGGAGTCCACGCTCACACTCATACAACGACTGTCACTTGTTGTGTTTAGTTTCTGTGGTTGAAGCGACAGCAGCACAACTCTGGAGAAAATGAACTTTTCTTTACTGTGTTTCACAGTTTTCTTTCTAAGAGTCTGAAGTAGCCTCCGGCTACACTCTCACAGGTAGAGGGATGATGAGAGGAGACGCCACAGAGGGACGTGACCACCGTGACCTCTGTGGTCACGGTGAGCAGCGTTCAGAGCTGCAGGTTGATCAGAACAAAATGGCTGCCAACTGAACCTCATAATATTCATTATATTCTGAATCTGAATCTGTCGCCTGAATTCAGTGTTTTCCTGAACATGAAATAAAACACCGTCACTGTATTTAACTGAGGAGGAGCTGCTGCGTGTGCTCATGTTACTCTCCGAATAATTAACCCTTTAAATAGCAGGAAAATACTGCACCAGACTGTAGACCAGGTTTCTGTTGGTTAGTCACTTTCTGCTGCCTCAAGATAGCAAAGCGCTAACAAAGTGTCTGACCACGCCTCATTTTAACACCCCATGGGTGCACAGATGGGTGCAATAACATTTACTACTCACATAACGTGGGTGCTGGATGTGAAAATGACAAGAAAATGACAAGTGCGTCGGTCTGCATCTAGCAATGACAGCTGAGCTGTGGGGTTCAAGCCCAGAGTGTAATGTGTATAACGGCATCAGCTCACTGTTCGAGCTGTTCAAAGACGTGACCCCAGAGGCTCACCGACGCTCGCCGATGCCTCGCAGACGTTACAGATATCTAGCATGCTAACTATCTGGATCTGTCTGGGACTTCAGCCACGAGCTGCAGCCAATGAGAGTGTGAGACACAGGTTGAGGGTTAACAGATTAAACTATATTACCTTGATTTTCAAATTTCCTTAACCCTGTGTGGACAGGTGGCGTGATGCAGTGGGACTGATCTGAAGTAATCTGTTATTAGAAATGTGATTTTGAATGAGGGTTTCTTACGCAGCGTCCTGGAGCTAACAAGCTTAACGACATACGTTTACCACATTCTCTTCCCTTTACGGCCTCAGTAACATCTGTAACATCTGTAAGGCTGGACACTAACAGGAGGTCATCTGTTGACCCCAGCGCCGTGGTAACATGTAGTATGAGTTTAGGTTGTTACCAGGTTAGCAGTCAGCCAACAGAACAAACCACTGAGGACTGGTGGGGCTGATTGGTTGCCACGGTAACCAAACCAAACGTTACCTGTCTGCCACGATCACGACGAAGCTGTGGTTTAATGTAGGACACAAATAAATAGAAATGGCAGCAGTACAGCGTGTGTGTGTGTGTGTGTGTGCGTGTGTGTGTGTGTTGGGGAGGGGCTAGCTGTAGTCTAGATTTACTGGCCAGGTGTGAATGCCTCTGGGCCAGTTTACCTGCAGCTGGCCTCCACACACCTCCGCCCACTATTGCACCATCGGTGGACAAACATGTTCAGAACTGGCTCTGGATTTAAGAAACTTTTACTTGAATCATTTTAGTCTGAACGTACAGTAACATCTGTCTTCATCACCCTCCTCTTCCTCTGTTTGTCTTCTTGGGGCTGAAACATAACTTTCCTCATGTTGTGTTGACAGTGCTTCTTTTTATTTATGCTGTATGGCTCCAAACCTGTCACATACGGACGCTTGGTCGGGATCCTTTAGTGTCGTTTTGTAACGTGCAGGGTGGTCCGATAGACTTTAACACATGGTTAATGTTACGTACCCTCATACAACTGGTATGTATGAGGGCTGGTATGCTATCTAATGAAAAGTTATTCCCCAGTTTTCATGTGTGTTCTTACGAATGTCTACCAACACGTGTCGAGTTCCTCTCGTTACGTGCTGAGTCTTTTCAAAATAAACTACCATCTTCACTGGAAACAACTTGGTTAGGTTTCGGAAGAGATGGTGGTTTGGAATGAAATAACTAGAAAGGTCGCGTTGCTCAAGTACAGAAGTAACAAGTCAAATGAATCAACGTTGACAATCTCCCAGGTAAATGTCTGGTGTACAACCCCGACCTCCTCCCCACAAACATCTTGTAACGTAATGTAACGTAATGTAACGTGATGTTAAGTGATGTGACATGACACAACGTGACGTAATGTAACATAACGAAACGCAACACAACTTAATGCAACACAACGTAATGCGACTAAGTACTATCTTTTCCTAAACCTAACAAAGTTGTTTCCTGTTGAGACGGATTTTGAAAAGACCGGAGCAGAAATTGCTCCCTAGTGCTCAGAAAACGCTCTCAGAAAAGGACGTTAACTTCCATGATGAATCAGTAACAGTTTGAATTGACCTCAACGTTTCATTCATCTGAACAGCGTTACTATCTTTACCACTGTTGCATTGTGGGAAATCAATCGGAGTTTCTCTTTACTGGAGGAATGCGTCAGATGTTTGGAAGCAAGTTCTTCTGTGAGGAAAAAATGTACTTTTTCAAAGGGAGTTTTGAATGAAGGAATATTTTTGTGAGAATTTGCTGACTTGGTGGAGTGTGTGTCCCATCCATCAGTGGTCCAGGTGCACCAGGCAGTGTGTGTGTGTGTGTGTGTGTGTGTGTGTGTGTGTGTGTGTGTGTGTGTGTGGCCTCCATCTGTCAGACTGGAGTGTGAAACATCCTTTTGAAGTAAATGAGAGAATTTACTGCTGCTTTCATCGTCTGCCATGACACACACACACACACACACACACACACACACACACACACACACACACACACACACACTCGTAGCTCGGCTGTCATCAGGTTCATCAACTGTCTGTCAGTTTCTTCTTCTCTGACCTTCCACAGAGGACGAACTTCTCTCTCGTCACCACATCTTTCTTCTTTGTTGGTTAATCCCTCCTGACTCTCTCGTTTTCAGAGGTCAAATCCACACGTCTGGTATCGTCCTCCTGCCGTCAGTAAAGTAGTTTATTGGTGGATCGTTAGTAGATTCTTGTCAGACTGTGGCTCCTAAAAAATACAAAGGGTTGCACAAAAAGGCGAATTGATGACACGATAATGTTGAAGGCATATAACGAGCAACAAGAAGACCATTCTGTCTTTCGGCGTTTAGTCTGTACCGACACACTAAACACTCAGAGTTAGCGACGTCGTATACGAAGAGAGAAAAAGCTGGTTGCATCCAACAAACACCAGACTTTTAACCAGGAGACCGACGTGTTCATCTGTGTTTCGTTTTTTTAGTTACATTAGTGACGTTTGTCGGCTTTTTTTATTGCCGTTTGCGACGTGTTTTTCGTAGATGTGTTTTACTTAGCTAAGTTTACACAACACCACTTTCACCACTTTGAGAAATCAGGTGCTCAGCCCATTTGCATGAGAAGGCATATAAATGCCATGATAATGTGCAGGGTGTTTAGCGGGCTGTAAGTACGCCTGTCTTTCTTGCCCAACGATAACGTTTTCCCTTAACCTAACTAAGTGTTTTCCTAAACACTTAGGAACACTTTCCTAACCCTAAACCAAACTGCAGACGTTTGTGTGGCGTAAAATGCGTCCTCATGACATGCAGAACGTCCGTGTAATGTTGTTTTATTCATAAGTCGTCCCGTGAGAGCCGGTCTGCATGCTGCCGTATTTAACTGCTAACTTCAGTAACAGTTCAGTGTGGAATCAGAACAATCCCAGAATTCCTCTCTCCTGATGGAAAGGAGGTTTGATATATGATAGTGTATGTGTGTGTGTGTGTGTGTGTGTGTGTGTGTGTGTGTGTGTGTCCTGTAATGTAAGCCTTCATTCCTGCTGCTCTCTGCATTTGAGGTTTTGCTGAAGTCTGGTTTTGATTGAGGCTACATGATGTCACGCTCGCTGGGAATCTGAACCAACTACCATAATAGGCCTGTGTGAGTGTGTGTGAGAGAGAACAATAACCACTCACACACACAGAAAGAGGAAAAGAGTGAACTTATAAACTCATTTCTCTCTAAAGTTTTGACGAATAATTCCTCATAAAGCCGACTGAGATCACCCGACCTGGTTCAACTCTGTTCATTCATTTTTATTCTCCCATTAAAATTCCTCTTTCTGCCTGTTTTCACGAGCTTTCTGGGAAATTGCTGAAATTAGAAATAAGTGAAGAATCGCTTCATCGGTTTCAGAGTTCGTGTTGTAGTTTTCTGAGAGAGAAAAGTGGCGGAGTGAACATGAGACGGGATTCTGCTGTTGACCTGCAGCCAAGTGGGACAGGAAACCGACTGAGAGGGGGGGGGGGGGGGGCGAAGAAAGATGGGGGAGGAACAGATGACGGGGGGGGGGGGGGGGGGATCAACGTTGGGGAATGAGAAAGGCTGGAAAAGAAGGAGAAGAACTGGAGAAAGAAAAGGACGAGTTGACAGAGAAGAATGTGAAGGGAAAAAGGAGGAGGTGGATTTGGGGAACAAGAAGGGGAAGAAGCATAAAGACAAAGACTGTATGTGAAACCTCATACTGTACTAGTACTATGTGCTGATTGCAGTATTCAAGAAAAGTAAAATCTCCAGTCTGCATCGGACCAGTCGCCCTCTCCTACTGCATCCCACAATGCAAAGCGCTGGAGCGGTACAGACTGTGGTCACAACAACAGCAGCAGCCAAAACAGCAAATTCTTTTTTACATATTTTGCACATTTCATCAGTAAATCCACTTCTAAGCATTAACACAGAAGTTATGTGGAGATGCTTTTTATACAGAGCAGGTCTGGACCGAAGATCCGCCATGAGCATTGCACTGATATGTGCTGTGGCAAGAGAAAAACTCGCTGCGGTAGAAATCTCAGGTAGAACCTCGTAGCTCATGGTGGGCGGCCATCTGTCTTGACCGGCAGCAGTTTTATGATATTAATGAATCGAACATTTGATCCAACGTTTTCAGAGTTAGCTAGAGCCTGAAGGGGGTCGCTACCTCGCCAGCCGGGTGGTGACGCCACCGAGACAGGAGGCTGTTATTATACGACTAAAGTCGTCGGGTGTATATATAGCACTAAACGTGTCCTTCCATCCGTCCTTCTGTCCGCTGTCGTTTCAGATCACAACTCAGAAACTATTGAATTAGGAACTCCAGTGTTGGTGTGATGGCTGACAGTGTTGTGGGGGTGGGGTGAGACAGAGGAGAAGGAGAGAGGAAAGAGGAGAAGGAGAGAGGAGAGGAAAGAGGAGTCAGAGAGCTTCCTGCTGAGACAACATGACTCTAACATTCATCTATTATCTGGAGGGAGATGACGTCGCTGGTTAGGTCTCAGTGAATGTCGAGGATCAGTGTTTTATATTCCCGTCTCCCTCGTTGATGATCCTGTTCGTCTCACTTCACTCTGAGCTGGTAGAATAAATAGTTCAGCTAAAGCTGGTGGAGCTAAACCTGCTGTAACGGCTGGCTGAGGTTTGTTTTGGTTGACGGCGTCACGTTACTCAGACTACAACAAATCAATTTCAAAATCTTAAAAGAAATAAATTGTGACACAGGTGAATTGTTTTTTCTCCGACCACATTAAGTGTCTAACCAAACTTTAACCACAGCAGTGCTGTGAAACCAGACCTCAACCTGACCATACTCTGAGTATAACGGTGTGACTGTCGTCCTCGTAAGGCTTCATTCAGGAGGGTAGACCACATATGTGAAATGTTCTAATGGATTTTAAAGTACTGGACCACTGTGCTATTACCACTGTCGCCTCACAGCAAGAGGGTCACAGGTTTGATCCAGCTTGGGGCCTTTCTATGTGGTGTTTGCATGTTCTCCCTGTGTTACCTTGGGTTTTCTCCGGGTTCTCCGGTTTCCTCCCACAGTCCAAAGACATAACCCCTAACGGGATAAGTGGTCAAAGATGGATGGATGGATGGATTTTAATTGTGACCCACTTTAAACTAAAACTCTCTTCAAGTTGTCCTCTTTCTTTCATCCATTGTTTTGTCGCTCCACTTCTCTCGTCTCCACGATGTTTGTTTTATTTGCATCCCTCCGTCTCTTCCTCATTCCTCCTGTCTTCTTCTCTTCTTCATCATCTTGCTGAGCTCTCTCATTTCTCACTCATCTCTCTCTCCGTTACTCTCCCTCTCTCTGCCTCCATGCCCTCCAGTGTGTGAGCTTCCTGTTGCCTTTAAAAGGTGATGAATGTGGCCAAGGCCTCTCATTATATACCTCATTATACACACACACACACACACACACACACCGCACACACACACACACACACTTCCACATACAGAGTGCTTGTTTTTGTTCCCAATTTAGGGAAAAAACAGAAACAGACAAGGAATGGGGATATGTTTTTTTCCTTGCAGCCACAGTGTCCATGTGTGTGTATGTAGAGAAAAAAAAAAAAAAAAAAATAAACACAAACACACACACACACACACACACACAAACAGTGTCTGCAGACTTTACAGTCATTGTAAATGTATTTTGCCTTTCCCAGGCTCAGAGAGCTGCAGCTTCCATCTGTGGCGACGTGCAGCCAAACAAAAGTAAAAACTTTAAGTTTTAGCAGCGAAGTGCAGTCAGACAGTAAACAGATCATGTGACTCCTGTGACATGTTGACGTGTGCTACAGACAATTTCTTCCCACCTGAAACACGTGAACACGCCTCTGTAACACATGACGCTTACATATTTCAATAGATACACAGTTTCAGCTTAAATCAATGGTTACTCTTGTGATTTGATAGTCGTTATTTGTACTGTAATTTATATTAAATATTAAGTACTACAATATCCATGGAAACTATGGAGCTATAAGAGCTCATCACTTGATGAAACAAGTCAAACTCGGCTTTTATGTCCCAGATGAGTGTGTGTAACTTTACTCTGTAAATATTAATGGATAGTCTATGTATAATGTATAATCTAAGAGACTGGGCTTGTATCTCCGAGCGATTAGCTGCAGGCTAATGTTGCACTTCGTTGCTGCTCGCTGTGAATTTAGTTAACAGTGGGACTGATAACCTGACCCTGTCAGATAGTTTGTTTCACAGAACCATCGGAGAAGCTGAATGTATTTGTTTAAAATAAATACTTGGATGAACCATCTGTCAATCAAACTAATAAAAGCTAAATTAGCTGAAGGTGAAAACATATTTTCCATCTAGAAAAGCCTTCAAAGCTGCTCTTTGCTTTTTCCTTCAATGCAGAAATACTTCATGCATGGATTTATTAATGAATCATGTCTTCAGCTGAGGCCAGTACAGTGATGCAGTGTGGGTCATGGTAAAAAACAACAACACAGAGTTGTCTATCTAGCAAAAATGATGACGGCTATAACCCAAGATGGAGATGGCCAAAAAACAAGATGGCGACAGCAGAAATGCCACACCAAGGCTTCAAAACCGTAGTCCATAAACCAAACGGTGACGTCATGGTAACTATGTCCACTTCTTATAGTCTATGGTTGAAACAGAAAGCATTTTAAAACGACTGGCTGTGACACACCTGGTGTCTGAAGGTAAATAATAAATAAAAGTATTTGCTGCGCAAGATACGTGTAAAATAACAGCTGACACTGTTGGAGATGTTACATATTTATGTCCTGATGTACAGAATGGGAAAATAGCAAAAGTCATTTTAAATGTGCTCCTCAGCCAACGAGGCATGAAAATGATGGTCTGAGTACGTAAACATGAAAACAACATGGAGGACACGTTTATCGCTCAACGTTCACAGACTGCTAACGTTCTGTCAGCCATCATGATGAGCTGCTGTCCTCTGCACAGATCACACTCTAAGCAGCTTTAACTTCCTGTTTTTTGTTTTTTTTTTTGTTATTTCCTGTTTGACTTCCTGTCTGATGCCAGCGTCTCTGACGGCGCAGGTGGTTTCCTGTTCGCACCGCTAGTGTCGATCTTAAAGGTTTGGTGGTGATAGGTGAGGAGAGGATGATGCGTCTCAAGGTGGTGGCAGAAGGTACCACCTGTTAAGAAATGTAGAAAGAAGGCAGGTGTGTTAAATCATGGCATGTTGTCTTATGCCTTCATTAAATAATAAAAATGGTAACGGCTTAATAAAACTGGAAAGGTCCAATTAGTGAAACACCAAACATCTGCTGAGCTGAAAGGTGATATCTCCTTTATCAGGACAGTTCAGCGAATCGTTGAAACCACCACACTCTGCAGAATCTAACATACAGCATATGATGTTTTTATCACTCAGACTAAGACCAAACTCATTAGAAACATATTTCAGGTCTGATCAACGTTTATCTCATCGCTCTCTCTGTGTTTCTGCAGGATTATCTCGGCTGTATCATCGACTGCGGTTCTCTGCCGTTGAAACCGGAGCAGGTCAGCACTCTGTTCTGCAACATCGAGGACATCTACGAGTTCAACAGGTAACTCACCTGCTCGTCTCAGCCTCAACACACCTGCACAGCATGACATTTAACAAACACTGAAGACACAACGCGGCTCCTCAGGAAACCATCTGCACTCATATGGCTTATGGATGTCATGCTATGACTCACTATCAAGGACAGAAAATTACTTACATATCAATTAAAAAATGTAAATAAATAAATAAATAAATACAAGAATAAATAAATGTTGAAATAAATTTAAAAATGATCTGATGCATAAATGAATGCATAAATACAAGAATAAATAAATGTTGAAATAAATTTAAAAATGATCTGATGCGTAAATGAATGCATAAATACAAGAATAAATAAATGTTGAAATATATAAATGCATAAATAAAAGACTGCAAGACTAAATAAATGCATAAACAATAAATAAATGCTGAAATAAATACATAATTAAATAAATGAATAAATACAAGAATAAATAAATGCTGAAAAAATATGTAAATAGATAAATTCACAAATAAATAAATGCTGAAATAAAGACATAAATAAATAAATACAGAAGTAAATAAATGCTGAAATAAATGCTGAAATAAAAAATAGATAAATGTTGAGCATAAATGATCAATAAAAGTTGATAATTAACATAAAACTGAACTGTGACTGAATAAGGAGCCACTTGCTGTGTCTGTTACGGTAGAAATGTGATGTAAATGCAGTCGATTTAAAATGTTTTTGACTGGTGTGGGGATGAGCAGGTGAAGGAAGGAGATGACTCTCGTGATTCAGTTTCTAAAGTAACTAAAGCTGTCAGATAAATGTGGTGCAGTAAAAAGCAGACGACCTGCTGAGGTGTAGTGGAGTAGAAGTACTTTGAAACTGTACGTACAGTACTTGAGTAAATGTCCATTCCTCCTCTAATTATCCAGAACGTGCAGTGAACAGATGCTGAACTTGGACCTGAGTCCAGTCTGAGATGGTTGTGATGGATGCCAGTGATGCGTTTCACCACAGCGCTGTGAACAGGAAGTGCGTGTTTTGACACGGAGCATTAGCTAATGTTTCATTTAACTGTGAAAAACTTGTTCCACTGCTGAAACAAGACAATGATCGGTGGCTTTGAGTTTCTGGAAAATATCTTGTGGGTAACACATATAGAGATGGAGAGATAAGCTGGAAACATTCAGACGCAGAAATGAACGGAGCAAGGCACTACCGCTGCCAGGGCTGCGGGTTTGAGTCCCACCGGGACGACTCCGCCAGAAAAAAGTGCTCTGCTGGTGTTTTTTAGGGGATGAAAGTGAGCAGCAGCAGCTGCTGAGCTCATATGTCTGAACCAGATCCTCCAGCTTTTACAGGAACGCTGAGAGAAAGTGTCTGAATCTGTGTCACGCTAGTTTGAGCGAGCAGCCGTCGCTCCTGGTATGTTCACATGCTGCCAAACAGCCTGGCTCTCTGCTGCAGTGCATTGTGGGTGAGTTTCATCCGTTTAGAGAGGAGAGCGTTTGCTGTGTCGGTCTTGCTTTAAAGTCCCGGCGTGACGTCGCAGTGAGCCAGGTTTTAGTGATGTGCACACAGGTGGAGCATGAACGTGCATGGATGTATCCGCCTACATGCAAAAATATCAGCACATTTCAGTTCATACAGAGAATATTTAGCCTGGATGGAACAACAAAGAAACAGAAAAACTATTCTCTGTTGTTTCTGATCCGCTCTCTGCTGAGAAACAATAAAGATGTCGAGGCACAGTGGACCACGGTTTGTCTTACTGTCGGGCCTGACAGACCATTTCAGCATTTCAGAATAAAACAATGACTAAAGTCCACAGAAGTAATGAATTCAACTTACGAGATCTTTTCATTTTTAATACAGTATAATTATCAGTGAAATAAACAAATTTATATTTCACGAAATTATTTATTGGTATTTATGATTCTGAAGCCAAAGCATTTTGTCTGCCTGATTTGGTGGATTTTGTAATTTTTCCTTGATATTTGTGCTTCTATGAGAACTTAAGTAGGCAAAGTAGACACAGTGAAATGGTTTCTTTTTTGTTTCCTACTTTGTTGTGCTGCAGCCTATAGACAGTTAATACTGTTTAAATTTCTTTCATGACCGCGGTGGGAAAATAAGTAAATAAATAAATAAATGAAATATATAAATGCAATGTAAATTTCTCCACTGTGGGACTAATAAAGGAATATCTTATCTTATCTTAAATGCATAGATAAAAGTAACAATGCAAGAATAAATAAATGTTGATTAAATACAGAAAAAATCTCAAAATAAGTGCATAAATACAAGTTTAATTAAATGTTGGTAATAATGGTAATAAATAAATGCATACATAAAGCAGGAGCCGGTTTTGGTGCAGCCCCTCAGCCAGCGAAG
>CAMQGK010000110.1:2777500-2785000 GCA_947000775.1 Pterois miles | reverse complement strand
TTATTATTCTGCACAGTTACTTACTTTAAGTATATGTTTATGCGGATACTTTTGTACTTTAAATAAGATTTTGCAGGACTTTTACTTGCTAAAGAGTATTTGTACTTTGAATACTTCTTTCAATACAACACAAACACACAGAGTGATGTCAGTGCTGCGTTCCCATGATGCACTGGGCCAGCAGCTGAGTCAGACTGATTGATGAGTGATGTCACATGATTGGTGGTGACTTTAACTCTGTTTTCCTTTCTTGCCTCTGAACGTTCTCGTGTTTTATTTTCTGTCTTTGTGTGTGTTCTCTCACGTCTCCTTCGCTGTGATTCAGGATTTGACCTTTAACCCCTCCCTGCTAACTGGGGTCACAAACACATTTGTACCGCTATCCTTGTGAGGACCCTCGCTGACGTAATACATTCCTCAGCCTGTTGAACTAAACCTGATTCTAACCTTAAACCTGAAACCAGGTCTGAACCCTCCAACAGCTCTTTGAAGTCTTGACGTCTATATTTCTAACTACTGATAAAGCAGTACGGGACCTCACACTCTCACATTCCTCTCGTGGTTACTGTGGATCTGTGTGTTCCTCGTGTAATTTCTCATATCTTTGTTTTAAGTAAAGATCTGAGTTATGGACCGGTATCTACCAGAACCCCTCCTGGGAGCCGTGGTGACAGTTAGGAGTAAAACCACGTAGCTCAGAGAAGGTTATTTATGAAGCAGAGGAAGAACGACTCCTGGGAGGGAGTTAGACGTGGCTCTAAGTATGACGTTGACGTGCTGTAATCGTCCTGACAGACAGGATTTAAGGTGTTAGTATGTAAAATGTACTGTATGTAAAATACAGAAAACTGCACTGTAGGTTTCATGTGGTGTAACAAATATATGTGAAAAACATGTAACACAGCAGGCTGTCAGCAAACACTGGCACAGATACGTTGAATGTTGGTGATTTTGCATTCGGTCAGACCAGGTGACGCGGTATATGGAGTGACTGTAAAGGTACGTGGTACTATAACGACTTTTACTAGCTAGAAAGTACCCAAAGGGCAGGTGGGAGGGTGAACACAGGACGCCAGCCAGGAGACGGCTGTCAGTTCCCACGTGGAAGCAAAACGCTGTCGTTGCACGTAACATAAAACAGTCTCCTCCTATGGGCGCTTGTTACTATGGTAGTTATGTTACGTGGTTATATTACTTAACTCTGCAAGCACAGTAACAAAGCAAGCAGCAGCAAGCTGCTAACCCTGGAGTTGTTTCTCCACTGTGGGACTAATAAAGGAATATCTTATCTTATGATGTTACGTTGTTATGGTTGTTACACCATAATATCCAGTATGTACCTAACCTTTAGCCTGTTCATTTCTAACTGCTTACTTTTTGGCATGTGTGCATCTACAGTTTGCACCTCAGCGTTCACCAGTTTACATTTCTGGCATTTTGCTTTTGCACCTTATTGATAATCTTTATTATTTATAATTTGTTTTATTTTCACTATTTCCCATTTTGCGTTTCAACTGCTGCACAATAATTTCCCTCCGGATAAAGTTTTATTGGGTGCTATTTGATTTTTGCCATGTATTGATAATCTGGACACTTGATGAATATGGACCATAATGCATGTTGATTGATGTTTATTGCTCCATAAATAGAAGTCAAATGTATCCTGGGCTGCTGTTGGACTCAGTCAAACACTTGACTGAAACTGCTGTTGGAGTCAGATAATCAGACTGAGGGTTAACATGTGGAGTGCTTGTGTTGAGGAGACAGAGCTGTTGGTTAAGGTTGCCTGCAGCTCTTTCATATGATAGTTAACACAATTACAGGTCTGAGAGCCATCAATCAAACATGAGTCTGAGGGATTTATTGAACTTTCGCACTCAGATATGTTTTTATAGCTCGATACCAGACGTGAATTATACATGACAAGCAGCAGTAAATACTGTGATGCAGTGATTTAGTGGCTCTGCTGGGTGGTCTGCTGCTCGGATCACCAGGCATGTTTTAATCTCAACACCAGCTATAATCAGTAGGAGAAGCTGTCTCTGACAGCCCCATCACTGTCTCCTTACTTCTGGTGGTCCTGTTTAATTGTGGACCTCTGAAATCTGCTGGATTACTTTAAAACAGAAAGAGAGCACCATTCATCCAGAGAGGAAACTCTTTAAGAGTTTCTGTAGATGTTAGCAACACATCCTCACTCCCGACTCCTCACATACCGACGCTCGGTCAGTGGCCCTACGCTCCCTCTGACGCTCTCGGTTCCCTCTAACATAAGGCATCATTTATTTTCAAAATAAACCTCTGTGTACCATCTTGGTTTTATTGACCATCACTTCTTGGTGGCCGTCTCCATCTTGTTTCTTGTCTGTTACCTTCTTGGGGGTTTTTTTACTGTTACAATCTTGGTGTTTTGCCGTCACCATCTTGGTTTTTGGCTGTTATCATCTTGATTTTTGGACGTAGATATCTTGAATTTTGCCCATTTTCAGCCCTTGCCATCTTGGTTTTTGGCTGCTGGCGTTGTAATTTGCAACCAGAAGTGACATGAGAGTGTGGATCTAAGTACAACTGAAGGCTTAATGAGTCGTCTCTCAACAGCTTCGTTCTCTCGTTCTCATGTCAGCTTTACAGATAAGTTTTAAAATGCCTGATTCGTCTCTGTAATATAAACGAGTATAATATAATGTAATAATGAGGCTCGTTCGTCTTTGCTCCAGCCAGACTCCACTAATAATATTTTCCCCCAGTGTTTTATTATCTGTACTGCTGAAGTCGATTTATGTAACTCCATAAAAATGAAGACACCCTGTCATCAAAACATCAGAGTATAAAAGTAAAACTTAAAAACATGCTGTCTCCAGGTATTAAAGGCTAAAGAGAGTCTTTGTATTGCTGGTAAATCTCAGGTAAATTCACTTTAGACTGTTTATCAAGTGATAATGTTCCCAGTGAAGCCAGTCCACCTTAAAACCACTTCGGTGCTCCTGATGTATTCTTTCCCTGATACTAAACTCACTTCATACGACTCTCAATGAGTAATTACAATCTGTCTGTGGACTATTAAGAGAAATGAAAGAGAGAAAGATAAGCCAGCCTCAGTATTTGTGTTGGACCGGCTCAGAGATTCTGTCCTATCAAACGTTTCAGCCTGAGCTGCTTCCTCCTCTGACAGGACAGTAAATCAAATGAACCCGAACTGACTCCAGATCAGTTTCAGCAGCAGCAGGTCGATCTGCTGCTGCTGAAACTGACCTGGAGTCAGTTTCAGCCCTCTCCTCCTCCTCCTCCTTCTCCTCCTCTTCCTCTCTCTACTCTTTGTCTTCCTCCCCCTCTTCTTTGTTCTCTCTCCTTCTCCTCTTCCTCCTCCTCCTCTCTCTGCTCCTCTTCTCCCTCTCTCTCTCTCTCTCTCTCTCTCTCTCTCCCTCCTCCTCCTCCTCTTCCTCTAGTGAAGCAGCATATCTCAGATGCCTCACCGTCAGCTGCTCTTCATCACTCCGTTAAAGAGTTGTTTGTGAGGATGAAAACCAGACCCGTCAGCCCTCGTTGTATTTGGTTTGGCCCGGCTCGGTACTCGAGGCTCTGGGGTCGGGGGTCGCAGGGTGCCGTGGGGTGCTGTGGGGTGCTGTGGGGTGCCGTGGTGTGCCGTGGGGTGCCGTGGGGTGCCGTGGGGTGCCGTGGGGTGCCGTGGGGGGCCGTGGGGTGCCGTGGGGGGGCCGTGGGGTGCTGTGGGGTGCTGTGGGGTGCCGTGGGGTGCCGTGGGGTGCCGTGGGGTGCTGTGGGGTGCTGTGGGGTGCCGTGGGGTGCCGTGGGGTGCTGTGGGGTGCCGAGGGGTGCCGTGGGGTGCCGTGGGGTGCTGTGGGGGGCCGTGGGGGGGGGCCGTGGGGTCAGGGTTGGTTCTGTGTATCTAGCAGCTCAAGCCTCTGAGAAAAGAAGTGACATGATAAAATGCGAGGGGAGTGTTAATGTTTAGTTATCGTCATGGTGATGCAGCTAAAGCTGTTCATCTTCATACTGTACTGTTTTAGCAGCTAGCATACATAAACAACAGCATGGATCATCAGCTCATGCTAACAGGAAGTGATGTAATAAGTGAGCGATGGGGCGTCAGACTGCTCCTTCTGAACACCAGCGTCCAATAAAATAAAGAGAAAGAAAACAATACAGATTTATGTTATTTTTCTACATATTTCTGGAGCCACAATTCATTTAAACTCTTCCTCTCCTTCATTTCTTGCATTGCATTATGGGACAGTGTATCAGTAGCACACTTCAAAATAAAAGCCTTTTGTAGTTTTTACACTGTAAATCCTGCTTCGATTTGATCTGACATTTTTAAAACCTACTGTCAAATCTTGCTCTTGAACGCACCATTTAGGAGAACTTTTACAGTAAACTGATCCCTCCTTCTCCTCTTCCTCCTCTTCATCCTCCTCCTCCTCTTCATCCTCCTCCTCATCCTTCTCATCCTCGTTGTTGTCCTCTTCCTCCTCCACCCACTAGTCTTCTTCATCCTCCTCCTCCTCCTCTGTCTCCTCATCCTCAACCTTCTCCTCGTCTTCCTCTTTCTCCTCCTTTCTCTACTCCTTGTCTTCCTTCTCCTCCTCTTCCTCTTCCTCATCCTCCTCTCTCTACTTCTTGTCTTGCTCCTCCTCCCTGTCCTCCTCCTCCTCTATCTCCTCGTCCTCTTCTTCTCCTCGTCTTCCTCTTTCTCCTCCTCCTTTCTCTACTCCTTGTCTTCCTTCTCCTCCTCCCATTCTCATCTTCTCCTCTCCACCATGTCCTCCTCTTTGTGCTTGTCTTCATTGTCATCCTCCTCCTCTCTCCCCTGCTCCTTGTCCTCCTCCTCTCTCTTCTTCCTCATCGTTCTGGTCCTCCTCCTCATTCTTGTCCTTGTCTTCATCCTCATCCACCTTGTCCTCCTCTTTCTGCTCGTCTTTGTTGTCCTCCTTCTGCTCATTGTCCACCTCATGTTCCTCCTTTCTCTCCTCCACCATGTCCTCTTCATCCCCCTCCTCCTCCTCCTCCTCCTCCTGTCATACTGTAGCTATGAACAGTGAATGAGACCAGTCTGAACTCTCTGCAGTGAGAACGTCTGGTTGACAGACAGAAATGAGTTTAAAAGCTCTTATAACTTCACACATTCATCGTCAGGTCTCGACATCAACAGATCTATTTTTCATCTAATATTCATCTCAAATTTATTGGCTCAAAACTCACAATTTATTAGATGAAAATTACATTTTGGTAAAACATGAAACAAAAACACTGACATGGTCCTTTAGCAGCTTTATTTTCTGTTTTTAGTCTCTTATTATCTGTCTTTTGTTTTCCTCTAAATATTGGACTTTCTTCCCACATTAAAGAGGTTTTTGTCTCTGTCTCTAATTAGCAGACGTCTCCGTGTGATGTCTTCTTTCTGACCCTCTGTCCTCTGTCTGTCTGTCTGTCTGTCCGTCTACTCTCTTCATTTTCTCTCGCTCATATTAAACTGTTTTATTGTGGCGTGGTTTCTCTCTCTCTCTCTTTCTGCCCGTCATTGTCTCTCTACCTCTTTCTCCCCTCCCTCCTCTGTGGTCGCTCCATAAAAAACAAAAAAGAAAAACACCCAGAATTCCCTCTTCCTCTCCCACAATCCCCCACTAATGATGTCCGCTGGCCACAAAATGAGGCCTGACGCCAGAGGAGAGAGAGCGAGAGTGTGTGTGTGTGTGTGTGTGTGTGTGTCCGTCCTTGTGTACAAATATGTGTGTGTGTGTGTGTGTGTGTGTGTGTGTGTGTGTGATAATGAGAGACTTGATTTCAGCTTGTTAACCGAGAATGCAGAGAGATTTCTGAGGTTTAACCTCATGTGTGATGTGTGTTGGCGAGGAAACAAACCTCACATATCTCTAATTTAATCTCCTGACTGTCCTCTAACTGTTATTTATTAGTTGCACCCGCTCACATCGGTCAAACCGGGATGCTGAGTTGAGTGTCCGTACTATAAGATCTGCTCGTAGACTGTAAGCAGTGGTGGAGGTATTAGGTACCCCTTCCAAGCCCCCCCCCCCACCCACCCACTCCCCCACCGACATCACCCGCATGACAACACCCACCAACAACCGGACCCCCACAACCATACCGCAACCCAAAAAGCCATCCAAACCCACCCCCCACTCCCCCTACAACACCCACACTCCCACACCACAAACACCATACACCGCACACACACACACACACCATAAACACCAACCCCCCCCCCCACACCCCCCACACACACACACACACACACACACACACACACACACACACACACACACACACACACACACACACACACACACACACCCTTCCCCCCCCTCCCTCCCCCCCCCCCATCCCCATACCCCTCCCCCCTCCAAAGACCAGACCCCCCTCCCCCCCCCCCCCATTCTCCACCCTCCCCCCCCCCCCAGAGCCCCCCCCCCCCCAAAACGCCCCAAACCCCACCCAACCCCACCCCACCCCGAGTCCCCCCCCCCCCCCCCCCCCCCCACCCGCCCCCACCCGCCAACCCCCCCACCCCCACCCCCCCACCCAGCACCCCCCCCAGAACAACCCCCCAGCTGGAGGAGCAAGAAAAAGGGACAGCAACCCGCCCAGCCAACCGACCGGACCACCCCCACCCCAACATTAGCCCAGACCATCAGACCCAACCCCCCCCCCCCACTAAACACCCACACACCCCCCCCCCCCCCACCACCAACTCCCCAAACCTCCCCCCACAACCAAAGCCCCCACCCCCACTACAACAAAAAACTCAACACCCCCCAACCAAACAGCAACCAAAAAAATCCGGCGCCAGCCCCCCAGAGCAGCCCCCCCCACCAACAAGACCCACCACCCCACCCCTCCCAGGGCAGACACCCGCATCCCAAACAGGGAGCACCTCCTCTCTCTCCAATGTCTCCCACCCGAGGACGACACCCTGGTGCTAAACGCACACCCCACCTCCCCCCCCCCTCCGGACCGCCCCTCAACACCACCACCCCCCCAACCATCCCCCCAGGACGCCGGCCACCCTCCAGCAGACCAAAATACCCCTCGCACCCCACCCACCCCCCAAACCCCCCACCACCCCCCACACCCCCCCCCCCCCAACCACGGACCACCCCCCCGCCCCCCCCCCCCCCCCGGACACCCCCCCACCCCCCCAGTAAGGCGCCAACACCAGCCCCACAAACACACCAAGCCCAGGGCCAGGCCACGGCGACCGCCCCACCCAGACGCCCCCCCCGCCCCCCCCCCCAGCCCCCCCACCCGCCCCCCCCCCCCCCAACCTGCGAAAACCAGGAGGCAACCAAAAAGCCACCACGGGGGACCCGACCCCCCCACCCCCCCACAAACCCCCACCCCCCCAACCCAACCCCACACACCCACAACATCCCCACCCCCACACCCACCGGCCCCACCACCCCCAACACCCCCGCCCTCACCCACCTCACCAGAAAGTCCTCCCACCACCCCCCCCCCCTCCACCAG
>CAMQGK010000110.1:2632500-2772500 GCA_947000775.1 Pterois miles | reverse complement strand
GGAAAGTGAGCGAATGATGAGCAGAGGTGGCTGCTGCTGCTTTCTGTCTGCTCAATTACTCACTTTAATTTCCTTTTTAATCGCTGCCCATTAGAGACTCCAGCTCACCGGAGACGATCTCACCGAGCACATAAACCATCGAAAGCCTCCAAACAGGCCATCAAATAGACAAACTCCAGAACAGGATTCATGTGCATTTATTCCATTTGAGAAGCGATGCAGAAATAATGAGCGACTGCTGAGGATACTCTGGATAATACATCTTCCAACTGTGTAGCCTGGTTCCTTCTGACCCACATAGGACCGCTTTGGCCCATAAGAAAGTAAAAAAAGAGGGGTTTTTTTCTGCTATATGACAAACAGCTTTGTTTCTGCCTCTCGGCTCCAACTTTGGCCAGCTGGCTTTCAACTTCTGGGCCAAACAGGCTAGATTGATTTCTTATTAGGTGCCAGTAATGGGTAGTTTGGTTTTGTACCTCAGAACCAAACAGGGATACAACAATAAACAGGGACTGGTTTCTACTTGGGCTCCAGATTGGTCCGGTTTGGTTTCAACAAGAGTTGCAGACGTTCTTGGTTTGTTTTTGATGCTAAAAGACTTGTTGAAGGTTTTGTCACATACAGGGGATTATTATATATATCTGCATATCTGTTTTTGAGTGTGTGTTATGTGTGTGTAGTTTGCCTGAATGTGTGTGTTAGCAGTGACTAGTCTTGGCTGAAACTGAAAGATGGATGGATACGAGAGAATTAAGATGGAGAGATAAAGAAGGATTTGTGGATATTGGTAGCATCTGTATCTGTGCAGCAGCAGTATTTGGGACTTGGCAGGATGGAGGGGTGACGGTGAGGATGGATTGTGGGAACAGAGGAAGAGTTTTCAGGATGAAGGTCTGCCAGCTGTGTCAGTCTGCAGGTTCTGGACTCGGCTGAGTGTCACACTAACCCGTCGGTCACTTCTTACAGTGTTAAATGTTTTCCAGACTGGCTGTGAACCAGCGTTTTACTGGGACTGAGGGAGGATTCGGACCTGTCTGCTGTTTTCTATCTGTGGTTGTCAATGCACTGCTAACAGGGATCCTGCAGGTCCTGCAAGACCCAACATGACAAGACGCAGTCACAGGATCTATTTACTGTAATTATGGATGCACCAATCCAACTATCCCCCCATATTAAAGTATCTGATACAAGCACTCTTACTGCATTTGGATCAGTTTAATGTAAGTTACCATGAGGCCAGAGACTGATGTGGCACGGACACATCAGACTGACAGATACGGGTACCAGAAGGAGGCGTGGTGGTGAGAGCCGACTCTGGATGACGTATTGCTGGTCTGACATACACAGATATTGTTGAAAAGAGATATTTCTCCCCACTGTTGAACAACAAGTCCACAACATTCTGCGTAGTGAGATTATTTCCCACCTGTCATTTGACACCAGTTCTTCATTTTTATCTATTCAACACCTTTCTGGCACACGGCGCGATGTGCTGTGGCGAAACCAAAAGATAAGATAAGATATTCCTTTATTAGTCCCACAGTGGGGAAATTCACACACACACACAGCAAGATGTGATTCATTTGTGTGGTCGGACGCTGAGGTGGAGTTGCTGCTCGCTGCTTGTTGTTTCAGGCACACGCTCAGTGCTGCAGGTCGTCCACCAGTCGGACGTTTCGAGTGCTCGATCCCTGGCTCGTTCAGTCACATGTCCAAGTGTCCTTGAGCAAGATACTGTACTTAACCCCAAATTGCTCCAACGGTGTGTGAATGAGTATCAGGAATAGATCCTGATGGCGTGGCAGCCTCTGATATCAGTGTATGAATGTGTGTCAATGGGAGAACGCTGACATGTAGAGTAAAGTGACGTATCGTGTACTCGTGACACAAAACGATTATGGGCCTGCATGAAATGAGGTGATGACAACATAACTTCAGATGCACAGAAACCAGAATTTTGAGAAACTGAAACTGTGTTTGTGTGTGCACGTGGTCAGTTTTCACCTGTGCGTTCAGGTGTGTTCATACCTCTGACCATCGAGTGTCCAGCACTAAAACGTCAGAGATAGCTGACTGTAACTCGTCTGTCTGTCTCCTCAGTGACCTGCTGGAAGATTTAGAGAGGAGTCCTCACGCCGCCGCCATCGCCGAGTGCTTCGTAGAGAGGGTGAGTATAGTACAGCTGTGTGTGTGCGTGCGAGTGTGTTAGTCAACAGGAAACATAACAGTCGACCCAACACCCAGTAAACCACCAGTAGAACTGGACCCTCCATTCACTGCAGCACACACAAACCAGCTAACCAAACCAACACCCAGTCAATACGTCTGTGTGTCTGTGTGTGTGTGTGTGTGCGTGCGTGTGTGTGTGTGCGCGTGTGCGCGTGTGTGTGTGTGTGTGTGTGTGTGTGTGTGTGTGTGTGTGTGTGTGTGTCTGTGTCTGTGTCTGTGTCTGTGTGTGTGTGTGTGTGTGTGTGTGTGTGTGTGTGTGTGTGTGTCTGTGTGTGTCTGTGCGTCTGTGTGTGTCTGTGTGTGTGTGTGTGTGTGTGTGTGTGTGTGTGTGTTGTGTGTGTTGTGTGTGTGTGTGTGTGTGTGTGTGTGTGTGTGTGTGTGTGTGTGTGTGTGTCTGTGTGTGTGTGTGTGTGTGTGTGTGTGTGTGTGTGTCTGTGTCTGTGTCTGTGTGTGTGTCTGTGTGTGTGTCTGTGTGTGTGTCTCTGTGTGTGTGTGTGTGTGTGTGTGTGTGTCTGTGTGTGTGTCTGTGTTGTGTGTGTGTGTGTGTCTGTGTGTGTGTGTCTGTGTCTGTGTGTGTGTCTGTGTGTGTGTGTGTGCTGTGTCTGTGTCTGTGTGTGTGTGTGTGTGTCTGTGTGTGTGTGTGTGTGTGTGTCTGTGTGTGCGCGACACGTGCGTGCGTGTTCTGATGCTGACGTTGCAAAGGAATAGTGATGATAATGAAAAATAAATAAATAAAAAACATAATAATTGGAATTTTTAAATATATGAATAAAATAAATAAAAGATATTAGTGATGATGATAATAAATAAATAGAATTAAAAAAAAAATAATAAAAATAAACAAAAAATATTAGTGATGATAGTAAAAAAAAAAAAATTAAGTAAATAAAATAAATAAGGTGAATAAAATAAATAAATAAATAAAATTCCCATCACCTACTGTACTTATATTCACGTCGTCCTGCCACAACATACTGTGTGTTTTAGGCTCATTTACAAAAAAGTAAATGCAACAAATATAAAAACAATTAAATAAAGTTTGCGACCCAACTGTTCAGGAGACGATATTTGCGAGTTACTATCAGCTCTTTAGTCTGAACATACTAACTACTGACATACTATAACAGCACTGTGACAGAAGCGGTTCCCACATTTGTAAGAAGACGCCAGATTTATGGTTTATCTCATAAATGAAGCACTCGCTGTTTCCGTTTTTGCCATTTTTGATAGTCAGGAGGTTCACGTACGTATGACCCTCTCAGCAGTGGTAATGGACCCTTAAGTCGTATTAAGGCGGCCCTGGCTGTTAGGCGTCGTATATATGTGAAGAGGAAAGATTCACGTTAACTTGAACTCTGAGACGTCTGATGATGAAGCGTTTCTGAGAGTCCCATCAGTTTTATACGTGGGATGGTTGAGAAGTGAGGATTCAGACGTGGGAAAAGATGCAGCATTTAACTCCCATCAACGTTGTTTCTGGGCTTTTATTAGTTAAGAGGAAGTAGACAGAAGGGAGAGAAATGTGACTTGGATGACAGAGTCTGACACCGTTTCAGACCTCTGATAGATAGACTCTTTATTCGGCCCTGTGGGGAGATCAGTTTGCAGCACAATCACAAGAAATTTCATCAGAAAAACAACACAAACAACAGGTTTGATATGATTTTATTAATGAGCCTTGTTAGTTAGTGCCGTAACAACCGGCTAATCGTTCTGTGGTCAACATGGAGCACATGCAAACACATTACAAACCTTAGAAATAACTAGTTTAAAACTTAGAGATGTGACACCTGAGATAGCGTACCAAACAAAACCAACAGCAAATTAATTACAGTCTTAGATAAACATCGATTTACTTTCAACGCAGCAGAGATTTCGAGGCAAATTATTTGAGAGAGAAGTTGATCTATGACTTAAAGATCGCAGTAATGCGTTAGTTCTAGGAGGACCGTTTCTGGATCTCTAGTGTTCTGGTCATACAGGCGTTTGAAGAGGAGGAAATGAATAATCATGACGAAGCTGTACTTCATGACGTGTTGGATTCAGTTATTCCTCACATGCAAACACCTCCACATGTCAGATAATATATAAAAAACGTCTGTCTTCATGAGTCTGTTGAGAATAACATCACAGATATGTTTCCCGTGAAATGATGGCGTGATGAAGAAAAGATGATGGTTTGTCCTCTCTAACGTTTCGTCTCTCATCCGTTTTTAGAGTGAAGCCTTTGACATCTACACACTCTACTGCATGAACTACCCCAAGTAAGTACAGTTAAGTTGTATCAGTGTGAACGTGTGGTCGGCTGTGTGGTGAAGACACATCGTCTAGGACGGACGGACGGCCAGCTCGGTCGGCGGTTCTGTGTCAAGCCTGGACCAGGCCAGGCCAGACCCAACCAGACCCGACCAGACCAGACCAGACCAGACCAAACCAGACCAGACCAGGCCAGACCAGGCCAGATCAGACCAGACCAGACCAGACCCGACCAGACCCGACCAGACCCAACCAGACCAGACCAGGCCAGACCAGGCCAGATCAGACCAGACCCGACCAGACCAGACCAGACCAGACCAGACCAGATCAGACCAGACCCGACCAGACCCGACCAGACCCAACCAGGCCAGATCAGACCCGACCAGACCAGACCAGACCAGACCAGACCCGACCCGGCCAGATCAGACCAGACCCGACCAGACCAGACCAGACCAGACCCGACCCGACCCGACCAGGCCAGGCCATACCAGACCAGATCAGACCAGACCAGATCAGACAAGATCAGACCCAACCAGACCCGACCAGACCAAACCAGACCCGACCCGACCAGACCAGATCAGACCAGACCAGGCCAGGCCAGGCCAGACCCGACCAGATCAGACCAGACCCGACCAGACCAGACCCGACCAGACCCGACCAGAGCTGACCCGACCAGACCAGACCCGACCAGACCTAAGACAGACCAGACCAGACCAGACCAGACCAGACCAGATCAGATCAGACCAGACCAGACCAGATCAGATCAGACCAGACCAGACCAGACCAGACCCTTTTTCAGACCAGACCAGACCAGACCAGATCAGATCAGACCAGATCAGATCAGACCAGACCAGATCAGACCAGACCAGATCAGACCAGACCAGATCAGATCAGACCAGACCAGACCAGACCAGACCAGACGCGTGAGGAGTCGTTGTTCACACCTGCTGTATGTCAGCTGCGTTTCTGCTGCTGCTCTTTCTACATAGAGTCTGACCTTCATTTCATTTCATTATTAATGTCTTTTATATTTATTTTAGAGATGTCAAGAAACGTGTGGTAATTTGTAAATAATAATAATAATAATCCACATTTAAAATCCCGAACTATATTCATTCACGGAGCCCTGCAAGTCAGTCACTGCATGTTCTACCACACTGTCCTGCACACATTTCAGAATAAAAGCCTTTTGTCAACAAATAAAGAAATTCTGTCCACGGGAAAAAAAAATGCTTAAGGGGTTTTATTTTGAAATGAAAGCAGGAAGTGTTGATTTAAAAGTAAATCTTTACTTTTTTTCATGTCATTTCATGGAGTGATGATGCTGATATGATGTCAATATGCAGATCACTTCCACTGTCTGTTGTTACTGTGAACCGTGTGGCTGGCATTAAAAATAGGCGAGACGTGTTAACATGGACGCCAAAATGATAAAACAAGGTAACGCAGCGACCACGCGCTCCTCACGCAGCCGGTCCGGTCCAGGCTGCCACGGTGACCTTAACTCTGGCGGGAGTAAAGGAGGAAGTGAGGCGACGTGGTATTAAGAGCGATAAACAAAAACACAAGCCTTTCGTCCAGCTGACCGCTGCTCATCCCCCTGAAACCAGAAGTCAGTGTTTACTTATTTCAGCTTGCTACGCCCAACGAATCCTCGCACAACGGTTTATATATCTTACGAAAAAAGTTACTCCTCCTTTTTTGTTCGTTTTCCTTTGAATGTCCAGCAACACGTATGTGTGAATGCTAAATGTTGACGTGTTTTAGTGGTCTGACCACTGGAATATACTGTATGAATGCAAGTCCATTTACCGGTTAGCGTTTCCTGTCTGTATCTTTACAGCCGCCATAATGAAGGCAAAAACAGGAAGGATGGATAGGAACGGATAAGAAGAGAGGAACTTTTTTTTTCAATTGTAATAGAAATTAAAAAAAATAAATATATTCAACAAACAAAGTCAATGCATATGTGCATGCAGAACAAATATGATCTCATGATAGTAAATTAGCATTTCAATGAGAACATGTGTTGTGTATGAATGAGGTCAGAATATATAAAGTAAAACAATGATTTCAATGTGGAAGAAATTATGATGAAACTATTTGATTGATCAGGATCTAGAGCCGTCTCAGTTAACGTGATCATAACACAGAAATGCACATTGGTCTTAAAGCCACTAGTTTCTTTCATACGTTTATACGTTTATATTCTGTCTCCTTTTTCTGTCTCTTTGTAAGGTTTTGCGTCTCTTTTTAGTTGTATTCTATCTCTCTTTGGTTATTTTGTGTCTCATTTTCCTCGTTCCACGTCCCTGTGGTAGTTTTTCACCTCTTTGTGGTCGATTTGTGTCTCTTTGGTAGTTTTGCATCTCTTCGCGGTTCTCGTTTTGGACCTCTTTTGGTTGTTTTGCAACATGAACTTCATAATGATAAGTTAAAGCAAAAACAGAAAGTGTCTACTGCCACTTTAAATTCACAAGAGCATCGTATCGTATAAACTGATTGCATGTTTTCTTTTTAAAATCTTGATCTGAGAAGTAACTGTCAGATGGTGAATACAACAACATATTTAAACACTGAAACAAAATGGTGTTTGGTGAACCACTCCTCAGAAGTGAACGCCAGCAACCATCGCAGTAAAAAGCTTTTGCGCTGCAGACAAAGAGGTGCTGACAACTGCAAGACCAGACCAGTGTGTCAGTGACCACATAGTCAGGGATCAGGAGTTTTGTTCTACGCTGGCAACAGCAACACCACCACCAAGGCACTTTTAAAAGTATTAGTGCTGTTTTTCAGCACAGATGTGCTCCAGTTGTGTCTTTCTTCTCTTCCTCTTCGTCTCAGTGTGTTTTATTCTCTGCTGAATCATATCTCCTCTCCATCTATCTGACAGATGTTTGTCCTGACTGGATCCCTGCCCAGCTCTGTGTGTGTGTCCACATCTGTCTGCATGTTAATGCACTTAAATCGCTGCATGTATACACAGTAAATGCCTTCATCGACATCCATCCATCCATCCGTGATTTTGTGTGTGTTTAGGTCCCTCCGTCGACCCCTCCTTCACCTCCCTCCACTCTCTGCCTGTCGCCTCCTTAAAGCTCCATTAAACTCCAATAAAAATAAGTAGGTCACATGCTTTCAGACCGCCAAACTGAGAAACTCTCCAGTTTTCGGCGCTGCATCGCTGCTTCTTCTGCTGGATTCTTTCAGGCTTCACACTTCCAAAGCGCTGCTGCATGTTGGGTACATTTCAGGACATGTGTCATGATTTCTTTGCTGTCACAAGGACCGAAAGAGGAAACCTTTCCTGCTTAAAGCAGTAACCCTCTACAGCGCCTCACCTCTGTCTAACAGAGAAGTCTCAGTTTCATAGTTTCTGTCTCAATCAGACTCTTTTTGCTTTTGCACATGTTGAGTTTTGCACATCTACATTTGCACATTTGCCTCAATTATTGACTGAGGTGGGTAGATGTCCTGAAGTCAAATATATCAGGGTCATTGTCTGCAATTATTTATTACATTTTTTTCCAGCAACACAAAATCAAAGAATAAAGACATTTCCCTTATAAATTAGTGGTAGTATATCTTTTTAATTTATCAGGGACATGTAATGTTTTATACTTATGCTGAATATAATCCATCAGTCTGATCTCCATAGATGGATTTTGTAGATCCAGTTTCCTTTGTTAACATCTTATTTTGAAAAGCAGACGTAGTCCCAGGTGTCTACTTCCTCTAACTCCTCCAAGGTGGTCTCTAGCTCTCCGTCAGCTCCGTTCTCTTTATCCATCCATGGTCAGCTCCATCGGGGCCGTCTGAATGCATTTAACATAAATGTCAGTATATGGAGCTCTACAGTCGTAGCGTCGGCCCGTCGGACCACGGAGACGAGAGCGACGGCCGGCCGGACCGCGCGTTACCGCCGTACGATGACGTTTCCTGTCCGTGACGGAGTTAGCGTGCAGCTTTAGCCGTGATGTCTCCTCTCCACCATGGAAGCTAGAGGGAGGACCAGGTTTTTGTTTTTAATCTACATTTGCTTGATAATGTAAACAAAGGGGTCCGTTGACCTCTGACCTCCAGATGTGTGGATGTAAATGGGTTCTCTGGGTCCCCACCAGTCTCCCCTTTACAGACATGCCCACTTTCTGATAGTCCCAGTCAGTCTGGATCATAAAACATGCAGGTTTTCAACAAACACGTCACTTTTGTCTATTCTAAGATGGTGTTTTCTCTGGTTTGTTATTTATAACATGACAGTTTTACAAAATAATAAATAAAAATATGTGCAATATATTGCCTTGCTTACAGATATGTAATATATTGAATCATAACCCCTCTATCATGATACATATTGTTCCTGCTAATACCCAAAAGACACACAAAATAATTTGACAGTTGACTAAAAATCAATGACTTTGCGGCAACTAAAACAGGATGAAAACGTTTTGAGTTCGTTGTTGTTGACTAAAATTATGAAAATGTGACTTTAAAGTATTAAACATTTTCATTTTTTATTTTTAAACTAAGACTAAGACTAAATCCAAAATAGCTACGAAAGTTATCGCGGTTAGTTTAGGTTGGTGGATACGGAAGAGATACGACGTCACGTTACTCAGACTACAACAATAAAAGAGGTAACTTCCTTCTGCCGCCACATAGACTTAGATGAAGCAACTATTACGATTATGACACTAAAAAAATATTTCAAAATCATAAAAAATAAATCACAATACACAGGTGAACCCATTTTTTCCCAGCCCTAATAATATTTATTTAATATTTAATGATAAAGCCTAGAAGCTGTGCAAAGATTTCTTCATCACAGCATCACTCGGTATGATGTCGACAGCCGTCTCATCACCGAATAAGAACAGATGTGTGTTAGTAGAGGCAGAGATGTGATCAGCAGAAGAGGAGGCCGTTTTCCACTGTGATCCGTTGGGTCCAGTTTGGAGGGAAATCTGCTGGATTGCAGGTTTGTGAACTCGAGTGTCGCCCCGCTGGGAGCTCCAGATGAGACTCTGTTTGGCGAGCTCTCCTGCGTGAAAAGAGAAATAACACAAATAACTCCAGGAATGCAGCTTTTCTTTGCCATCTGAAATCACTAACAGCAGAATCAAAGCGATGCTTTTCTCTCACAAACATGCCGTATCAGTGTAATGCATCATGAAATGAGCTGCTGTTAAAATGACATTAACAGACGTGGATGTAATGTCAGTAGGTAGATCCACAGGGAGGACTGAGACAGATGCTGGGCTGATTTATGCTGCTAAACTCCACTTGGATGCGTCTGCTGTTTGTAAGGCTGTAAATTGATGAGCTGTAGAGTTGGTGGGTTAAAGCCAGGTTTTAACAGAGCAGGGAAATCTTCCAGTAATGGTCAGACGCAGCACACATCAAGGTGAAAGTGTGACTCAGACAGCAGGTTACTGAGTTTAGATGACATCCCTCATGGGGGATGTTTAAGATCACACAGAGCTGCGTTCATCCCGAGGGAAACTGTTGCTGGTCCAGACTGTTAATGAGTTCAACCTGATTGATTGATTCCCTCCATCTTCACAAGCCATTTTTCTCTCTTATTAAAGTCTCATTGAATGTGTGCTGCGTTCACAGCTCGTCCCACAGCAGAAAACTGGACAGAACCAGAAAAACAACATGGAGGAAAGATTAGAGCAATTATTGTGACCAAAATATGAAGCTTGGATTGCGCAGCTTGTTTCTCCCGATCAATGAAAGGAACAACAGCAAATGGAGAGATATTATAATCATCATTATCAGCACAAGAAAGAACCATATTCAACTTTTCCCTTGTGGAAAAGTTAAGTGGGAGCTATCATGCTCATTTCCAGGTTCATATTTAGTATTTTGGGTTTCTGCTAGAACATGTTGACATGATTTAATGTTCTAAAACACATTATTTTTCTCATACTGTCAGTCTGAATATACCTGTATTCAGTTTTAGCGACTGTCTCTTTAAGACCAACTCCTGAAAAAGCCCAAATGTTTGTGCACAAGCTCTGAAAAAGTGAAATTTTCATGACATGTCCCCCTTTAAAATAGTTTTCTTCTGCATAAATAAAGACAAAATATTTAGTTTGACACTTTAAAACACTTCATGCAGGCTGTTCTCATACACTGTTGGTAGCTATACCTCACTCCCTCGTCTTCATCCTCTTATCCGGGTCGGGTCGCGGGGCCAGCAGCTCCAGCAGGGGACCCTGAACGTCCCTTTCCGGGGCCACATTAACCAGCTCTGACTGGGGGATCCCGAGGCGTTCCCAGGTCAGTGTGGAGATATAATCTCTCCATCTAGTCCTGGGTCCTGACCAGATGAACCACCTCAACTGGCTCCTTTCGACACAGAGGAGCAGCAGCTCTACTTATCTCTAAGGGAGACGCCAGCCACCCTTCTGAGAAAACCCATTTTGGCCTCTTGTACCCGCGATCTCGTTCTTTGGGTCATAACTGGGTAGCTCTATCGATGAGAAGTAATGCTCTGTATTGGTGTATATATATTCCATGAAATCACTTCATATGTAATCCACATAAGTCAGTTCAATTCAGTTTATTTCATGTGTATAGCCCAAAATCATTAATCACAATGTAGCATCAGGGAGCTTTACAGTCTGTACAGGATACGACACCCTCTGTCCTTTACAGAGACAACCCTCGCATCGGATCAGGAGAAACTACCCAACCAAAAAAAAAACAAACAAACTTTTAACTATAACAGATAAACTGTTAGAAAGCTCAGGAAGAGCAGCAGAGGAGGGATCCCCCTTCAGGATGCTGTGTGTACAGAGAAACAACATAATGAAAATACAACAATGACAGTCCATATGACAAAAATTAAGACAAATAATGTGAAAAAAAAATGTATGAGCAAGTGGATCCAGGATAATCATGGACCAGGAAATACAGTATAAAGAGCAGTGAATGCAGCGTGGAGAGGAGGTCCGTTATGGCGGTTCGCACCTTTAATGCTCTCCAGTAAAACCAGGGAGCAAATTTCATGATGGCACAAATTAAAAACGTTGCATATTAGCAATAAAACTGCTGAATGTTCTGACAAGACCACGTGGGCTCAGATTGGTTGTTAGGACCATAAATCCAGGTTGTAACAGGATTTGCCTAAATGAGAAGAGTTTATCTACAGGAGAATAAATATTTTGCAGCGTTACAGGGTGACTGAGAGCCTTACTCATACTCCACTACACAGTATTTTGAATTAGGGCTGCACGGTGGTGCAGTGGACAGCGCTGTGGCCTCACAGCTGGAGGGTCACAGGTTTGAATCCAGCTCGGGACTGTGTGGAAGTTGCTTGTTCTTCCTGTGTTAGCGTGGGTTTTCTCCAGGTTCTCCGGTGTCCTCCCACAGTTTAAAGACATGCACTTTAACTGTTGACTCTAAATGTCCTTAAGTGTGAGTGTGAATGGTTGTCTGTCTCTCTGCGATGGACTGGTGACCTGTCCAGGGTGAACCCCCCCCCCAACCTACCGTACTGGGTCTGAGGTCTAAGGTCTGATCCTAGAACCGCCCCTGGTCCCACCGCTGCACTGTAGCAGAGATCATGATGGAACATTAAACTGAAAGATGTCCTCCAAAGCCTCCTCGTCTGTCTGATTGGATGGTTTCATCTTGATCCTTTTGTAGTTCTGGTCATGGATCGGCAGTACAAACTGAGGTTACCTCTGAATCACCCACCGCGTCTCCAGTTTATTCAGAGACTCAAACAGGTCTGGTGCTGTGAATCTTCTGGTGCCAGAACCAGTCTGATTGTTGTAAGTCGATATATTTCGGTTCCAGAGTTCGGCACAACACGAATATATCAGTGCGATCGTCGGTGCAGTGCTGAAAGAAGCAGATACGCTGTATATGTGATACTAACATACAGTGGAAAAGTCATTTGGTTACATGGAAACCACTTTTCTGCAAATGCAAACAAAAGTCAAAGGCAGACTGGCGGTGAGAGCAGAGAGTTGAGGAGGTTAATGGTATCCTGTGAAAACTGCAGGCTGGTGTTGTGTTTCCTCTGATTGGTGGAGATGACTCCAGACTGGGGGAGCAGCAGCAGTGATTATCTACAGTCATGTGAGAATATGGAGGCTTCAGTTTGCAATAAACAGGCTGATTTCTCTCTGTTTAAAGAGTGAATGCAACATGAGGCGAATAGATGATAAGTGAACAAAACAACTGCTGGAAAAGACGCCACAGAGGTGAGTTTCATGTGCAGGATGTGGAGTGATTTGATGGGAGTCTTTCCAGGCACAGTTTCTAGGAATGTCTCTGGTGGACGTTGCTCGGATCTGCCATATGCTTTAGATTCTTCATGCAGAGGTCGGTGTTTATCCGAGGCTGAAGTCGGTTTCCTTCAGTCTGGTTCTGTCTGAGATCGGAGATTACAGCGTCGCTTCTCTGCTGTTTCAGAGGACTGTAGAGGACTCAGTCCTGGCTCTGACATTTGTATGAATGCGTATGTTTTGTCCTCTCTCACTGGATTTCATTTTTGTCATACTTCTTGTGCCTCTGCTAACATCCTCTAGAGGCCGCAGAGGACAGTACAAACAACCCTGGTGATTTTTCTGTTCTTAGAGCCTTTTAAAACTCAGATCCTACATTTAAAATCAAAAGTGTTCATCCTCTGGGGAGCAGGGACATTCACCGGGTTTAGATTATAGAAATGTTGTGAGGAGAGTTGATAGATAAGAGCTCACAGAGCATCCACATGTTCGTGGCTTCATCCAAAAACCAAGACAGAAAAACTGAGGTGGACATCTCTCCTCCTCCCTCCTCCTCTCTCCCCCTCTCCTCCATCGTTACCTTGACCTCCTCTCTCCCCCTCTCCTCCATCGTTACCTTGACCTCCTCTCTCCCCCCTCTCCTCCATCGTTACCTTGACCTCCTCTCTCCCCCACTCCCTCCATCGTTACCTTGACCTCCTCTCTCCCCCTCTCCTCCATCGTTACCTTGACCTCCTCTCTCCCCCTCTCCTCCATCGTTACCTTGACCTCCTCTCTCCCCCTCTCCTCCATCGTTACCTTGACCTCCTCTCTCCCCCTCTCCTCCATCGTTACCTTGACCTCCTCTCTCCCCCTCTCCTCCATCGTTACCTTGACCTCCTCTCTCCCCCTCTCCTCCATCGTTACCTTGACCTCCTCTCTCCCCCTCTCCTCCATCGTTACCTTGACCTCCTCTCTCCCCCTCTCCTCCATCGTTACCTTGACCTCCTCTCTCCCCCTCTCCTCCATCGTTACCTTGACCTCCTCTCTCCCCCTCTCCTCCATCGTTACCTTGACCTCCTCTCTCCCCCTCTCCTCCATTGTTACCTTGACCTCCTCTCTCCCCCTCTCCTCCATCATTACCTTGACCTCCTCTCTCCCCCTCTCCTCCATCGTTACCTTGACCTCCTCTCTCCCCCTCTCCTCCATCGTTACCTTGACCTCCTCTCTCCCCCTCTCCTCCATCGTTACCTTGACCTCCTCTCTTCCCCTCTCCTCCATCGTTACCTTGACCTCCTCTCTCCCCCTCTCCTCCATTGTTACCTTGACCTCCTCTCTTCCCCCTCTCCTCCATTGTTACCTTGACCTCCTCTCTCCCCCTCACCTCCATCGTTACCTTGACCTCCTCCTTTCTTCACCCCTCCTTCTTCCCATCCCACCGCCGCCGGAGTCCAAGATTCTTTGGCTTCACGCTGTGATGAATGTTTGTTAGTAAGACTCTCCTCTGTCCTCCATCACGTCTTCCGCCATCCCCCTATTTCCTCTCCTTTCTCCTCCTCCTCCCCTCAGACTCTTTGTCTTCTTCAGTTTCTTCCTGTCTTTTTTTCCACTCCATTCACCGTGTTCATCTTCTCTGTTTCTCTGTCTTTGTTCAGATTGTGATGAATGAGCTTCTTCTTCTATCCTTCATCATCTCACCGACTTTCCTCATCTTCTTCGATCTCTTCATTTCCTCTTCTTCTCATCTAAACTCCTAATGAATGTTTGTCAGAGCTCCAAACAGCTGTGGACTCCTTTTCCTCCGTCATAATCTCCTCCTCTTCCTCCTCTTCCTCCTCTTCCTCCTCCTCCTCATCCCTCCTTCATTCATTCAAGTAGTTGCTCCATCATCTTCCGGACCTCGACGGCTGAACTCTATCTTTCTACTGATGTTTGTAATCTTACCAGGACACCCGTCACCTTGTTTTAAGGACTCTTAGATTCTGGTTCTGGTTCTGTTTATCAAGTTCTTGGTGGATCCTGAAACTTGTTGTGTTGACTGAGCGGGAAAAGAAACCAGACTGAGAAGACAAAACAAGAAAACCCTTAATTTACAACAGATCTAGGCTGATAGAAACAGTAACATGTCTCTGTTTTCTCTCCCTCTCTGTCTCCCCGTCTGTCTCTGGTTCTGTCTGTCTCTGGTTCTGGTTCTCTCTGTCTCTCTGGTTCTCTCTGTCTCTGGTTCTGGCTCTCTGTCTGTCTGTTCTGTCTCTGTCTCTGGTTCTGTCTGTCTGTCTCTCTGGTTCTGTCTCTGGCTCTGGTCTGTCTCTGGTTCTGGTTCTCTCTGTCTCTTCTGGTTCTGTCTCTGTCTGTCTGTCTCTCTGGTTCTGTCTCTCTGTCTCTCTGGTTCTGTCTCTGGTTCTGTCTGTCTCTGGTTCTGGTTCTCTCTGTCTCTGGTTCTGTCTCTGTCTCTCTGGTTCTGTCTGTCTCTCTGGTTCTGTCTCTGTCTCTCTGGTTCTGTCTGTCTCTGGTTCTGGTTCTGTCTCTGTCTCTCTGGTTCTGTCTCTGGCTCTGTCTGTCTCTGGTTCTGGTTCTGTCTGTCTCTCTGGTTCTGTCTCTGTCTCTGGTTCTGGTTCTGTCTGTCTCTCTGGTTCTGTCTCTGTCTCTGGTTCTGTTTCTGTCTGTCTCTCTGGTTCTGTCTCTGTCTCTGGTTCTGGTTCTGTCTGTCTCTCTGGTTCTGTCTCTGTCTCTGGTTCTGGTTCTGTCTGTCTCTCTGGTTCTGTCTCTGTCTCTGGTTCTGTCTGTCTCTGTCTCCACAGTTCGGTGGCGGTGCTGAGGGACTGTATGAAACACAAAAGTCTGGTTCGGTTCTTCCAGGAGAGACAGACGACTCTGAACCATTCTTTACCTCTGGAGACGTACCTGCTGAAACCAGTGCAGAGGATCCTCAAATACCACCTTCTACTACAGGTAATACTCCAAATACTACACTCAGTACCTCAAATACCACCTGCTACTACAAGTAACACTCCAAATACTACACTTAGTACCGCAAATATCACCTGCTACTACAGGTAACACTCCAAATACTACACTTGGTACCTCAAATACCACCTGCTACTACAGGTAACACTCCAAATACTACACTTAGTACCTCAAACACCACCCACTACTACAGGTAATACTCCAAATACTACACTTAGTACCTCAAATACTACCTGCTACTACAGGTAACACTCACAGATACTACTACAGGTAGCAACACAAATACCCCTCTACTACAGGTAACACTCAGAGATACTACTACAGGTACCTCAACACAAATACTACTACAGGTAACCTCACAGATACTACTACAGGGATCAACACAAATACTCCTGCTACAGGTAACCTCACAGATACTACTACAGGTATCAACACAAATACTGCTACAGGTAACCTCACAGATACTACTACAGGTATCAACACAAATACTGCTACAGGTCACAGATACTACTACAGGTATCAACACAAATACTGCTACAGGTAACCTCACAGATACTACTACAGGTATCAACACAAATACTGCTACAGGTAACCTCACAGATACTACTACAGGTATCAACATAAATACTGCTACAGGTAACCTCACAGATACTACTACAGGTATCAACATAAATACTGCTACAGGTAACCTCACAGATACTACTACAGGTATCAACATAAATACTGCTACAGGTAACCTCACAGATACTACTACAGGTATCAACATAAATACTGCTACAGGTAACCTCACAGATACTACTACAGGTATCAACATAAATACTGCTACAGGTAACCTCACAGATACTACTACAGGTATCAACACAAATACTGCTACAGGTCACAGATACTACTACAGGTATCAACACAAATACTGCTACAGGTAACCTCACAGATACTACTACAGGTATCAACACAAATACTGCTACAGGTCACAGATACTTCCTTCAGTCCATCACAGTGACTGAGACTTCTTTACCACTGACTCATTATAACTGAGTACTTGATATAGTCGTGTAGTAAATCTCTCACTGAATGAATCTGTTTCCTGTCAGTAAACAGAGTATTTTGGTGTAAAATTACACAGTGATAAAGTTTTGCGTCCTCTCGGTGAGAAACAGTGAAGGACAGCGGAGGACAGCGGAGGACAGCGACAGGGTGTCGCCTCTTTGATTTTACAGATTAGCGGCTGCACTGTGTGAAATATGTCTCGCTGTAAGGTCGACGATTTATTAGATATTTGAAATGATAAGGAGCAACAACAAAGTAGAGCCAGATTGGGACTTCTCTTCTTTAGACAGGCCCTTGTCTGGACTCTTTTCTAGGTCCAGTGGTCATTTATAAGATAAGATAAGATAAAGATAAGATAAGATAGAACCTTTATTAATCCCCGGAGGGAAAAATCTAATTATTTACATAATACATACAGCTCTCACTGGAGTCATCGGCCACGACCTTCGCTAAACATCGGGCCCATCCGTAGAACATAAAGCACTGTTCACATACAGCTTTTCCCAATAAACTGGTGGAGTTTCTTCACTGGTTCCAGTCCAAGTTGTGGTTCAGGTCCAAGCCCACCTCAGAGAGGAGAGAGGGAGGGTGGTGGAGCAGCCTCTGAGGCGGGTCTTTGTTCTCTGGTGTTTGGTCTGTGTTAGTGTGTGTTGTTGTTGCTCTGTCTACAGTGGCCAGAATAAACACTGCTCAAACATGTGTTTGGAGCTGCGCTGGGATTTTCCCATAATCCTCAGCTGGTCCTGCTTCAGTCGTCTCTGTGATGTGTCAGCTGGTTATGCTGTTTTGTTCGGTTAAATTCCGCTTTTTATTCACTGTTTCAGATAAAAGAAAGAAACAAAAACGTTTTCATGTCTTCTCAGGAGCTTTCTAAGCACTTTGACAAGAGCGACCCCGGATATGAGGTCGTCGAGGACGCCATCATTACCATGACAGCGGTCGCCTGGTACATCAACGACATGAAGAGGAAACAGGAGCACGCAGTCCGACTGCAGGTGAGAGATTATTGATAACAACTTCTATGATCTTTGGAAGGGAAACGCAGCATGTCAGCATTATAATACAGCACTTTTTCTGATAAATAACAACAATTAGGTTTGTCAGTCCATTAAAATAGTTAATTACGATTAATTGTAAATTAATCGCACATTCTAATCAACATGAGAGTGGACAAATATGCTGCTTTATGCAAATTATGTATATCTTTATTATCTTAAATCAATTAACAACTTAAAACAAAGATAAATATTGTCCAGAAATCCTCACAGGTTCTCACTTTAGCAGACTAGGACTTGATCCAGACTGACTGGGACTATCAGAAAGTGGGCATGTCTGTAAAGGGGAGACTGGTGGGGACCCAGAGAACCCATTTACATCCACACATCTGGAGGTCAGAGGTCAACGGACCCCTTTGAACATGGACATGACACTTTTTCCTCACCAAAATTAGTGTAAGTTTGGAGTGTTATTTAACCTCCTTCACTACCAGCTGGTCCGACCCGGTTGGTACCGGTGGATCCATCAGGTTTTCATATAACGCCAGTATCTTCACTCTAACAGTACAACTGAACAGCTACAACACAATGCGTTAAAGAAATTAGTGGCGTTACAACAAATTAGCATCAACACATTATTATCATGTTAACTCTGACAGTCCTAAGGTTTATAGATACTCACATGCCTGCACATATATTTTCATTTGTTTACTTACTTTTCCTCTGTCTGATCGCTCTTTTTTTAAAAATACGCAAATAAAACATAAATAAAACATACAGTACATCAGGTTTGTACACACACAGTCCTTATTGGTAGACTCTAAACATGGTGACAAGAAGAAAGGTATATACCACCAGAATCATATTTTAATCATATTTCACATCTTTTACCTGATGGACCTGGTACCTGGTTCAGCTGATCTGAGTGTGAAAACTCTGCTTTTAACAAATACTGTGGTGGTGTTTTATCTGAATAGTTTCTAAAAGACGAGGCTTTAACGCTACTGAAACACTCCAAGTGGATTTAGTCCAAACAATATTTGTTAGTTACAAAAGCAACACATGAGAAATTGTATTTTTATACTGAATGTATTTGACTTGAGATTATTTTTTGGTGTCTTATTTACATTGTTGTTGATCTTATTTGTTATTATCTCAGTTTTCCTTGATCATATTTCATTATTATAATAAAACTACTCCATTTTGAGTCAAAATTATACAGTTTAGTTGTAATGTATTGATTTTCTCCTGATCACAGTGGTAGAATGTGATGATCTACAGGGTTAACGTCGTGGCCAAAGGCTCCACTGTGTTCACATAGTCTCCTGTAGTGGATATCAGGAGGATCAGAGTCTGATTCCCTTTCTAGAGCTAGAAAACCCATCTGGCACACTTTGGGTATCCAGGTGTCCAAATGGAGAGTCCTCCTGGTCCTGTCCTGACTAAAACCTCTGTAGGATCTATGAGCTTTGTGTTGTTTCTATCTGCTTTGGCTCAGTTGTAGTCGAGGAGCAGCTGAATGAATTCAGATCATCTCTGTTCATGGTATCATTGATATAATGGTGTCATCCTCTGATCTAGAAAACAGTTTAAGGTGAGGATAGAAATGTAAATGTTTCCTTTGGTTCCTCACAGTTTCCTCAGACAGTAACAGTCGCAGTGTTACTGACTCTGGGGATGAATCCTCTGAGGTCTTACCGATCCATAGAGACCAGGATCAGGCTGATAGTCCTGCTAGTTGTGGAGCTGTTCTGGATTTATTCTGGGTCTGTCTGTCTAGAAGGAACCACAGCTTCCAGCAGCCTATAGAGCTGAAGAGGTTAACCAACAGATTTCAAGCTACCACTGAGGTTGAGAAAAGCTTTCAACATCTTTTAGTTTGTGAAACCTTGAAGGTAGAAGCTGAGCTCGTTGTGAGGACTCAGGCTGTTACCAGACCAGCGTCTCCTCAGACAGAGACAGACGGCCAGCTGGAGGTCACCTGGTTGACCTTTTAGGTGTCAAACTCCACAACTGCTGCATTCCTCAACTTCCCCGACACGTGTTCACATCATGACACACATTCAGGAACATGTTACCGACTTGTTCCATCACACGTGTACGTGTGTTCGAACACTCCTCCTGTCGGTCCTGCTGTTTCCCTGCTTTGGTCTGTGGCCTCTTAATTTTGATTTATCCTTGTTTCTGGTCCATTTGAATCAGGTCAAAGATTCCTACATTTGGGCGGCACAGAGTCTGCATGTTCTTCCTGTGTTAGCGGGGGTTTTCTCCGGTATCCTCCAAAGACATGCAGGTTAACTGTTGACTCCAAATCTCCTGTAGGTGTGAATGTGAACGTGGTTGGTTGTCTTTCTCTGTGTGTCAGCCCTGAAACAGAAACAGAAACAAAACCATAAATAGGTAAAAAATATAGTGTAAGTTTAACAAGGCACATGACAATAGTGCTATTGAGGTTGTTGCGGCGGTGAGGTGGTGCAGAGAGGTGGGGGTGGTACATAAGGTGCAGTATCTGTGGAGATGACATGTCAGCGGAGGGGGAGTCGGGGTGGGGTGGTGAGTTTTTAACAGTTGGCGAGTGCAGGGGGATGCAGCCTGGAGGATGAAGCTGTCCTGGAGCCTGCTGGTTCCTGCCCGGAGACTCCACAGTCTTCTTCCTGATGGAAGCAGGCTGACGAGGCTGTGAGATGGGTGGGTGGGGTCCTAAATGTCCTGAAGGGAGGGGAGGGAGGCACCAGTGATGTTCTGGGCTGCTCTCACTATGCGCCACAGGGTCCTACGACGTACCACACAGTTAGGCAGCCGGACCGGATGCTCTCAGTGGTGCCTTGGTAGACTGTCCACATGATGGGCATCCTCGCTCTCTTCAGTACCGGCGCTGCTGGGCTTTCCTGGCCAATGATGCAGTGTTGTTGCTCCAAGTTAGATCCTTGGAGATGTGCCCACCCAGGAACTTAGTGCTGCTCACGCTCTCCACGGCAGCACCGTCGATGAACCGAGGAGCATGCTGGGTGCGCACCCTCCAAAAGTCCACAGCAATCTCCTTCGTATTCTCCATGTTCTGGGAGATTGTTGTCCTTGCACCACACAGCCAGGCGGCTCACCTCACGCCTGTAGCCTGTCTCATCCCCCAACAACAGACGTGTCATCTGCAAAATAACAGGATCCACTTGTCCTGTTCCATCTGCAAAGGAACAGGATAAGCGATTCCAGATGGATGGATTCCTAAATTAGAAATGTTTGTGTATATCAAGATACACAAAATACTAACCAACCTGTTAATCAGCTCTGAAAGGGACATTTTTTTTTGCCAAGTTCACACTACACAACTAGCTGTCAGGAGACTTTAAGTCATTATGGTTTTCACTACATGACTGACTGGAGACAGGAAGTCACACGACAAGATCTTTCACCAGGAGGAATCCACGATAAGGTCTCTAAACTATGTTTTGTCACGAAAACGCACAAGAAATGCAATGACATGGTACCACACGTATAGCAGACCTCAGCCAAACGATGGTGAAGCGTCCTGATGTTTCTAGAAGCGTTTTTATTTAGGTTTAGCTAACACAAATTTACTTTGCGTTCTGTAATATCCTTCCTTCATAAAGCACCTTTCTTCTTTAAACACCATAAGAGCTAAAGGACAGATGAATAAATCAGTTCTTAAATATATATACTGTATTTGCTGCTCATATGAGCATTAATCAAACATTAAGCCTGGTATGTGTGCATGAAAAGGAAGGGAGCTGTTAGCAAGACTGTCAAAATGACGATACAAATAAACATTCACACTGTAAATGCATCCACCTAAATCACACAATGTTACTGCACTTCATCATAAAACACACAATACCTCGTTCCTGTGCTGGCTAGTCTCTTAATTATTATTATGATTATTATTATTATTATTATTATTATTATTATTATTATTATTATTATTATTATGTTGACAATATAGCAGAATAATGTTGCTTGCTTTCCTTGCTTCAGTAGCTCTCCATGGCAATATCCTTATTCCACCAGGAGGTGGCAGGAAAATAAAGGTCACAGAATATAAAACAGGCAACTAAACTCTACAGTAAATGAGTGTTTGGTAGATTATTTCTCTGTTGTTCCAGTGCTAACTGTCATTGTATTTGACCTGGTTGGAAAGCCTGTTTCTTTACATTCACAATGATGTCCAACTTGTAAGGATCAGGCATTTGTGGGATGAGCAGCACAGCTGGTTATGTGGGCAGCACCGATGCTAAACAGTGTTTTCTCATGTTGGTACTGAGTCTCGTTCTGAGCTCCACTGATTGGCAGCAAATAATCTGATGTCAGAGAAGAGATGAGCAGTTTGGATTTGAGACTAAATGTTGAACTGAGTCATGTTGGTTTTAAAAAGCTGACTTTTCAGACAGAACCGGATCACTTTGTGATCCTGTGGTCTGGTCTTGTGGTGCCTGACTGGCAGCACCTCATTCAAATCAAACTGCTGTAAACAGACTTTTCTTCTAGTTTCTGCATGTGTGCAGAGTTATAGCTCTAACAAATGTGTTAAGAACATTTTCTTCTTCTTCATAAAATGTTTGAAAGCTGATTTTTTTCCAGTTAGTTTACCTCCATGTTTACTAGCTTCCTGCCTTTGCTGGTACACTTCTGCATTTCTTTGCACTTTACATTCAACCGTAGATCAGTAGGATAGTGTGAACCCATCGGCAGGAGGTTAGTGGGCAGGTCTGTAAAGGGGAGAATGGCGGGTACCCATAGAACCCATTTACATTCACATCTGGAGGTCAAAGGTCAAGAGACCCCTTTGAAAATGGGCATGACAGTTTTTCCTCAACAAAACTTAGCATATATTTGGAGCATTATTTAACCTCCTTCATGACCAGCTGGTCTGACCTGTTTGGTACCGATGGATTCATCAGGTTTTCTGGTTTCATATGATGCCAGTATCTTCACTCTAGCTTTAAAAGTGAGCCGCTACAAGCAAAAAAATCACAAGTTGCGTTAATGCGTTCAAGAAATTAGTGGCGTTAAAACTAGTTTGTGTTATTATCGCATTATTATCGCAGCTCTGACCTTTCACCTCGTCCTCACAGGAAATCGAGTCCCTGCTGGTGAACTGGAGCGGGTAGATATATTTTTAGTGTCCAGTGGGTATCTAGTGTCTGGTGGTATCTGGTGGTGAGGTGAGGAGACTGCAGAGCTTCAGTGGTTGAAAATGCAAACGGCGAATAGCAAATGTCCCTAAAGTCATCTGGGCAGCGAGCCAGTGTGTAGACCAGACCTGGGCATGGTTAAATGTAAATGATAATGTTAAGTTAAATGTTGAATGTAAGTGAAAATGTCAAGTGAAATGTTAAATGTAAGTGTTATAATATGTCATAAAAGGGAAAAAAAAAATAAAATTATAGTATAATGTTGTAAAAAGGGTCATAAAAATAAAGTTGTAATATGTCATAAAAAGGTCATACAAATAAAGTTATATGTCATAAAAATGCCATGATATAAAGTTATTGTGTAATATGTCATGAAAAGGTCATAAAAATAAAGTTATAGTATAATATGTCATAAAGTTCTATAACAAACCCCCATTTATTTCTTTTTATTTTGTTTTTATTCAGCTTTTACTTTACTTATAATGTTTATATACAGATAACCAAAAAAACTACAACTTTTGAGAGACTCCATTTTGGCAGGTGGAGAGGTCACGTGAACACTTTGGAATTCTGAACGGTCCATGACTTTGTGACGTCACACAGGCTCGCGAACGTTTCTGACAGTTTGCGCTGTTCTGTCAGTGCGAGTCAGACCTTCATCGGAGACGCAGCCTAGTGTGAGCAGAGCGACAGCTAGCTAGTAATATTGCTAGTACTACTACAGCGACCGCCGACACAGCAGTAATATTTCAGCTTTGAGCATCTTCATTCAGCTGCAATGACACCGATCGTCCTTTCAGGAAACGAGGTAAGATTTCTGATCTTTCTCCTACTTTTTGATTTCTCCTACTGATCGAGCCCAGCCCACATTTAATCTCTTTTAGTGCTGTTTGTCTGAAAACACACAATTCAAATGATTAGGACAGAAACGATTGAATGTGATTCAATATTAGCTTTGATTAAATCCAGCGGTGTATCGGTAGTTTTAACGGAGCGGTGTAATGCGCTTCGAGCTGGGCTTAGGGAGTTCAACACTGTGGTCTGAGGCTGAACTAGACTCTGCTGACTAACTGAATCAGTGTGTTTCAGTTTGGCTCTTAAAAGCAGATGTGTGCTGCATTTGTCTCTTTATTATTCAATCAAGCAGAGTAGAAACAGAAAGAGTGGCGCTACCGGAGGGAAGCTGATAGTCTGCTGCTCTTTGAAACTGAAATGTTTCCTCCAAGTCATGAATTACGCTAAATACCGCTACAGGCTACAGCCTGCCGTACATTCACAGCACCACGAAGAAGTAATGAGTCCTCATGAATCCTCATGAGTCCTCATGAGTCCTGACGCCCTGCTGCTGCTGGCCCGATGATGAGCAGCTGCCCGGTCGTCCCTCTCCACCTGCTAGTCCCGGCCTGAGCAGAGCAGCCTCCGCCGGGATGAGAGAGAGACTCACAGGGAGACGTTGACAGCGTCGGGCTGGATTTAAACATTTAGTGTTGTACGGTAGCCGCGGTGCTAAACCGTCCCGGTTCATACTACACCAGAACATCTCCACAGTAGTACTACCGTGTAGTACTACCTACCGTGTAGTACTACCGTGGATCGCTGAACGAGCGCTGAGCGCGGGGCCAGTTTCCACCGTGTAGCGGGCTGACGCTGTTCTCCTCCGGGCTGCTGTTGGCGCTACACGCTGCTCTGATGGACACTAACACACGTGGAGGATAAGTTAACAAATCCCCGAACATGTCTGTGACCAGCCAGCGGTACTGGTCCATACAGGAGCGCTGCTCGGTCCCACTTCAAGGACTCACTGGGACCAGCTGAAAGATGCTGATGTTATAAAACACACAAGCTGCTCCAGCTGTGCAGCCACACATCTGTTGTGATCTGGATCACCTGATGGGCGCTCACATCTTAAATATCTAAGTCTTTCCATACAAAATACAGATATTATGGCCCCTCTATAATCATGCTTTACCGTATCTTCACGACAGAAAGCTGAAAGATTACTAGTCCAGGTAGGATATATTGTACATGTACATGTGTGTATATATTGTATGCTGTTGTCACTGTGGTGGGAATAGCAGTGTTGTACAGCATGTGCAGGACCAGAATCAGCTGTTCTGTACAGATTCAGGGACAGACCGACTTCTGGGATCTACAGAGATCCTGTCGATTTATTAGCGTTTGTCTGTCTATGTTGAGGTGGGGTCGCCCCCCCCACTCCCACTCCCACTCAACAACAGCCACATCATCAACTACTGGAGGGACCCAACTGTGTGATAGATGATTCCTGACAATTCAGACAGTTAACTGATCCTCCATGTGTGTTAGTGTCCATCAGAGCAGCGTGATTCATAATAATTCATCCCTAATTCATGACTTAACTTCCCTCTCGGTAACTCCAGGGAGAAGTGTGTGTAACGCGGAAGTGTGGCCGAGCTGGAGCCAGGTCCAACGCACCAATAGAAACTCTCCTCTCAGCCATCAGCGTAGGCCCCGCCCACTAAGGGCTGCTGAATTTGCAAACATTTATCAGCAAAATGATCATATGGTTTTACTTACAAACATTAGTTTTGATTAAAGTTGAGGAAATATGCTTTCAAAACATTTTTTTCCAATTTCAACCTGTTCTCTTTTGCTCTCAAATCTCTGTTTTGGTTGCACATCTATTCTATTTGATTGAATACTAAACAGACAACTGGATCTCCATACAGATGGAGCTGGCTTCAGTATTTTCAGCTGTCTGTCTGTGTGGATCCAACGTTAGGATGGGACTGCTTTCTAAGCTTTTACATTTATGTCTTTCAGGAACAGAACCCACAGCTGGTAGAAGCTGCTAATCATAATGGTCCCGACCAGGACCAGCAAAACCTGGAGCTGGCCTCAGACAGCGCTGCCCTGAAGGAGCAGATGACCAGAATGGAGTCCGGCGGGGAGGAGGAGAAGATGAGGCTCCTGAAGGGCCTCAAAGTCAAAAACAAGGACAAGGATGAGGAGCTGATTGCCAAGCTCCACTCTCGCATCGCTGAGCTGTCCTCTGAAAACGCTGTTCTGGTGGAGCAGCTGCTCAGGGAGGTGGATGAAAAGGTGGAGAGCTTCATGAGAGTGCAGGAGCTGGAGGAGAACATCAAGCTCCTGACACAGAACGACCCTGACCTCCAGATTCAACTCCTCCAGAGTCCCAGCAAGCTCCTGAAGGCGTTCGAGGACCACATCGCCAAGCTGGCCTCTGAAAACGCTGCTCTGAAGGAGCAGCTGGCCACCAAGGAGAACGAGCTCCGACTGACCGAACAATTCTGGACCGGAGAGCGAGACCGGATCTCTGCATCGTGGATCGCCAAGGTCTCAGAGTTCTGGGAGAGAGATCTCGAAAAAGCATCTGTCCAGAAGAAACTGTTGGCTAAATCCCTGCAGGAGGAGTCGGACAGGAAGGTGAGCCAGGTCGTCCTGGAAAAGGACGAAGTGATCGCCAAACTGACGGCAGCTATCGAGGCTCTGGAAGTCCAGAATCTGGAGAGAGAGACCCAGCTGGAGGAGAAGGAGAGGCAGTTCATCCAGAGTGAGGAGGACCACTACACCAAACTCGCCGCTCTGAAGGCTGACCGGAAGACCAAGGAGAAGGAGTACCAGGAGCAGATTGACTTTCTGAGCCACCACCTGGACGTGAAGGAGAACGAGCTCCAACAGACTGAACAGTTCTGGACCGGAGAGCGAGACCGGGTCTCTGCATCGTGGATCGCCAAGGTCTCAGAGTTCTGGGAGAGAGATCTCAAAAAAGCATCTGTCGAGAAGAAACTGTTGGCTAAATCCCTGCAGGAGGAGTCGGACAGGAAGGTGAGCCAGGTCATCCTGGAAAAGGACGAAGTGATCGCCCAACTGACGGCGGCTATCGAGGCTCTGAAACTCCAGAATCTGGAGAGAGAGACCCAGCTGGAGGAGAAGGAGAGGCAGCTCATCCAGAGTGAGGAGGACCACTACACCAAACTCGCCGCTCTGAAGGCTGACCTGAAGACCAAGGAGAAGGAGTACCAGGAGCAGATTGACTCTCTGAGCCACCACCTGGACGTGAAGGAGAACGAGCTCCGACTGGCCGAACAATTCTGGACCGGAGAGCGAGACCGGGTCTCTGCATCGTGGATCGCCAAGGTCTCAGAGTTCTGGGAGAGAGATCTTGAAAAAGCATCTGTCGAGAAGAAACTGTTGGCTAAATCCCTGCAGGAGGAGTCGAACAGGAAGGTGAGCCAGGTCGTCATGGAAAGGGACGAAGTGATCGCCCAACTGACGGCGGCTATCGAGGCTCTGGAAGTCCAGATTCTGAAGAGAGAGACCCAGCTGGAGGAGAAGGAGAGGCAGCTCATCCAGAGCAAGGGGGACCACTACACCAAACTCTTCGCTCTGGAGTCTGACCTGAGGAGCCAGCTGGCTTCCCAGGAGGAGACCATCGAGGAGCTCCGGAGCATGGAGCAGCACTGGACCAACCAAATGAGCTTAATGAAGGACCAGCTCCAGGTCCTGAACACCACCACCCTCCAGGCAAGCGTCCTCAGCCTCCAGGAGTCTAACCAGGAGAAGATGACATCGGAGGAGCTGAAGGCCCAGAAGAAGAAATTGAAGAGGCTGATCAAGGAGAAGGAGGAGGAGGAGAAGAGACAGAAGAAAGAAAGGAAGGAGAGGGAAAAGAAAGAGAAAAAGGAGAAGGAGAAAAAAGAAAAGGAGGAAAGAAAGCAAAGAAAAGAAAGATATTCCTTTATTAGTTCCACAGTGGGGAAATTCCGTTTTGCACTCTGTTGTTCACACCGTACATGCGTCAATGGAGAGGTGTCAGAGTGAGGGGGCAGTTGGGGGTTTGGTGCCTTGCACCTCTCCAGCAACCAGTTGGTCTTGGTCCATGGGGGACTTGAACCGGTGACCTCCGAGTCCTATCCCAAGTCCTTACGGACTGAGCTACTGCCGCCCCAAAGAAAGAAAGAAAGAAAGGAACTGAAACGACTTAAGAAAGAAAGGCAGGAGAGGGAGAAAAAAGAAAGGAGGACTTGAAGAAGGAGAAGTAGAAGGAGAGGAAGGAGAAAGACAGGAGAGAGAAGAAGAGAAAGGAATAACTTTCTTTCTCAACTCACTCTGGACTTTTTCCATCCTCATCCCTTCTTCTGACCCTGTCACCTCTTCACCCCTACACCCAACCTGATCTACTTGTCATCCTCCCTACCATCATCCATCCATCCTCTCTTCTACCCACAGTGACATGGGGGGTGAGTGATTCACCCTCCTTGTCTGCGTGGGTTGAAGATCCGGGTGATCCAGGTGATCCGGGTGATCCGGTCCCTGGAGTCATCCCCCCCCAATAATAAAATAAATAAAAATAAAAATAACAAAAAATAAAAATAACAAAAAAACTATTATCTGCCAGTTTGTCTTTTCAAAGCTACAGTCCTTAAGATTTCAGTCCTGGTTGATTTACAGTTTCTGTCTATTATAATTTCTATTCTGATATTCTGTGGTTTAGTGTTTAACAGTCTGAGCTTCAAGGTTTCACAGCTGTCTGCATAGTTTCATTATTTGTGTTCACACAGTGGAGAGAAAACTGGAATTAAGCAGGTTTTCACCACAGACACCCAGTTAGTTACAAGAACCACCTACCTGTCCTATACCATAGTATAGACGGTCAGAAACCATGAAGTTATAGGATAATATGTCATTAAAGAGGTCATAATCAATGCAGTTATAGTATATGTCATTAAAAAGGTCATAATCAATACAGATATGGTGTCATAAAAAGGTCATAATCAATGAAGTTATAGTATAATATGTCATTAAAAAGGTCATAATCAATGAAGTTATAGGATAATATGTCATTAAAAAGGTCATAATCAATAAAGGTATAGTATAATATGTCATTAAAGAGGTCATAATCAATGAAGATAAAGTATAATGTCAATAAAGAGGTCATAATCAATGAAGTTATAGGATAATATGTCATTAAAGAGGTCATAATCAATGCAGTTATAATATGTCATTAAAAAGGCAATAATCAATAAAGTTATAGTATAATATGTCATTACAAAGGTAATAATCAATAAAGTTAGAGTATAATATGTCATTAAAGAGGTCATAATCAATGAAGTTAAAGTATAATGTCATTAAAGAGGTCATAATCAATGAAGTTATAGTATAATATGTCATTAAAGAGGTCATAATCAATAAAGTTATAGTATAATATGTCATTAAAGAGGTCATAATCAATGAAGTTAAAGTATAATATGTCATTAAAGAGGTCATAATCAATACAGTTTTAGTATAATATGTGATTAAAAAGGTCATAATCCATACAGTTATAATATAATATGCTATAAAAAGGTCATAATCAATACAGTTTTAGTATAATATGTGATTAAAAAGGTCATAATCCATACAGTTATAATATAATATGCTATAAAAAGGTCATAATCAATACAGTTTTAGTATAATATGTGATTAAAAAGGTCACAAAAATAAAGTTCTAGTGTAATATGTCGTTAAAACGTCCTAAAAATCTAGTTGTAGTATCTGTCAACAGAGCGGAGGAACTATCAGCCCTAGTGAGGAGCCAGAGGGAAGACAGGGAGGCCAGTTTGCTGTGTTTTACAGAGACATGGCTGAACGGGACGACACCGGACTGCTGAGTGGAGCCGACCGGCTTCACTTTAGTGAGAGCGGACAGGGACCAGCGGAGCGGGAAGAGGACAGGAGGGGGGCTCGCTGTCCTTGTTAACCCTCCATGGTGTAATCCTGATCACGTCTCTGTTAAACACCGCATCTGTGAGTCTGAGGCCTTATTATCTGCCATCACAGTCATTGTGTATATTCCCCCAGGCGCCGTGGCTGCACAGGCGAGTGACGCCATCAGCTCGACCGTCGGCGGATTACAGACCAAACACCCCGACTCATTCATCATCATCAATGGAACAAAACATGAACCGACTTCACCCAGTATGTAACCTGTAACACCAGAGAAAATAGGACCCCGGACCTGCTGTATGCCAACACTAAGGAGGCCTACAGCTACACAGCCCTGCCCCCTTCGGAGGATCAGACCACAACCTCACCAGGCTGGTGTCCAAATACAAGTCTGTTGTCAGAGATCCTGAGCCTCCACCCACCAACTCTGCAGGTAGACCAGGATCTGGTGGACTGGATTAGGGACTACCTCACCAGCAGACCACAGTATGTCAGACTGCAGGGCAGCCTGTCTGACGTGCTGGTGAGCAACACCGATGCTCCCCAGGGAACTGTGCTGTCACCGTTCCTGTTCACCACCTACACCTCCGACTTCTGCTTCATCTCCCAACATGCCTCCTGCAGAAGTTCTGCGATGACTCCTCCATCGTCGGCTGCATCACAGACAACATGGAGGAGTACAGGACCCTTGTGGAGAACTTCGTGAGGTGGTGCGACATCAACCATCTACAGCTCAATATTGGTAAGACCAAAGAGCTGGTGGTGGATTTCCGGAGGAGGAGGAAGAGCTCCCCTACTCCCATCACCATCCGTGGGGAGGAGGTGGAGGTGGTGCACAACTACAAGTTCCTGGGAGTTCACTTAAACAATAAACTGGACTGGTCCAACAACTCCGAGGCCTCTACAGTACAGTACAGGGGCGGCAGTAGCTCAGTCTGTAGGGAGTTGGCTTGGGAATCGGAGGGTCACCGGTTCAAGTCCCGACATGGACCAAGAACTGAGTGTGAACTGGTAGCTGAAGAGGTGCCAGTTTACCTCTTGGGCACTGCCGAGGTGCCCCTGAGCAAGGCACCAAACCCCCAACTGCTCGGGGCGCTTGTCAGGAGCAGCCCCATCACTCCGACATCTCTCCATTGATGCATGTGCATGTGTGTGTTTCGGGTCTGCATGTACCGTGTATAAGTTAACAAACAGAGTGTAAAAGTTGAATTTCCCCTCGTGGGACTAATAAAGGTTGATCTTCTTCTACAGGAAGGGACAGAGCAAACTATTCTTCCTGAGAAGGCTGCAATGTTTTACCAGTCTGTAGTAGAAGCAGCAGCAGTAGTAGTAGTAGTACATGTGCAACAGGCTACTCTAAATGTTTTACCAGTCTGTAGTAGAAGCAGCAGCAGTAGTAGTAGTAGTACATGTGCAACCGGGCTACTCCAGATGTTTACCAGTCTGTAGTAGCAGCAGCAGTAGTAGTAGTAGTAGTAGTAGTAGTAGTAGTAGTAGTACATGTGCAACAGGCTACTCCAGATGTTTTACCAGTCTGTAGTAGCAGCAACAGCAGCAGTAGTAGTAGTACATGTGCAACAGGCTACTCCAGATGTTTTACCAGTCTGTAGTGGCAGCAGTAGTAGTAGTAGTAGTAGTAGTACATGTGCAACAGGCTACTCCAGATGTTTTACCAGTCGTAGCAGCTTCCTGTTCTTTGCCGGGGTATGTTGGAGGGGGGCGGCATCAGCACCAGGGATGCCAAACTGGTGCCAAACTGAACAAACTGGTGAGGAGGGCTGGGTCTGTGGTTGGATGTGAGCTGGACAGTCTGGAGGTGGTGGCAGAGTGGAGGACCAAGAGGAGAACCCCTCCCACCCCCTCTATGACCAACTGGTCCAGATGAGGAGTCCATTCAGCCAGAGACTGAACCCCCCTCGGCCCACTACAAACCGTCTGGGTCAGTCCTTCCTGTTGGTGGCCATCAGGCTCCAGAACCAAGGTCTGAACCAGAACCAAGGTCTGCCCCTCATGTGACTCTGATCATCTGCCCCGTATTTATTCCAAATGTATATAATTATATAATTACATATATATGCTATGCATATACAATACCCACCACCTTCTGCACTTTACTTATTACTGTTTTTATTTATTTATTTTAATGTCAATTTTCTTCATTGCACCTTCTCTTTTACTTTTTACTGTACTGTATTCATCTGTACTGTTGTTGCTGCTGCTGTGACACCCGAATTTCCCACCGGGGATTAATAAGGGTTCATCTTATCTTATCTTATTTGACCTGGTTGGAAAGCCTGTTTCTTTACATTCACAATGATGTCCAACTTGTAAGGATCAGGCATTTGTGGGATGAGCAGCACAGCTGGTTATGTGGGCAGCACCGATGCTAAACAGTGTTTTCTCATGTTGGTACTGAGTCTCGTTCTGAGCTCCACTGATTGGCAGCAAATAATCTGATGTCAGAGAAGAGATGAGCAGTTTGGATTTGAGACTAAATGTTGAACTGAGTCATGTTGGTTTTAAAAAGCTGACTTTTCAGACAGAACCGGATCACTTTGTGATCCTGTGGTCTGGTCTTGTGGTGCCTGACTGGCAGCACCTCATTCAAATCAAACTGCTGTAAACAGACTTTTCTTCTCGTTTCTGCATGTGTGCAGAGTTATAGCTCTAACAAATGTGTTAAGAACATTTTCTTCTTCTTCATAAAATGTTTGAAAGCTGATTTTTTTCCACTTAGTTTACCTCCATGTTTACTAGCTTCCTGCCTTTGCTGGTACACTTCTGCATTTCTTTGCACTTTACATTCAACCGTAGATCAGTAGGATAGTGTGAACCCATCGGCAGGAGGTTAGTGGGCAGGTCTGTAAAGGGGAGAATGGCGGGTACCCATAGAACCCATTTACATTCACATCTGGAGGTCAAAGGTCAAGAGACCCCTTTGAAAATGGGCATGACAGTTTTTCCTCAACAAAACTTAGCATATATTTGGAGCATTATTTAACCTCCTTCATGACCAGCTGGTCTGACCTGTTTGGTACCGATGGATTCATCAGGTTTTCTGGTTTCATATGATGCCAGTATCTTCACTCTAGCTTTAAAAGTGAGCCGCTACAAGCAAAAAAAATCACAAGTTGCGTTAATGCGTTCAAGAAATTAGTGGCATTAAAACCAGTTATTCGCATTAACGCGATCTGAAGATTTTGTGACCTCTAACCTTTGACCTTTCACCTCGTCCTCACAGGAAATCGAGTCCCTGCTGGTGAACTGGAGCGGGCCGGACCTCAGCGGGTTTGGAGAGCTGGTTCTGGAAGGTTCCTTCAAGGTGCACAGAGTGAAGAAGGAGAGAGCTTTCTTCCTGTTCGACAAGATGCTGCTGATCGCCAAGAAGAGGCTGGAGCAGTTCGTCTACAGCACGCACATATTCGTGAGTCTGTCAGCACGGGTTTTTATTTCTTCTGGACATCCTGCATCTAAAGCTGCTGCCTTTACTGTCCCATGATGCCTCACTCCTGACCTTAACATTTAGTGTTGAGGCAACATGTCACTGTCTGATTGAACGTCTTTCTGTCCGTCTCTCTGTCTGCTAGTGTTGTAATCTGCTGCTAGTGGAGACTCTGAAGGATTCTTTGTGCTTCAAAGTGTCGGATCAGACGATTCCCAAACAGCAGCACGTTGTCCAGGTGAGTGACGGAGCGACAATACCTCAAAGTCCAAATCCTCCTCGTGTGAATCTGGGTCCAACTCTGATCCATCCGAGGTCACGTCTGAGACTCCATCTGTCATAGAGCTGTTAAACATCTTCTATACAGTGGTCATAATTACTGTAATATCCACTTCACGTATCTCCTGTTAGTATTTCCTTCTTGTGTTGCTGCAGACAAAGAACCAGGAGGAGAAGAGACTGTGGGTCCACTACCTCAAGAGACTGATAGTAGAAAACCATCCTGCTTCTCTCCCACAGAAGGTAAGGAGGGAGGAAACAAGGGAAGGGGGAAGGAAGGGAGCAAAGAGGAGAGGAAGCACGGGAAGGAGAAAGGAGGTGAGGGAGGGAGGAAGGGGACCTGGGAAAGAGGGAAGGTATTAATCATAGTAGTAGTAGTAATGGTACTGGACATGGACACCAGTAGTAGAACCAGAGGAGAGCACTAATAGTAGTAGGAGTAGTAGTAGTAGTAGTAGCAGTAGTAGTAGTAATGGTAGTGGACATGGACACCAGTAGTACAACCAGAGGAGAGTATTAATTGCAGTAGTGGTGGTAGTAGTAGTAGTAGTAATGGTACCTGACAGGAATGGTACCTGTTGGTGTTTGCTACCATCTGCTGGTGTGTCACACAAACTGCTCACTGCATTAAATCAGTGAAGTTGAGTATTCTGTGTGGAGAAAATACTTCAAACAAAAAGGATTATTTACTAGTATGTACTCATATATCTATTCATTAACTATCTGTCGGACTTCGTGTTCAAAATACGATTCGAGGTCAGATCAGACAAAGTGACTCAACCCAAAACTACGATGCCGAGGTGAACTGATTTAAAAATACAGTAAATATGAAAACTAAAACATAAAGTTGGTTTAGAAGGTGGGAGGAGAACAAGACTTTGAACCAGGACACCGCTGTTCTCTGAAAATAAAAGTCACATTGACTTATTTTGTCTTTAGTCATGTGACTCGTCAATATCATCAGTCCAGTGAGTCGCGTGAATCATTAGTGAGCAAAGTTTACGTCAACTACCACCATTTCCTAACTCTAAATAAGTGGTTGTGTTGCCTAATCTTAAGTTCCTGTGAAAACTGAAGTTTATTTTGAAAGGACACTATGCATGAACAGTACTGCCAGCCGCCGTCTGACTTCCATTACTCCTCTAGTAGTGTTATTATGGTATGGATGGTCTCTGAGCGAGGCCAACGGCGTTACCACAGTAAGCGGAGGGGAACTCCATTAGATGTCGCCAAATCCTGCACACTCTACCTTTAAATAAAGGTTAAATAAAAAAGAAGATAGAAATCAGAGTTTTATATCATCAGACATAAAGTTCCCCGACAGACTGTAAAACACACATTCACTCTGAAGCAGCAGCGTTCCTCCCATCGTTATTTATAGTCCACCTCATAAAATGAGACATGTCTCTTCTTATCAAGTCCTCAGATTTAACTAATGTTTGACCATTTTCTGTCTCGATGACTCACGGAGCCGATTATCATTCTTTCCAGGCGAGGCAGGTCCTGGGAGACAACTTCTGCCAATGTGAGTTCACACGCTCACTACATTCCTGATTCTCATACTCACCCGCTCTGTTCGCTAGAATTTCACCATTAATGTACAAACAGCTGCTGGTTCTAACATGTGCAGATGGGGTGACATCACTTCCTGTGTTTTTAGCTCCCCAGTTCGACCAGGACAACCTGAAGAAGTCGTCCGCGTCGCCACGATTGGACGACATCCACGGCTATCACAGAGGCAGACGTCAGTCAGGTCAGGGTTAGTCCACTTCTTCTTCCTGCTGCAGACAAATACAAATAAATACATCAAGATTTTTTTTATATATCCAGGTGATATTCTGTATTGTTGACTGGCTATTTGAACAGTATGACAAAAATGCTGTTATCATTAACACAAGTAAGACAGAAGACGTTGTTATTGGCCTTCCTCCTGACTGTCAGTTGCCTCCAGTTACATTTCACAGCGTAGATATTAAACAGGGTAGTGTGATAGATTCCCCCTAATCATGGACCCCTCACTTTGAATTTATTTGTAAGGATAAACGTTATCGCCATATCCGACCAACCTGTGACACTCTGCGTTCAAGCAGCTCACACCCAGAGCACGCTCAGACCCACAACCAGCATCTCCTCTGATTCCTTGCATGTTTAAATGGGGAATATCAACTTCTGCCCTCCAACAGGCAATTTATTGTCTTTTAGTCGTGATGTTCTTTTGGCTTTGTTGTGTATGCACAACTGATGTATCTTATTTGTTTGTTTGTTTATGATAACAGTAAGTTCATTGTGTGTGCACTCTTTTCTCAACTTCAGCTGCCTATGGATGCAAAATGAATTTCAGTGCAAACTGACAATTAACTTGTATCGCATCGTATTGTAAAAACCAAGATGGCGACGGCCAAATCCAAGATGGCGACGGCCAAAAACTAAGATGGTGATGCAAAAAACAAGATAACGACGGCCAGAAACCTGTTACTTCATCACCATGAACACACAGTAGATTATTAGGATTCAGTCCCACACACACTGTCACTGGTTCCCAACCTGGGGGTCCTGACCTCCACTAGGGCTCGCCAAAACCTCACAGGGGTCGCAAGGCCATCTTGATTTGAAGGAGATAGTTTGGGTGTTTTGAAGTGGGGTCGTATGAGGTACTTCATAGTTCATAGTAGGTGTATTTCATACAGTAGATGATGGTTGGCAAAGCAATACAGTGCTGTGAACAGGGATGGCAGAAAAAAAAAGATTTTAGCCCCCTAAAATAATCACTCAATAAACACAAGTTGATATTATATTTCAAATATTTTTGCTGCTTTATGTTACCGTCAGACAGCCCTTTCCTTCACCTTTCTGACGGGGAACTGAACTGAAAGTGAATCTATCTATCTATCTAACTATCTATGGCCATCGTCCCTCGTGGGACTAATAAAGGTTGATCTTCTTCTACAGGAAGGGACAGAGCAAACTATTCTTCCTGAGAAGGCTGCAATGTTTTACCAGTCTGTAGTAGAAGCAGCAGCAGCAGCAGTAGTAGTAGTAGTAGTAGTAGTAGTACATGTGAAACAGGCTGCTCCAGATGTTTTACCAGTCTGTAGTAGAAGCAGCAGCAGCAGTAGTAGTAGTAGTAGTAGTAGTAGTAGTAGTAGTAGTAGTACATGTGCAACAGGCTGCTCCAGATGTTTTACCAGTCTGTAGTAGAAGCAGCAGCAGCAGTAGTAGTAGTAGTAGTAGTAGTAGTAGTAGTAGTACATGTGCAACAGGCTGCTCCAGATGTTTTACCAGTCTGTAGTAGAAGCAGCAGCAGCAGTAGTAGTAGTAGTAGTAGTAGTAGTACATGTGCAAGAGGCTGCTCCAGATGTTTTACCAGTCTGTAGTAGTAGCAGCAGCAGCAGCAGTAGTAGTAGTACATGTGCAACAGAGTAAAAAAATTGAATTTCCCCTCGTGGGACTAATAAAGGACTATCTTCTTCTTCTTCTTCTTCCAAAGCCAGCAAGCTCAGATGCCAAAAACAGCAGAGATACATCACTTTCAGTTCAGTTCACCACCGTCAAAATATTGCGTGAATGTAAATGGATATCAATTTTTTAAATCGAGAAACAAAGATGTTAGCGGCCAAAAACCAAGATGGTGAGGGTTGAATCCAAGATGGTGAGGGTCAAATCCAAGATGGGCGACGGCCAAAAACCAAGGTGGTAACGCAAAAAAACAAGATGGTGATGGCCAAAATGCAGAATTGGAGTTTTCAAAACTGTAGTCCTCAAACCAATGGGTCACGGTGACCATGTCCACTTATGACCAGAACCTGAGACTCCCGTGGTTCCTCATATTCAGTCGGTCTTGTAAAATGACTCTTCTTGGCCGTTTGTCCCTGTAGAGCCTCCAGAGCTGCTGATGTACACTCCTGAGAAGTCCAGGAAGAGTCTGCCGCTGCTGCTGGAGGGAAACCTGCCGTACAGACGCACCAGGAGACAGTCAGGTAGACCGAGACAGTCCACATTATCACAGAGTCCGTCCACCATCCACTACCTGAGGACAATCACCTGCTCAGCGTCAACACAGCCCACACTTTATTCTTCCATCATACCCAGATGATCAGCTGAGCCATACAGTTCATGACATCAGGGCCATTTTTCCTCCTAATAACCGAGAACCACCTCAGACCCGAATTTCCCTCCGGGGATTAATAAAGGTTCATCTTATCTTACCTTATCTTAGACCCTGAAATCCAGACCTCGTTGACGCACAGAAACCCGATCACCTGCCACACATGAACGCCAGATTCATCTCAGTTCTTTAAACAACATTCTAGCTTATCATAGGAAACGTTGTGTAATAGCGTGGTACTTTAAGAGCCATGCTGCAGGGTGATGAGATGATATGATCAGCAATAATTTTCCGTAACACAGAGCCAACAGACTGTGTGAAGTCTTTGTTTGTTTTCCAGCTCCGGCTAAAGACATCGAAGCAGCATTTCATCCCAACGGTGAGAATGTTTTCACAGGATTCATGCTCCATGTTTTTCAAATAAAAACTACACAGTTGAACAGCTTCTGTTTTTGTTATATATGTCAGGTGAAGCTGATGCTCATGAAGCAAAGTGCAGAAATCTGATTGTTGATGATGATCATGAAAGGTCACACCAGAGCTGTTGTTGGCTGCTTGGCTGACACTTTGGTATCACTTTATAATAACCATCATTTATAAATGGTAAATTGCTAGTTAATTAAACTGAGTTAATAATTATACATTATATATTATATATCTACTGTATAGTTACTGTTAGCAAACAGTGAAACGATAATCATGTTTACTGATTATTAGTAATGCTATAATTTGTTGTTTATTAGTAGTTTGTGTAATATGAAATAATTAGGTTTTAAATTTCATATTGTATCAAAGCTGATAAGAGACGTTATTACATTCTGATTACATTAGTTAACGATTATATTAAATAACAGGCTATTGTTGTACATATTTTCATATAGTTTCAGAACAAAACTCAGGAGCCTGACCGGCATCAAATCATCTGATGTCTGAATCGTGATGAGGAGTTTTGTACTGAAACTAAATTTTGAACTGAGCCATGTTGGTTTTAAAAAGCTGCCTGTTCACTGTGTGGTCCTGTGGTCTGGTCTCGTGGAGATATATGAATAATTGGCAGCACCAACATGAGAAAACACTGATTTCACCTGAGCGCTACCCACATAATCAGCTGTGCTGCTCATCCCACAAATGCCTGACCCTTAAGAGTTGGACATCATTGTGCAGGAAAACAAACAGGCTTTATAACCATATAACCATGTCAAATACAACAACAGTTGCACTGGAACAACAGCGAAATAATCTACCTAACACATATTTACGAACTCTTTTTATTTCACAAGTATATGTTAATAATTTACAAATGATTTGTAAAACGTTAAGAAATCATTTGTATAACATCTATAAATATTACATAGCTATAGATGGACCAGAAACCAGTTATTAACTATAAACTATTAACTATCTAAATAATGTTTATAGATGTTTTACAAAGTCATTATAATAATCAACTGTAACTTTATAACAGCAAATTCTAATAATGTTTATAGACAAACCAATTATTAATCATTAACAAAGTATTAATTATCTATATAAATAATAGTCATAGGTGCTTTACAAAGTATTTATTAACCATTTTACAGGGTGTTGTAATCATCAGTTGTAACTTTATAATATCAATAAAATAAGGTTTATAGATGTTTTATGAACCGATTGTAACTGATAACTGAGTGTTACAAATATCTATCTATGTAATTATTATAAATGTTTTCTGAAGTATTTATTAACCACTTAACAAAGTATTATGATTGTCCAAATAATGTTTATCGATGGTTTAAAAATCAACTATTAACCATTAAAGTGTTAAATATCTATCTATGTAATGATTGTAGATGTTTTACCAGCAAAGTTTACAAATAAAATCTTAATCAGTAATAAACAGAAGTCAGAGAGCTGATAAACGCTGAGTTTAACTCTTTCATTTGTTAGTTTTATGCAGCTAAAGTGACAAAGATGCGGATTAATTTGCTGGTATTGTTACAGGAACCTCAGCTGTGGGATTCGTGGACTTCTTGCTGTTTTAACGTTGTGTCTGCTAGTTTGATAGTTTGGTGCAGATCAGAGATCAGATTTTTTTCACTTCTCTGTCTCACCCGTCACACTCTTCTTCTTCTCTTCTTCCCTCCGCTGACTCTTTCCATCCGACCGGATGCTGCAGCTCTGAAGGTAAGAGAGAGTTTGAGATTCATTTCATAACACCGGCTGTCAACCACACACTGATCCGAGTCTCACAATCAAACCACCGCTTACTTTAATATAGATGACATAAACTTAAGCTTAGACTGTGAATATGAAATATTTAAGTACTCACATTGAAATATACGGTATATGAGTTTATGTAACAACGGATCAATGATTCATGCTTATCTGAGGGACCTGCTATGGTCTGCGCCGGTGGCATCTGTGGCCCGAGGTTTTATGTTTTCAGGTTGTCCATCCGTCCGGTCCATAATTGTGAATGCGACATCTCATTAACGCCTGGATGATAACGCCAAGGATGAAGAGATGAGATTTCATTGGTCAAAGGTCACTGTGACCTGATGTCCGTTGCACTCTTGTGAAAGTGATATGTCAGTAACGCCTGGAGAGAAATGTATTACATGTGGCGCAGACATCCACTTGGACTTGAGGATGAACCACAATTTGGTGGTCAAAGGTCAAAGGTCACTGTGATTTCACAAAACACACTTTTGTCTATTAACATATGCCGTGGCATACAACCACCAGGCAGTAATTGTAGCTTTAGGATTAAATATCAAAAACAAAATTAAAAAATGAGGGGTGAGAACCAGAGGAGTGTAAGTGACATTTTTAGCGAGTTAATTAAAAAGCAAAAGACCTACCACTGAACACACTGAACTATCTGGGGCCAAACGGGCACAAGTGCATAAAATAAAATATATAAATGTCAAAATGCATTGGGTACATTGCTATTCACATGTTTATAAAGGTTCAAGTTCAAGACCTTTATTTGTCCCTGAGGGAGCGATAGGTTTTAATATTAAAGACTGAATTTAATACAATCAGGACAAAGTACAGTAGTTTTGTCTGTTGGCTTTACTGTAAAGTTGATCGAATGTCACTTCCACCCCTCAGAAACTAACATGTGAGACATTGTTGTAACGCTCCACTCTCTGATTTATAATAAGATTTGATGTGATGATGTATTTCATGCGTAAACAACATGTTGTAGTTGGACATTCCACACAAAGGGATCATTTGAAAAAGAAATCAATCATTTATAGGGGGAAATGCAACTTCACTGAGTGGTACTGTTAAAAACAATATGTGATGATTTTAATAGTTTTGTTAAAATCTAGTGATACAGCATGAGCTCCCAGTTAAAATGGACTGGCTTGAGGAAGTGAACTGGATATGATGGCGTAAACATCAGCCCGTAAGCTGAATGAGTGACCCTGTCTTCACGCCGACCGCGTGGCTTGGTGTCGATCTTACAGCAGGCAGGCAGCGATGGCGAGCTGTGTCCGGCCGACACTCTGGGCTCGGCAGGCAGCAGCAGCACGCTGGCATCCTCCGTCATCGAGGTGGAGGCTGAGAGGACCGAACCGGGCCTGACGCCACAGCTGCAGCCAAACCGAGAGGAAGAGGTATTTTACTGTGGCGGGATGTGACTTTAAGATCACATTAGATGAGATTATATTAGACTGGATGTAACCTCAGATTAGAAAATTATAGTAAACTTTAATTCATTTGACTTACATCAACTTGGACTATTTGAAAGATGTAAAAACACTTCTGCTTGTTTAATGCTACTATACTACTATACTATCCTCTTTTCCATTGTGTTTGAATGAGGAGGAAGAGGATGAAGAGGAGTTGACCCCCCTCAGCCCTCCTCCCACCTTGTCCATCACCGAAGAGATCCTGGAGTTCATCAACCAGAGCCGAGCCAGGGAGGGACTCGCCGCCATTCACACCGACACCACGGTTAGAAAACACCATACGCTCAACTGGATATGTAGCATTAAAGTACGCTGAATCAGATTTAATCCACTGTAATCTATTGTACCATTTGTAATCTGAGGAACAAAATGAGTTTATCAGCCAGACCTCAGTTAGAAAATCACAGTTTAAAGCTCTGCCAGTAGCCCTGAGAGGCTGTCCTGTACCGTAACACCAACATAGAAAAGATTTGTACCAAATGAACAAACTGAAAATGTTCTTATTGTTGTTGAGTCTCCTCAGTAGTGGGACTAAAAAAGTCAAATTTGTTCTGAAAGGGGGAATAAGTTTGTCTTCTGGGGGCATGAATAGGTCCAGCAGATTTAATCTGGTTTTTCCCCTTTTTTTTCCCCCCCTTTCTCCCCCCCCCCCCCCTTTCCCTTTTCTCCCCCCTCCCCTTCTTTTTCTTTTATCCCTTTCCTATCCTCCCCCTTTCTCCCCCCCCCTTTTTTCCTCTCTCTTTTTTCCCCCTTCCCCCTCCCTTTCTTTTCCTTTCCCTTCCTCCCCCCTCACCCACCCCCCTCTCGCTTTAGACACCCCCTCTCTCCGTATTAAATCTGTGGGCTTCTGTTTTTCCCTTTTTTATATAAAAAAAAAATTTTAAAATTTAATTTTCCCCTTTCCGGGACAATTAAAGGATTTTTTTCTTCTTCTTCTTCTTAACCCAAATTAAAAATATTGTGTTTTTTTTTTTTTTTTTTATAAATTTTTTCATCTTAATTTTTTTTTAATTAAAAACATATTTTTTTTTTTTTTTAATTTTTTTTTTTTTTTTTTTTTTTTTTTTTTTCTTAAAAACAAAAAAAAAATTTTTTTTTTTTTTTTTTTTTTTTTTTTTTTTTTTTTTTTTTTTTTTTCCCCCCCCCCCCCATCACTCCATTTTTAATTTTTTTTTTTTTTATTTTTGCCCCATATTTTTTTCCCACACACTTTCTTTTTTTTGGTTCTCTTTTTAGATATGATGTTCTATCATAATTCTGGTTGACCTCAGACACATACAAGATTTTTTTCCTCCTTTTCTGATTCAACAACGTCATGACGTCTGTGATGACAGGAGGACGATCTCAACACTGAGAGGACTTCACCACTCAGCAGCACACAACTTTCTTGCCTCATTCACTTGAATTGAAATATTTCAACCTGAAATATTGAAATATTGAAATATTTCAACTTGAAATATAACATATATAACATTTCAGTCTAGCCAAAACCAACATTTTTGCCATTTTAGTCAAACTAATTTCACATAAGGTTTTGTCTTATTATTTGATGTAAAACACAGTTTGAATGATTAAGCAGCTTTGCTACCCAGAGTCCACCTGAATGAGCCAATCTGTACTAACCAACATGAAATAATATGCATTAATCAACCACCTGAACCAACTTGACCCGCAAACCACCAACTTAATGCATCAGATTAACACAATGAGAATACAGAGGCAGACTGAGTGCTGACGCCACACACACAATATTTGTGTTTGAGAGAGTTTTTATTTTCAATTTAAATTTTAGTCTTGCTTTTTTTCATCAACACTATTGCGTGTTTGATATCATTACCGTCGGTGTTTAATGACATCTCGTCATCATCTAGTCATTGTCTCGTCTTAGTCATTGAAAAGAAGCTTGTTAACTAACATGTTTCTACATAGTTTTCATGAGTTCATCCAGTGAGGACCATGAATTGACTGGTAAAGTGTTGGACAGACCAACAGATCAACTGACATGCCTTAACGAACAAACGTCCCATTTTCTGGTTCTGTTGTATTTTTGAAGCTATAACACTTTTATTAACTGAAATAATCCAAAATGAATTTTTACATATTTACATAGTAATATTTGTACGGATTGACGTCCTCCAAAGGGTGTGTTATAGTACTATTACTAGTAATACTATTTATACTAGAGTTCATATTTGAGTCATTTTAAAACATCTTACTTTTATTCCAGGAGCAGATCCTGGATCAGCCCAGAGAGAGTCAGCCTCCATCTAACCAGACCAACTTCACCTGCCCACTGCCCCCAGTCGCCTGCCCCTCCAGTCCAGAACAAATACCCACAATGCAACTGGAACAGGAAGAAAACAGACTTGAACATGAGACAACTACAAATGAAGTCCAAGAAATTCTAGATGCAACAATTGAAGTGGAAAAGGGAAAGGAGGAGGATGTGGAGATGCAAGGAGAAGTGGCAGAAAAAGAGAAAGGAGACGAGAAAATGAGGGATGAAGGAGAAGGAAAGAGCATCATCCCTGCCCCAACATCAGATCTTCATCCCTCCATCTCAGCAGAGGAAGAAAGAGAGAATTGGAGTTGTCAGTCAGCCAGAGAGGAGGTGAATACTGAGGCTACCTCCTCTCCCCCAAATCCAGATCATCACCCCATCCAGAGATGCCCGCCGCCCACACGAGGCTCCCACCTCACCAAGCGTGACAAGAAGATCATCGAAAAGATCAGGAGTTACTACGAGGCGGCAGCTGAGGCTGAAGAGGACGAGGCAGAGGAGGAAGATGAGCGTGATGAAGGAGGGGCACCAAGAAGGAGAAACAGTTTCTCACAAATCCCATCTGGCTTGGTGAAGGAGTCGGTGTCACGGTTTGATGTGAGTGGACACCAGGGGCAGCCAGAAAGTGAACGATGTAAGACTGAAACAGCTGAAGAAATCGATGAACAGGCTGATCGAGAGTCCTGTTCCCCTGCCGGTCCAACCTCTTCACCTACGCCTCTCTCAGCACCTGCAGAAAATGGTGGACAGGAAGATAAACCAATCAGCTCCTCAGATTTAAATGCAGAAAGCCCAACATCTGCTGTGATTCAGATCCAGGAGACTCTAAATCAAGTTGATCTGAATCTAGAGTCAAGCCCAAAGTGGCCTGTTCGAGAAGAGGCTGAGATCCAGGACAAACATGGTTGCAAAGGACCATTGAAGCAAGGAGTGGAAGAACAGCAAGAGGATGTGGCTAGTGTTGTGGCTACTAAAGAGGAATCTATTACCAAACAGTCAAAGTGCAGAGATGAAACAATCAAAACCACATCTGGAAATCAAGCTGTTATGAATGGGCATGAACCTAAACCAGAAGGCTCTGCAGAACCAACTGGAAGCCACAAGGAATGCCCTACACCTCTGCCACCTACAGATAAAAAAACTGAGACCAAAGCTCAGTCCACTTGGACTAGAACCAAACACAGAGCTGTAGCCAGGACCAGCGGGAACCTTGAGGGTCTTCCCAGCCAGATAAAAGTGGGTCGATGGTCCCGCCACTCCAGGATTGTCACCGCTAACCGGGTCTTGTTTGAGGGCATGGGATCGGACGTAGCTAGTATTGGGTTATTTGAGGCCAGTCCTGTGGTGGACCCGATGCTGATGGAAAACTCAGAGCGTATTCTGAGCAAGGTCCAAATGTTGGCCCGGATGTACAGCGCCAAAGCCAGCACCATGAAGGTTCCATTGCATCAGAAACGGGCCAGCACTGTGTGGAACCAATCATGGGGCTCAGGTAGACTGTCTGGACACTCAACGCAAACTGAAAACCAGACACAGGTCCAATCTCAGACTCAAATACAAACCCCGGCTAAGTACCGGCAGCAAACACAATACCAAACGGAAGTCAATCAATCAGATGGCCACTCAGAGACCAAATGTAGAACCCAAACTCTCTCTGACAGCCAAGTTCAGAGCCAAACCGTAACACAATCGAGGCAGCAGTCGCAGATCCAAACTAAAAGCCAGCCACATGACCAAAGCCATAAGCAGACCAAGACTTACAGCCAGTACCAGACCCAAACCATCAGTTGGGAGGACCAAACGATCCCGGAGGAGAGGAAGATAAAGAAAGCAGAGAGCCTGACAAATGGTAAGTTCTAAAATCTCTTCTTACACCCTTTTCCTATCAAACAGTGAAAATGTGTTGAGAACGTAACACCAAAATTGCAAAAATTGGTAAAAACTCTTGCAAGACTTGCTGCCCTATTTTAATCATAACCATTCAAGGTCAATGCCTAACCTTAACTATTAGAGATCAATGTCTAACCTTAACTATTAGAGGTCAATGTCTAACCTTAACTATTAGAGATCAATGTCTAACCTTAACTATTAGAGGTCAATGCCTAACCTTAACTATTAGAGGTCAATGCCTAACCTTAACTATTAGAGGTCAATGCCTAACCTTAACTATTAGAGATCAATGCCTAACCTTAACTATTAGAGATCAATGCCTAACCTTAACTATTAGAGGTCAATGCTTAGCCTTAACTATTCTAGATCAATGCCTAACTTTAAGTATTTGATATCAGTGCCCAACCTTAACCATTCTAGATCAGCACCTAAACATAACCATTCTAGTGTCAATGCCTAACCTTAACTATTCAAGGTCTATGCCCAGATCAATGCCTAACCTTAACTATTCAACATCAAAGTTTAACTTTAACCGTTCAATATGTAACCTTAAACATTCCAGATCAATGCCTAACCTTAACTGTTCAAGACAAGTTGAACTTTAACCGTTCAATATGTAACCTTAAATATTCCAGATCAATGCTAACCTTAGCTGTTCAAGGTCGATAAATTGACTGCTACAGGGTAATTTTTCCTGGGATTGAATACTGAATATAACTGGACAGATGTTAGTGGTTGTTAGTGGTGATAGGCTGCCACTAGTCAAAGCACTAGGCAGCTGATTGGATGAACGCTTCCTTGTGGTCTGCTTTCAAAGCAAAAACAAATATGGCAGCTCCTTTGGAAACTTTATTCTCTTATACCATGAAAATTGTTCACTGAAATGTGTTTTTGAAATCATTCTTATGAAATAAGCCATGCAGTTGCTGTAACTGTCTTTATTTTAGATTGACAGTAACTTTAAAAGTTCCAGAGGTGGCAGTTCAGGTCAGACGCCCCTGATTTGCGTAAAGTAGCGTAGACCTCAACTCTATGCAAATGAGGAGTGGCCAGTGTGACGTCTCATCTCTTGAATCATGTGGCCGCACTAGCAGAATGCATTACAAGGCTGCTTACATAGACAATGAATGGGAAGCATGGAAGTACCATTACAGCCATGGTCAATTATCATCCATTACTTATTTGTTGGTATTTGTTCTCTGTTGTTCTCTTCTAGATTTCCAGGAGACAGTGTTGGCGCCCTGTGAGCCTCTACTGTTTGGTCATGCATTTGTCAAAGAGCAGCTGACTTCGACATGTCACCACCAGACAAATGGATTCACTCTCTCCAGGCCCAGGGACTTCATCTCTGCCTTAGCCAAAGAGAGAGACCCCAGTGTGGGACCCCAGACTTCCACCACACCTGGTGAAAATCCACCCACTGACGCCAGGCATCACCCCAGAACACAGGCTGAAGGTCGGCAGTGCTGCTCTGACAGTGACAACCCTTCAACCGCAACCGAGAATTTGGATTGTAAAGTCACCGAGTTCAGGGACTACTGCTCTACCTTGTCCGCAGGGAGAGGCGATGTCCTGAATCAAAACGGGGAGGTTTATTCAGATACTGAAGAGACAGAGAAAAGAGAGAGGTGAGTGGATCATATTTACAAAGCTGGGTGGTGAACAACAAAACAGCAAGATGAGCACAAAGTAAAGGAAGTGTTAGAATCAGTCCTTTGGTTGGAAAAACAGTTTCAGGCCACCAGAATAGAGTCAGAGTCTGGGGCTGCGATGAAAATGTCATGAACATCTAGCAGATAGACCCCCGGAGGTAGTGTTAGGAAGTGCAGTTGCTATTTGAGAACATGATTAGTGAATAGTATGTTGGTGTGTTCGTTGTATCCTACATGATTTACTAGTTTATGGCTTTTTCTTTGTTTTGTTTTTACACTCAGCACTACTTTCAACAATGTTTTTTCCTACAGCGACACGACGTATGTGTAAATATCCACTAAAGTCTTTTCAAAATTAAATGACTTTGTTAAGTTTAGGAAAAGATCGACTTGGTTAGGTTTAGGCAGCAAATTACTTAGTTAAGTTTAGGAATAGATGGTTAGGCTAAGGCAATAAAACTACTTATGTTTAGGAAAAGATGGCAGTTTGGGTTAAATTAACTCTGAAGTGGCGTTACTTAAGTACGGAAGTTACCTGAAAAATAATAATATGATGAATAATAATCAGCATTGACTTCTGGTTTTACACGGAACATGAACGCTGGTCTCCTGGTGAAAGTCTGGTGTTTTCTGACCCACCCATTGACCCTGACTTCCAGCTTTGTCACTCTTTATACTTCGTAATTCACAATTATGTGGATTACATACAAATGAATTGCATGGGATATATACAAATTACAGTGCATTACTTTTCATAGCAGCATAAGATACTGTTGTACTGATTACAGCATTACGGTACATACAGATTTCAGCCATTATTATTCCTCATTGTGTGCAATTTTCCAGTAGGAGTTTTACCCATTTCCTGTTTCATTCTTGACGTATATTCTAACGACAGTTTGAATTTCCTGGTTGCAGGTCAGAGCTGAGAGGTGGATTTCCTGTTTACTCAGTCAGAGAGGACTCAACTTCTGGAAACATCATTACCCAGCCAGCACACGCTGAGCCAAATAAGCCTGCTCACAGCATACCACAGTGGGAAATATCCAAAGATGGAGATGAGCAGGGCAGATATAACCAGGACAAACCATTTTCCCAATATATACAAGATAAACATCCACCAGAATTCAAAATTCCCACAGACCATACCGCCAACAAAGATATGTTTACCAAAGAGGGTGTTTATGCAGGTCCTGAATACTTGGTTCGCACTGGACCCATGGATGGAGAGCTGGTGCTGATGGTCGCATCTACACAGAGTCAGGCTCCAACAGAGTACAACAGATCCACAATGCCTCACCCAATACTGGCTGGAGAGCAGTCCCAGAGGGAAACACCTTACCCGGCAGAGGGAGGCGTCAGTACCCCGGGCATCTCTGAAGGGCCAAAGAAAGATGAGCAGATGACATTGAAGGACTCTTCATCACAAACCAGGATGATTCTACAAGGCTCAGCAGTGATCTTTACAGAAGAAACACCTTTTTATAGGTCCTCAGGAGAACTGGCTTTTCCGCCGCACATGACCCTTGACCCCTCTAGTCATACACTCACAGAAACCCCAGAGGATCCCAAAGCAAGAGCACCAAGTCCGTGGTCATCGGTTCAAAACTCAGAATCAAATTCTACTCGACCACGGCCTCCATCAGTACAGTCTATAGACTGTCTACCAACTTTCACCAGCCAGAGGCCTCAGGACCTGCCCACTACTATGGGTAAACGGGCTCTGTCTAACTCCAGGTATGTCTCTGGCAGATTAATACACAATAACAAGTTAGTAGCCGCTACCTACAGTAACTAGAGGTGAGACCAAGTCATTGTTTTGTAAGTCACAATTAAGTCTCATGTTTTTGCACTCAAGTCCCAAGTCAGGACTGACAAGTCCCGATCATACACCAAATTTTTCTAACTGCCACTCAGTAACATAACATTAGTTCTTCATGGTTACCTCCAGCAACTTGATTTGATGCTTTTGAATTACCGTATTTTTTGCACTATAAGGTGCACCGGATTGTAAGGCGGTAGATTGACAGACAGTGTGATAAGGCATCTAAAGTTATGGAGTTTTACTGGAACATTGTGATGAAGAGGGAGCTGAGCTGGACAGCAAAGATCCATCCATCTACAGTGCATTCCAACCCTCACCTATGGTCATGAGCTTTGGGTAGTAACCAAAAGAATGAGATCGCAGATACAAGCAGCCAAAATGAGTTTCTTTTGTAGGGTGGCTGGGCTCAGCCTTAGAGAGATAGGGTGAGGAGCTCAGAGTTGCTCTGCTTCTCCTTCGCATTGCAAGTGGCCAGCTGAGGTGGTTCAACATCTGATCAGGATCCTCCTGGACGCCTCTTTTGGAGATTTTCTGGGCACAGCCAATGCATAGACCCAGAACACGCTGGAGAGATTATATATCTTGTCTGGCCTGGAAACACCTCGGGGTCCCCCAGGAAAAGCTGGAAAAGGCTGCTGGGGAGACGGACGTCTGGAATTCCCTGCTAAACCTGCTGCCCCTGTGACCCGGCCTGGTTTATGCTTGCTGTTGTAAAGCTGGCGCGAAGTGCACCCACCAGAAAATTATATCATCACAGTTTTCACGTGATGTGCAAAAGCTCTGCAAGTTGTTGCGATGGATTGCCGTGCCCCACTGAATTTTTCTAACTCTGCACACATTGCAATTTTTGTTTCAACATGGCCAGTCTTCCTTTGAAGGCGTCCAAGTAGGTTGGCTAGCACTGAGAGACAGAAAATCATTTTGACTTGAAGTTAAGTGACAGTAATAGTCACAGTACACATATGTAATGTTTGGAGGTACGTATGTCAGAGTTTAGTGTTTACTATTGTTGCCAGACAGCCTACTTTCTTTTCTGGTACCATTCGTTGACGTCTTGCTTATCAACAGAATATTTAGTTTGTATGCCTCCTGGTGTTTACAGCACGTAGCAACGAATGAGCATAAACGCCTCTGTGCAAGCTTGTAGTGCGTGGCATCTACGGAGGCCTGCACCTTTTTCAGTATAACACAGTAAGACTTTAAAATCATTATAATAATTATAATGCCTTTGGCTCCTGTGCAAATGTTAAATATAGAAACCCATAACCATCTAATCAGATTGCGATTTGATTGGTTTTGTGATAAACTAAAAGTTTAAGCCAGGACAAGAATTCACCAAAGAACGGGCCGAAGGGCTCTTCTTAATTGTTAGCACATTGTTGCTCATTCCACAGAGTAATTACCCAGAGCTAATGTCTCGGCGGTGTTTTTGTAACACTTGAACGGTTTGTAAAGCAAGTTTAGGTTTCTGCCAAACCACTGGAAGATTAGTGGGTAGAAAACACAAACATCACAGAAATTGAGACCAAATGTGTTTGATATTGTTTTCATTTTTTGGTCCCTTACATGGAGATTCAATCTAAAGCTTTTGAGTCCCCATCAGTTCCAGCCAAAAATGAACCTTTTCAACTATTGTCTTTTACCTCTTCTGTTCTAGATAATATATCTTATAGTCACAGGTACCCTAGGATATACTGTACATAAAAGCACTTAAGTTTTAGCCTTGCATTTCCCGCCTCAAAAAAAAAAAAAAATGCACTGACAAGAGTTCTGTGTAAGTCAGATATGTGTTATCACAAAATACAAATTCAAGAAGTAATGGAAGCATGAGTTATGAAGCACTAACTATAGAAATGAATAACTGATAAAATATATCTGAGGTCATTTGGGCTGAGCAGAGCCTGTTGAATGTTTTTTTTAGGGGGAGTTTCCCCTTATCAGAATCGTGGCCCTGAAGAAGGAGAGTGTTATAGCCAGATGTTACCACAACAATCTCTCTCTTTTTAAAACTCCAGAGTCTAGTCCCCCATCCCCCTTTTCAGTCACCACCTGCTTAACATAATTAATCCCTTTCCATAATGAACAAACCCAAACAACCCTGAAGCACATGGGTACAAGGAGTAAGTTCCCATAAACCACAAGGCCTCTCTTTGGAATAAATTCAGAATAAATTCAGGTTTAAGGCACTTTAGCATTGGCTTCAGAACTGGAGGTAGCCCACTGGTTTAGCTGTTTCTGATTTTTTATTTATCATTATTAACCACACATCCAGATCACTGTTGTCTAAATATTGCATCGGCCGAGGAAGCAAATCTATAGCCCAGACATCAAGATAATAAATACCATCCTAATAATCTGCTCTTAAATCTGTCAGTTCCAGAGAACCAGACCAGCAGGACTCACGATCACCCACCAGCCTGCCATTTTCCAGCCTCCCTTCAATCAGCCGACCCTCCTCGGAGACACCCAACCTGATCGCGAGACCTCACCTAGCCATTGACACCCCTGGCCAGAGCTCAGACCTGACCATGGCACCTTCAGCCTTCAGACCCAGTCCCAAACACCGCTACTCCTCCCCTGTTAGAGCTCCTGTCCGAGCGCCTCCCTGCTCCTCTCCATTCAGAGTTGTTCCAGCATCTCCTCCTACCCCTGTATCTGCTGATGATACCTCCATAAACACTGTCTCCAGGGCTCTTCCCTGTTTCTCTCCTACTCCCTCTTCTGGGAGGGGTTCCTCGATGCGAGCTCCCCCTGCCTCCTCCCCTACACCCCCCTCTGCTTTCACTCCCTCATCCTCCTCCTCTTCTTCAGCCATACAAACAGGTCCTCCTTCCTCGTCGTCTTCTCTTCGCTCTCCCCTGTGCTCCTCCCCTGTTGCTTCATCCTCAGCATTCACCAGATCCTTGGCTGCCTCCTGTATTAGCCAGTCCATCAGTCAGAGTATGGCGAAAAAGAACAATGCCCCGTCCATAAACACAGTAAACCAAAGCCCCTCCTCCACACCTTCTCATCTACGATGGCGCTCCCCCTCACCTAAACTCCCTCCCAGTCAGCAGGGCTCCAGCAGCCCTGCATACGCCCAGCTAGGATGCGCTAAAGACCAACTTCCAAGGGGCCTGCTTTCCTCTCTCTTGTCCTCTTGTCCTTCTTCATCTCTCATGCAGTCACCTCCTCCCTCTCGTTCCCAACATTCCCCTTCCGCATCTACGACTCTGGCCCATCATCAACCTTCCTCGCTCTCCCCTCATTCCTCATTCCTTCACTCCAAAACTGACTCATCACAGAACGTAAACAACAACAACAATAATAGCTTAGCTGGTATGAACACAGTAAGTAATGCCGTCAGTAACGGGGGTTGGTCAGTAAGTCCACAGAAGGCGCCATTTGCTAATGGTAATTCCACAGTAATGCAACAACCCTCTGATGCTTTTTGGTCGGGGTCGCACAACCGTGTTGCTCGGCCTTTTTCGACATCTGAGCCCAGCTCACGAGTTCCCTCTCCAACCCCTGCCTCATTTACTCGCCTCTGCTCCCCACCTCCTCAACACAATTTCTCCTCCCCCATGGCGAACAAACCTCCCCACCCTCGGAGCACACGGGTAGGAGGAGCAAGCTCCCATAACCCACTAGGCCTCACTGTGGAGCTACCCAGGACCTCCCCAGCAGGTTCAGCATTTGGGCAGTCTGTAAGCCCTCGGATCCTCTCGCCACCTCCTATTGGCGTGTCAGTGAATGTTTGGACAAATAATGTTGCAGCACCTCAACCTAGAAACCCTAGATATGCTTCCTCCTCTTCCTCTCCTTCCTTTTGCTCGCCAAGACCAGAGAATGCCCCTCTCCCCACCTCTTTGCTTAGTCCCAGAGCCTCCTCCCCTTCTGCACCCTGTCCTCCTGCAACCTCTCAAACCCTCCGAAGGTCTTTCTCCTCCAACCTGGCTGACAGACCCCCAAGCCCAGCCCAGAGCAACCCTAGTGGGCAGCGCCGCTCTTGGGCAGACAGCAGCCGAAGGTCCCTTGGTTTTAGCGGTAGTGGCCAAGGGTCCTTTGACCAACAGGAGTCCTGTCCAACCAGTCCAAGGAGTGGGTGGTCTTCATATGGTGGCTCGCCATCCTGCCTCAGCCCTCAAGCTGGGCTTCAATCGCCACTCTCACCTGGCAGGCTTACACCAGGGAAGGGCACCCTTGGAGGGCAGCATTTCACCAGTGTGCCCTGGCCAGATGTACGAGAGCTTTCAAACAAATATAATGGAACCGATTGCCTTGATGCAACTTCCACCATCATCGCCTCCTCTCCTCCTCCTCTCTCCTCGCTCTCCCACACCCTCCTCTCCTCTCCTGTCCCTTCAGACAGCCACACAGAGTGGGGAGACCCAGAGCTAGAAGAGGGTAGTTGTCGTAGCCAGCTGATCTGTGCCTATGTTGCCCGGCCCTCCTCCTCATGCATGGTTCTCTCCTCCTCGGGCACGACCTCCCCTCCACCTGCCCCTTACCAGCACCACAACTACCAATTCACAACACCTCCTGTACCCTCAATTCCTTCCCCCTTTCCCTCCAGCTCATCACCGCTACCCTGTGCTCATTCATCTCCTACTAAACAGGGGAACCAGAAGACCAGTTATGCCACCACGGTCAACCTCCAGATCGCTGGAAGTGGCCGAATAACCTCCTTCAGCACCGCCCAAGTTAGCCTGACCCAAACCCTGCAGTGTGGAGCCAGAACTGGAGGACCAGGACAGGGGCAGATGACGAGGAGAGTAAGCATCAATGGACTTTCACACCTTCCTTCTCCTCTTCCTCAAAACTGTAACAGGCTATGAAAGAAGGTTTTTTTCTTTCATGGCTTTAGAAGACAAGAAGGGCCAAACCAAAAGGTAATTGAAAGAAGACAAGGCATTAGATAAAACACAAAGTTGTTGTGTAACTGCTGGTTTCAGTGGCCCAGACCTCCAGAGCTATTCCTTGGCTTGACGAGAAGCATGAACCACTGAGCCCACCATGCTGAAAATGGTCTTTCTCAAAAGCTCAAAAGCTCAGCTTGGGAATAAGTTCACATCGAGGGACATAATGAATGTTGTCAAGCCTGATTCCCCTCAGCGTGATGGGATGAATTTGAGGTAAAACAGACTACATGTTGAATCTTGGTGGCTTCTGGAAAAGCTTTATACCCAAGCATTGAACACATGAACCTTCAATAATGGAAATTCTACCTGCACACGTTTCCTATTTTTGGTATTTTTGGCCAATGACTTTGAATGGATGCAAATGGAATTACTTTAAAGATCCCGATATTGTAAAAAGTAATGCATATGACTCATTTAGCTGTGATCTGAGCACCCAAAACCCTGAATGTCCACAGCTGGATGTGACGAATTCCTGGATGTGGCAGTGTAAAAATTACATTACACTCCAGGTCTATGTAACATTAAGCCACCTGGACTCTTTGTGAGGATGTGATGACTTCTTGGAGGAACAATTTAATTAAGAGACAGTTAAATCGTTAACTTTGGAGTACATCCTCTTTTGCAAATTCTGCAGATGTGTTTAAGGTCCAACCAGTGATGTATGCAATCACAGCTACTTAATGTATTATTATTTTTGTTATGTTTCTTTCATTCATATTTTTCTTTTATATTCTGTTGAACAGTGTCATGTCAGGCTCTCTGAGGCCAGTGTTGGTGATATCTGTGGTTATTAATAATCTATCTTTTTAATCATTTTATTATTCTTTTTTATTTTATTGTTTATTTATGAAGTTTATTCTGTTTGGCACTTATTATCCTTTAACGTAATGTCGGTATTTTGCACAGTGTCCTCAGCTCTTGGGTGCATGCATCAAATGTGTGTGTGAGTGTGTGTGTTTGTGTGTGAACATGACGTGTCTGGTAGATTCTCCTTTAACTTCAGACCAGGCCAATATCTGTGTTTTTATGTCTGTTCCCATATTGATGTACTCAGTTGGTTCTTGGACTTAACTCTCTCCTGCTATCGGTGCCCTTCAGAAACCTTTTCTCTTGAGCTTCACTGTCAGTTAGGTGGAAAATGCTTCATGGACTCTGCAGAGGATGAAAGGTTTTACTTCAAATCAGCACACAGGTGACATATCAGCTCCTTCATATGTCAGCTGTTGATGATTAATACAGTTTCCTAGATTTATTTTAAATCCATTCACCCAGATTTAATGCACATGATGGAAAACAGAAAAGGAAAAAGGTGGAGAGGTATTTAAAAAATTAAACTAAGTTGAAGATAGAAATGGTTTTCACCAAATACGTGGGTACGCATTTATAATATCCATCATTTATAATATCCATCATTTCTTATAACATCATTTATAAATTGTAAATTTATAGTTAGTTAAACTCAGCATATACGTATTTGACTGTTAACAATGTTGTTATAATTAATGTTGTTTAGTAATTATTAGTAATGCTATTATTTGTTGTTTTAACAGTTTATTGTTGCATGTGTACTATATTATATAAAAGTATTCGTTAATGATTAAAATATTATTTGTAAACCTTTAAAAAAGTTTGCAAATCGTCTATAAACATTATTTAGACGGATATTTATAATACTTTGTTAGTGGTAATAACTAGTTTGATTATAATACCTCGGTAAATGGTTAATAAATACGTTGTAAAGCATCTGTAAATGTTATTTGAATACATAGTTAATAGTTTGGTAAATAGTTAATAAATACTTTGTAAACCACCTATAAACATTATTTGAATAGATAGTATGTAATGTCATGTAATGTTTATAGATGTTTGATAAACTTTTTCTTTAAGGATTACAAATCATTTGGTAATTATTAACAAATGTTTAATGTAGTATATAAAATATTATGTGTGCAACAATAAACTGATAATAAATTACTTACTCGTGTAATCATAATTAATTATTATTGTCTCTTGTCAGCTACGATTCTTGATAGAGGATAATTAGTGAAAATGATTCATTAAAAATAATAAAATAACCATTAACTAAGTTTAAATAAATATCAGTTTACCATTTGTAAATGATGGATATTAGAAAGTGTTACCAGTTTTTGTAGTATTGATTATTTAAAGTCTTATTTTTCTCCCAATTTTGTAAATTCAGAATGAACAGTATTTTTAAACAGCAAATAATGAAAACAAAAATACAGCTGAAAAATGTGGAGGTCAAATATGAACAATCTCTTATGAATGTGTGGTGTCTGCAGGGCGCTGGCCACAAACTGGAGAGGACCTAATGTGGTTTGTGAAAGTGGTGAAAAGGGAAATATTAGCTAAATCTTCATCCAGTAACCCTCATAGAGTCAGTGAGATGTACGGAAAATAAAGGTATGTGGTGCAAAATGAAAACAAAGTCTGCTTTTTATTTACTGTTGACTCTGCTGGGTGTTTGCTCACGGTGTCGGCCCACGTATTGATCTGTACTGCAGCTGACGGAGCTGTGAGACAGGAGACGGTCTGAGGACAGAACGTCTGTGATTGATGGTTTCCTGTCAGCTGCGTTGTGGATTCTGTTGCATCCTGAGGAAGTCGTGCATATAAAGACACGTTTTCTGCTGTCGGATATGTTTGAAGAGCTGCAGCAGAGTGAAATACTATAAACGTGTCAGTACTTGTGAAACTCAGACTTTGACCCCGACTGTTTTATGTACTGATCAGCCTGAAGTCCTCTCAAGGTAAGAGCTTTACTCGACTGTAGGTCTCAACTTTGATGGGAACCAAATCACAGATTCATAATTACACAAGGCTTTAAATGAATGAAGTAGAGCTGGAGAAGGGAAAATAATATTTACATTACAAGGGAACATTACAAAGTACATTTACTCAAACTGCACATAAATACAATGTCACAGTACTTTGCTATGTTACTTCATAATAACCAGCATTTAGAAATGGTATATTAATAGTTAAACGTTACTTTACTATTATCTATACTATTAATAATGTTGACTAATTATTAGTCTAATTATTAGACTAATTATTTTGTTATTAGTTTTAGTTTTTTGTTATCAGTTTGTGCAATGTGAAATATTTAGTTTTAAAATAAGTTGTATATTGTATCACAGCTGATCATAGCTAATCTCACTAAATCTCTGGTGGTCAAACGTGACTTTAGTGTAAACAAATATGGCCGACAATGCGGAGGAAGAATTAGTGATGTCAGTTTTCACTTTTTACTGAAAAACCGATGAAGGGTGGATGAAGTCATGGAGACACGTTAAATAAACACGAATCAACAAACTGGTCGTCAGTCTCTGAGCTCCACCTTACTTGATGCTTCATGTTTAGCATTAGCTCATGGATTAGCCGCTGCCGGGCTGCATGCTGGTGCAGTGGTTGGCGCTGTCGACTCCGACTTGGGGCTCGTCTGTGTGGAGTTTGCATGTCCTCCCCGTGTTAGTGTGGATTTTCTCCAGGTTCTCCGGTTTCCTCCCACAGTCCAAAGACATGCAGGTTAACTGATGACTCTAAATGTCCTGTAGGGGGGAATGTGAGTGTGAATGGTTGTCTATGTGTCCTGCGATGGTCTGGTGACCTGTACAGCCCCCCCTGACTCCTAACGGGATAAGCGGTTGCAGATGGATGGATGGATGGATTAGCCGCTGTCGCCATGATGGTGATGGTCGTCTTTCCTTCTTCATTCTGTCTTCCTTTATAACATCCAGACTAGACCACTGTAATGCCCTTCTCCTTGGGGTATCCTCTCGTGGGTTAAAGAGGAGTTCACAGCCACCCTTCAGCAACTGCACCGGCTCCCAGTTAAATATCCCATTAGTTTCTAAGTCCTCCTGCTCGTCTATAAATCCTACATGGCTCAGCCCCTTCCTGCTTATCCAGTCTCCTCAAGCCCTCCACGCTGAATCCCTGTCCGGCCCTGATCTCTGGACTGCTCTCCCTCAGGGGCTGCGCCATCTGTTGCTTTGTTTAAATCAGTTGAAAACACATCCTTTTAGTTCAGGGTACTTTGTAATGTGTTTATCATGAATTTTCCTATTTATCTGTATTGATTCCACTGTAATCTTCTAGAGACTGTCTTATCTTATTTTGTAAAGTGTCCTTGGGTGTCTTGAAAGGTGTTTATCAATAGTCTAATAATCTGAAAACACCTTTGTTTATAGCCATCGCCGTCACCATTTTTTAAAAAATTTTCACTGTCTCTTGGTTTTTGGCCGTTGCTATCTTGTATTTTTCACTATCGCCATCTTGGTTTTTCTTGGTCGCCATCATTGTTTTTGGCTGTCACCATCTTGTTTTTTTCACTATCGTCATTTTGTTAGTTTCACTGTCTCCCTCTTGGTTTTTGGCCGTTGCCATCTTGTTTTGTTGCAACCAGAAGTGACACAAGCGGGTGGAGATAAATACAACCAAAGACATTTTTAGACAACCAATTTTATAATTAACTTTGAACTGTAAACACACTGTGAAAGGGTTAAAGTTCTATGCAACCTGTCAATTACAAATCATCCCCTGCTTTATGGTCTATTTGACTCTAAATGGACCATAATTTACCAAATGAACATCATGCTGTATTGAAGAAGACTTGAAACTAGTGACTGAGACCATAAACTCATGTTTACAATGTTTACTGAGGTAATAAATCAAGTCGACTTGTTTTCTGATAGATTTCTATATAATCAGACTTCTTTTAGCAACCAGAGTCGCCCCCTGCTGGCTGGTAGAGTGAATGCAGGTTTAAGGCACGTCAGTTTTGGCTTCACTTCTCAGACTGGGAAAAGAAAAAGAAAGAAAGATATTCCTTTATTAGTCCCACAGTGGGGAAATTCAGATTTACACTCTGTTGTTCACACAGTACAGTTCACACAGTACATATACATTCAATGAGAGATGTCAGAGTGAGGGCTGCTCCCCACAAGCCCCCAGAGCAGTTGGGGGTTTGGTGCCTTGCTCAGGGGCACCTCGCAGTGCCCAAGAGGTAAACTGGCACCTCTCCAGCAACCAGTTGTCTTGGTCCATGGGGGATTTGAACCCGGGTCCCCACATCCTAACCCAAGGTCCTGACGGACGGTGAACCACCGCCCCCCCCAAGAGGTCGCCCGGTGGTTAGATTCATCAGTTTACCTGCTTCTGAGACACTGAAGTCAAAGTTAACTCAGCACTTACATATAAACTCATTGATCTACTAACTAACGATTCTACCAAATGTTTTATTTACAGGTGAAATAGTTTTGTCCCCAACAGGAGAATGAAGTTATTCAAACACACACCGTCTAGTGGGTGTCCCCACAGTGTTGCATGATGGGAGAATACTGTTGAAATTGGATGCTGAATTAATTTTCCAGCTGGGCTCTAAGTCCCTTCAGTTCAGCTGCAGCTCAGACGGATCTATGTCTCTGAATCATCAGTACTCAACTAAAACTAACCTTAAAACCTGCTGGCTGTTGACCCAGCTTGAGACTTCGCTTCTGTTTTATTGTTCTCGTTGCTTTTTACTGTTACATGTTTTTATGGTATTTTATGTTTTATGTTTTATTTTTTTTAACATATATTTATCTTGTATAGCACTTTGTTTGCAGCTGTGGTTGTTTTTAAAGTGCTTGATAAATAAAGTTGAGTTGGTTAAATAAAAACAAACTAAACTAACTACCAGTGTCAGGAATGTCTGGGTGGTCTGTCCCCTTTAAAGAGGAAATCATCCAAAAAGGGAGAAGTTGGAGACGAGTCGAAAAGAGGAGGGAGGAGGCCTGAAAGTGTCTGAGAAAAGAGGAGGGAGCTGAGCGTAACAGCTGAGGAGGAGGAGGAGGAATGGGAGGAGGGAGGAAGTGAAAAGAGGAGGGCAGGAGGGAAGAAGGGAGACGGAGAGGAGGAAGTTCTCTGGTGACCAGACTCTTTTAACCAGGTGGAGACACACCTCAGCAGCTCTGCACAGAAGAGACAGATCAGCAGAAATCAGGGAAACTTTCTCCTCTTCCTTCTTTTTCTCCAGATTCACTTTTGGATTTACTACTCCGGAGCATTTCTGTGCTTAACTTTGAAGTTTAACAGGTGAACATAAGGGGCACATTAACTCCAAACGCTGCCGTTTCTTTGGTGGAATCTGGTTTTGGATGGTTTTCTAATGCAGCTCCATGTTGTTTTAATTTTCTTTTGCTGTGATCTGGACCAACTGGAGGATTAACTGTGTAAATCAAGATGTACATTTGATGTGAATTGCCCTTCGTGGAGAGTTTTTTAACCCTTTTTTGGATCCAGGTATTTTGCTGTGTTCCTTTAACGTCCTGAGACTCGACTTCGCTGCCTCTCAGAGGCTCAAACAGCTTCAGCTTTAGGGTCAGAGTGAAGCTTCAGATATCAGCTAAATAGATAAATAACACCCTTGACCTCTGACCTCCAGATGTGTGAATGTTACAGACATGCCCACTTTATGATAATCACATGCAGTTTTTTTTTTTTATGCAGTGTTGACGAGTTATTGTCTCCTATTCTGAATGGTGTGTTTGAATATTTCTGCATACTGGGGTCCATAAACTGGGTCTCAGTGTAAAGCTGAGACTCTGGTGGATCCGATGAGTCCAGCTGGATTCATGTGTGATGATGTTAGTCCCCATAGGAGCCATTTCATTGTAGTGAGACCATTTTTTTTTAAAACTTGACCTGACTGTACAAAATGACCTGTGGTGACCTCTAGATAATCACAGCCTCATGACACTGACAGTAAGGGTGTTTCTGAGCAGGTTACACAACAGCGCTCGCCACCCAGTCGCTGAAAAATGCAATTCCTGCAGAAATCTTCTTATGTCAAAGATCCCAAATCACAGCATGGCGTTTTCTACAGTGTTTCTCCAGGTCTTGGTGTCTCAATGTGGTATTTTGGAGGGATTAATGATCATTTTTATCGATTCTCCAGTGCTGAAAAAAAAAATGTTAAATTTAGCATTAAATCTGTGTAACAGATGGTATCAAAAATTGCTGCAACAATTTATGAGACAGAGCATGGGGATGGATATCAGATACTTCTATGATGGTTGTTTATTTCTAAGCAGCATCTAAAATGAATCTTCTATCTATCTATCTCCCCCTGAAGACCCCGGAGAAGATTAAAACGGGGTCTCCGAGGGTTTACTTTTAGCAAAACTGACATCCGAACTTTAAGTCTTTACTGACTGACCTCTGTTTCCTGTTGTCCAGCTGCTCCAGGAGGCTGTAAAGATTTCCTCGGCTGGTCTGGGATTCAGACTGCAGGATTAAAGGAAGATCAGTGGACTTCTTGTGTGGACTTCTGACGGATTTGGACCTGAATCCTGAAGATCCCTGAGCGAGGAGTGAAGTATCTTCGTGAGGATGTGAGCCAGCGTGATGTGATGATGGTTTTGCTGCCCATGCCATGCTGAGAGGGAGGTTAGCGCTCGCGAGTGTGTTTCTGTGTGTCGTCTGCCTGCTGGGCCTGACGCCGCCGTCAGTCGTCAGCCTCCCTCCCTGCACTCGAGACCTCATCAGGAAGGTCCAGGAGCTCCTCAACAAAGCCCCGGGCCTGGTACCACCTTCACTTTCTCTCTTTAATATCCACCTTTACTGGTTACACTAGCCAACATTTAAAAATGCTTCAAAGATAGTTAATTAAACTTAGTTAATAGTTATTTTACCGCTAACAAACAATGAAATTATAATTAAGAATCTTTACTTATTGTTGTAATTGGATATATTAAGTTTTTGTTAATGATTACCAATTGATTTGCAAACTTTTAAGAAACTGTTTTTAAAACATCTGTAAAATATTACACAGATATAATAAATGGTACATTTATATGGCAGTTAAACTTAGTAGTTATTTTGCTGTTTACAAATAATAAAATTCTCATTACTAATGTTTACTTAATATTAGTAATGCTATAATTTGTTGATAGGCGGTTTACAAACCAACTATTAACATTGTCAAAATGTTACAAATATCTATCTATCTATCATGTTTATAGATGTTTTAAAACAATCTCTGCAAAGTTTACAAATTATTTATTCATTATTAACAAATACTTATATACATTTATAGCATATAAAATGCTGTAATGCCTGCAACAATAAACTGTTAAAATTATGTAAACTATATCATTACTAATAATTAGTGAGCATTATTAATTATAATTTCATTGTTTATTAACAGTAAAAGAACTATGAAGAAAGTTTGACATTTATCAAATAATGGTTATTATAAAGTGATTGTGTCGCTCTGATTTTATGTTCAGGCTGCAGCTGCAGGTTTTCGTAGCATTTATTCTCGCATTAGTTGTGTCTGAGATATTTTTCAATTCAGAAATGACTTGTTGTGCTTCAGCTTAGTGTCTCATCTTAAAAAGATGCCGGTATGAATCCACCAGTCATGACTGAATGATGATGACACTTGATTGTGGGGTGGACTGATCTTTGTTATCAGCTTTACTGCTGATTACTTTTGGTTTCACAGGAGACATGACGGCCAGTCAAAGGTCCTGTGTTTATTTGACCCCTCCTCCCTTTCTTGCCGGTGTTACTCGACTACGCCGGCCATCATGTCTTGATGTTGTTCTCCTCACAACCCAACACACCATCCAGTGTCTGTGTGGCACAGAACGAAATTAGCAACTCTTGACATCACGTACAGTAAATGATTTATTTAAATGATGAGTTGAAAGCCTGGTTCATCAGTGCTCCTCTGTGCGCCGAGGGGTGCTGACCAAACGTTTGACGAGTCGGGAGTGAGAACAGGTTGGCTTGTTAAATGCATACAGTCCTTTCAAAATAAACTTCCATCTTCACGGGAAACAACTTCCTTAGGTTTAGGCAAAATAAACGACTAGTTTATAGTTAGTTAGTTAGTTTTATAGCTAGTTTATAGTTAGGTTTAGAGAAACGGGTTGAACAAATGGCAACTGACACGTGTCGCTGGACATTTGTAGGAAAACAAGCGAAAAAGCGAGAATAATTTTTTTGTAGTGAGGCAAAGTAGAATGGCCCTCGAAGATTTCATTCAGATGTTTTTTTACAGAAACATCTGGATGCAGCAGGACAGTGTTACATAACAAACATCCACACGGTGTCAGACGGAGCAGCGCTGCCACCAAGACAAACTCATTTTGAACCTCCAGCTGTGAAATAATTGTAAGATAAGAGCGAACAATTAGCGGTTGAATCCCATTGATCGGAACTGCTGGCGGACGTCATCCTCCATCTGGATGCGATCTGTAAACATCCTTCATGTAACATCCAGCTGTTTCCTCATTCTTAGCTGCTCAGCATCTGGAGAAACGTCAGAGCAGGATCTTATGCTCCAAACACGGTGAACAAATCTCTACCCAGACTGGCAGATTGTTCCTCTCCTGTACTCTGCTGTTGTAAAGCTGGAAGAAATGACAAGATCTCTTTTAATGTGTCAGCGTGTGTGTTAAAGTACTGAAGCACATGAATAATACACAAGATTATATTTAAAACTGGTCTTAGCTGGTACGTACGTAACGTGAAGCTTGTGTTCTTCCTCAGAAGCAGTTGGAATGCAGACTGTACACACCCTCCGTCCAAGACTACCTGGTATGAGCTTCCTCACACCTCTCAGTCATTTCCACTCTGACGTCTCGATGTCCTGTTTATCTTATTCTGACATCTGATGAAAGGTCCTCGGCTGGTTAAATCACCTCAATAAAACATCAGTATCAACCTAAAGAGATTAAATGAAAGTATAGCCAGGGGAAGAGACCAAACGGCAAAGGGTAATCATCTCATCTTCACCCTCTTATCCGGGTCTGGTCGCAGGCAGCAGCTCCAGCAGGGACCCCAAACTTCCCTTTACTGGGCCACATTAACCAGCTCTGACTGGGGGATCCAATTAGGGCTGTCAAACGATTAAATACTTAATATTGATTAATCACACATTTTATATCTGTTCAAAAGGTATCTTAAAGGGAGAAGTATTTAATAGTATTTAATATACTGCTGTATACTAATGTATGTATATATTTATTATTGTAAATCAATAACAACACTAATCAATGACAGATATTGTCCAGAAACCCTCCCAGGTTCTGACTTTAGCATCAACAATCTGCTCCAATCAGAACATGACAAACTGCAGCCCAACAGACAACAACAGCTGTCAGTGTGTCAGAGTGCTGACTTGACTATGACTTGATCCAGACTGACTGGGACTATCAGAAAGTGGGCATGTCTGTAAAGGGGAGACTGGTGGGGACCCAGAGAACCCATTTACATTCACACATCTGGAGGTCAGAGGTCAACGGACCCCTTTGGAAAGAGTGTTAATTAGTAGTAGTAGTATTTTTATTCAGTCATCACACAAAATACAATAAGTATGAAGAGTACAATCAGTACTGACAAAGTCAACAGTCTTTGTATTAAGTAGTGACTACACAGGCAGAAGCAAAATGCTTAAATATTATATATGCCTGTTTAAGCTATTCTTCATTATATGTATATAGTTATGTATATAGTAGTAATGTATATAGTAGTAAGGATTTGTGGTAGTATTATTCCATAATTTGACCCCAACAACAGAAATACATCTCCTTTAATACCTGTTTTATCTTTTTGTCCAGTGAACTTATAAATACCTCTCAGATCAGATTTACTCTCCGTAGTGATAAAAACCTTTGGTCACCATCTGGGAGGGACTTTGATTTGGCTCTGAACATTATTTGTGTTATTGTACAATAAACTAAATCATAAAATTTCATAACATGGGAACTAATAAACAGTGGATTAGTGTGATCACAGTAACCAGCCATATGGCTCGTTTTCGTAGTAAAACAATTGAATTTTGTGTTTTTATAGTTGTTTTAAAAGTCGACTCCCACAGGTCGGTCCAGATCACAGCAAAAGGAGGTCAGAGGTCAAGGGACCACTTTGAAAAAATGGACATGACAGTTTTCCTCGACAAAATTTAGCTTAACTTTGGAGCATTAAACAGCCTCTGTGCTCTACTGTATTCTGTCAGTACAACAGTATTTTATTAAAGTATATCTCATCTATAGGCTACATATCTACAGACTATCAGTGGGGACAGGAAGCGCATTGTTATCACACTGTCGGAGGTGTGTCGGAGTTTCTCTCCTCCCCGGCTCTGAAGCACCGTACACCGCCGTTACCTGGCGAAGGCAGCAGCGTCGGCGGTACAAAGGCACCGCCGCTTCAATAACCTTTATTTAAATGTTAATAAAATGTATCTGACTTCACAAATATGTAGGATATTACTACTGACATTCCTGTAGTATTATGGTACAACGTCTGTATTGTGGTTACTACGTGTTTATTTGCATAAAGAGCAGGGAAGTAAGATCGGATCACACGTGGTCACTGGAGACACGTTCTAGTGTCAGGTGTGAACAGACATAGTTAAAGCTGTTCACTTGAGATCCGATCACCCAGGACACACCTTGATACCAGGTGTGAACAGACATAGTTAAAGCTGTTCACTTGAGATCCGATCACCCAGGACACACCTTGATACCAGGTGTGAACAGACATAGTTAAAGCTGTCCACTTGAGATCCGATCAACCAGGACACACCTTGATACCAGGTGTGAACAGACATAGTTAAAGCTGTCCACTTGAGATCCGATCACCCAGGACACACCTTGATACCAGGTGTGAACAGACATAGTTAAAGCTGTTCACTTGAGATCCGATCACCCAGGACACACCTTGATACCAGGTGTGAACAGACATAGTTAAAGCTGTCCACTTGAGATCCGATCACCCAGGACACACCTTGATACCAGGTGTGAACAGACATAGTTAAAGCTGTCCACTTGAGATCCGATCACCCAGGACACACCTTGATACCAGGTGTGAACAGGGCCAGTAAGAAAATCCTCAATACCAGAAATCTGATCTTAAATCAACCGAACATGTCACTTAAGACCAAATCTGTTCTACTCTTGGCCTCACCCGTCTTTCTCTCTCTCACCTGTCTCTCTCTCACCTCTCTCTCTCTCTCCCTCTCTCTCTCTCTCTCACCTCTCTCTCTCACCTCTCTCTCTCTCTCTCTCTCTCTCTCTCTCTCACCTGTCTCTCTCTCTCTCTCACCTGTCTCTCTCTCACCTCTCTCTCTCTCTCACCTGTCTCTCTCTCATCTGTCTCTCTCTCATCTTTCTCTCTCTCTCTCTCACCTGTCTCTCTCTCTCACCCGTCTCTCTCTCACCCGTCTCTCTCTCACCCGTCTCTCTCTCACCTGTCTCTCTCTCACCCGTCTCTCTCTCACCCGTCTCTCTCTCACCTGTCTCTCTCTCTCTCTCTCACCTGTCTCTCTCTCACCCGTCTCTCTCTCTCACCTGTCTCTCTCACCCGTCTCTCTCTCACCTGTCTCTCTCTCACCTGTCTCTCTCTCACCTGTCTCTCTCTCACCCGTCTCTCTCTCACCCGTCTCTCTCTCACCCGTCTCTCTCTCACCCGTCTCTCTCTCACCTGTCTCTCTCTCTCTCTCACCTGTCTCTCTCTCCCCTGTCTCTCTCTCACCCGTCTCTCTCTCACCTGTCTCTCTCTCTCTCCAGCAGAGATGCCCCAGGTCCACCCTACAATGTTTTGCTGATGAAATTAAAGTCCTCATTGACGAGTGGACCACCGCTAGTGTCCCCGGAGTCCACGGTTCCAAACTGAACCTCAAGCTTGGAAAGCTGGCAATGAAGCTAAACCAGGTAAAGACATTTCTATTTCTGTTTCTATCTTTAACACGGGAGTGGACAAGTATGCTGCTTTATTCTAATGTATGTATATATTCATCATTGTTACTCAGATAACAACACTAATCAATACCAGATATTGTCCAGAAACCCTCCCAGGTTCTGACTTTAGCATCAACAATCTGCTCCAATCAGAACATGACAAACTGCAGCCCAACAGGCAACAACAGCTGTCAGTGTGTCAGAGTGCTGACTTGACTAGGACTTGATCCAGACTGACTGGGACTATCATAAAGTGGGCATGTCTGTAAAGGGGAGACTGGTGGGAACCCAGAGAACCCATTTACATCCACACATCTGGAGGTCAGAGGTCAACGGTCATGACAGTTTTGCTCACCAACATTTAGTGTAAGTTTGGAGCGTTATTTATCCTCCTTTGTAACCAGCAAGTCTGACCTGGTTGGTACCAATGGATCCATCAGGTTTTCTAGTTTCTTATGATCCCAGTATCATCACTCTAGATTTAAAACTGAGCCCACTACAACCTCAGCAAGATTGACTGCATTAATGTGTTAAAGAAATTAATATGAATTACATGTTATTATCGTGTTAACGTTAGCAGCCCTGAGGTTAATGTCATTTTTAAGGGACAGGATTGGAAACCATGGTTTGTGAACTACTTCGTCATGTGCCGGTAGAGTGGCATTATCAGAAAGCACCTGTCCAATCAGAGCTGAGTGTGTGACCTTAACCAATGAGGTGACAGACGAACTGGAGTTAGAAACGCTGCTCTCCGACTCGTCGAACTGCTCAGCAAAGTGACTGGTGGTATGTGTTAAACCAGATGAGACATTTCCATCAGAGCCTCCTCTTTGACGCCATCATCCAGCTGTTAGCTCACTGCTCCAGGACTTATTATTGATTATTATTATTATTTCCTGTGCTTGGTGTTCAGACTCGCTGTATGCCCTGGAGCTGTGTGTGATGTTTTAACTTTGTGAGAACCAATCTGGGAACATTCTTGGAGAATGCGTACGCCCACATTATGCCCTGTCCTCCCTTCTTCAATGGGCTGTAACCTCAGCTGCAAAATGATGATTTCTATATCAATTATGCACCCTGTGATAAAGTTGAATCCTTGAAGAAATTCTTGAAGTTTGGGTCTGTTGAGCTTCTGTCTGCATCTCTAGTTACGTCAGTCAACGTAAGTGTACCATATTTACAACATGGTGGTCAAAAAATAGTGCCGAGTGTGAGAAAACTTAGTAAGCTTTACCAGCATATCATCAGCTAAATAGAGGGATGGTGGTCTAACATAAAGAAGCTCTGTTTTCAGTCAATCCCCGACCATTAACCAAAGCCAGGCATTTACCCTAAAGTTAAAAGGAATACAGTACTTCACCCACAAAATGACCGTTTGCATATCAATTACTCATCTTAGATTCCTGACAGTGAAAGAAGAGTCAAAAAAAGGACAAAAGTCATGATGAATTAAAGTAAATGGGGGCTCCATTTAACAACAGCACAGCTATATCAAAACATCAGTCTACAAACTTGCACACAACTGGTGCACACATGATGATGTATGTACATGATCGTCTGCTCCAACAAATGCTGAAGGCAGATCATAAATCTATAAGCCGCAGAGGAGAGGACCTAAACTAGAGGGGTACTCCAACATTACAACTGAGAGTGGGTGACTCGTCCTTTAGGTCTGGGGTTATGATATTTATGATTTTTTTAGGTCTTGTTTGCTTCACTGTGTTTCTTTGATCAATAATATATCTCTGTTTCCCCTCCACAGACGACCACAGGGTCAGCATGTCTTCAGTGTGAACTCCTCAAGGAGGAAGAAGCAGAGACGTTCCTCAAAGGCCTTCAATCAACTCTTAGGATGATGAACGCTCAGTACAGCGCCTCATGCCCCCCATAAGGACTTTCACACAACCTGTTTTCCTCTTCATGAACTTTTTATATCACTGAGCACAAATAAAGTGCATCATGCATGATGTCTGAGCATCTCAGTGGTGTTTAATTTACAGCTGGAGGGAACAAAGTGTCGGCCTTTTGGAAGAAGCTTGTGGTTAGTACAACAGTTGCAGTAAGATTGACAAATTAGACACGGAAAAGGATGCAAAAACATGGAGGTGGAATCTGTGTGATCACCTGCAGGATCACTTGTGATCCAAATCCAGAGAAGACTCGTACAATGCAAATCAAACACAACCGCTTTATCTCTTAATTTCGTTGGAGAAACAGAAATAGACCAGTCTAGCAGTTGTCTGTGTTTTTGTCTTTCATAGTGTGTTTTCACTTCATCAAGGTTAACAGGTTGTAACATTTTGGTTGATTAAAAATGTCGTATTCAGTGTTCGGTTGTACTTACTCCCACCCTCTCCTGTCACTTCTGGTTGCAAAAAACAAGATGGCGACGGCCAAAAACCAAGATGGCGTCACGGTGACTCCGCCCACTTGTTCTATGTAAATGGTAAATAGACATTTATATGACTTTACATGTCAGCGGTCACCCATTCACACACTGATGGCACAAACTGGGGATAACTGCCTTGCTCAAGGACACTTTGACATGTGGGCTGGAGTAGCCGCGGATCAAACCGCTGACCTTTTGACCCTCTGAGCCACAGAAGAATATTCATTTGTTTTCTGTGTGTGTTTTTATGGGATTGTGGATCATGTTGAGGAGCGCCTCTCTGGTTTATGTGTTCCACATTTTATCTTAAGTGCGTCATGCAGTGTGGGACTCGCCCTGGTCTGGTCGTCGTCATCACTTTGTCTCAGTTTTGATGGTCTTCACAACATAACTGAACAATGGGGATGTTTGTTGGAACAGAGGAGATAGTAAATCCCACCACAGGGTTATTCACTCAGTTTGTAACAAATACAGAAGAGTGTTTTATATAACTTTAGTCTTTATCTCATATTTCATCCGGAGCAGCTTCGGCACTCTGAACACTGAAATTTGTTTTCAGTGAAATAAGCAGAATATTTCCAATTTGTTTATCTTATGATCCTTTAAAGGAAATTAGTTAGAACCAGCTCTCCGTTTTATGGATTACTCTAAAGTCAAAAATCTGACAAAGTGATTTTTAGATTTACTCCACCCTGTCGTGTCCCTTCTGGTAGCAAAAAACCAAGATGGACAAAAACCAAGATGGCAACTGTAAGATCGATATACCGAACTGGAATGCACTGACCAGATCTCAGATTACAGGGTCTGATTCTCGGTCCTGCTGGTATTACTCAGACAGGATTTACTGAAAATTATTTAAGCTGGTGACGAAGAGACACGCCTAACATCTACCTGCCTTCTTCCTGTGACCGGTAGTGAATGTCCCTCCCGGGTCACCGTAGGTTTTGACAGCAGTGAGCTCCTCCCACTACTCGTCACTAAATTGATATAAGCTGGCAGACGGGGTGTTGGCCTTCCCTCTGCTGCTGCTGCTTCTGCTCCTCGGTCCCTGGAGTCATAGATGTTGCTCCCCGGCTTCCCTCCTGCCCCCACATGTCGAATCCCATGGAGGGTAATGTGTTTCAGAAGAGACAGACTGCCACTGCTGTTTGGTTCCTATTGTCCTGTGGATTATTTTGCCCATTGTTATGTTTTAGCCCCCTGGAGCTTTGATTTCCTTCCCCAAGACACTTTCAGTAGACTATTGCAGCAGTCCTGTGTTTTTAACACGTCTTGTTTGTCTTTTTCTTTGCATGAGTACTGCAGGACTGGTGATTTCATGGCTGCCTGGACTAGGGAGGGATTGGTGTTCAGAGTTCCTCACCCCAGCTTCACCCCCTTAACTGTGTGTGTGGTGGTATTTTTTCACATCCTTCACACCTCATAGTTTTCCCTTGTGGTTTGGTTGTTTTTGCCGCCTGTGCTGTGCGGGGCGTGGTGAGCGCTCTGACCCCATTTAACCTCCCCCTCCCCGACTACAGCTGCACCCAGCCGTCCTGTAAAGCTCGGCCTGTATTTTAACTTGGTGAGGTAAATTAAAGTTTGGTTTATTTTAATCATGCTGCTATTGTAATAAAGTTTGTAATCTTGGGGGAAGCCCTTTGTCCTTGACCATTATTTGACCGTCACATGTAGCATTTTTGGAGATCTGTGTCCTTCTAGGTGGCTTCAGTGAGTCTCATAAATAAAGCACCTTAATGTAGTCAAACCTGACGGAGTAGCCTGGGATCCCATACTGTCACCGGCCACGCCTGTTAACGGCTCCTCCTCTCGGCGATCTCTGCCTTTTGGCGTTGTCTTAGGAAAAGGTTTTAAAGACTAGGAAAATAATTCTTAAGGGTTTGTTAATTTGCGTAATAATGATATCAGTAGAATATGATCAGCTCATAAATCGGTACATTCACGTTTTCAGTCTTACTTGATACAACAGCTCAATCATTTTTACTCTTATTTCTGGCTGAATAATCTGTATTACATGATCATCATTCTGTGTGGCAGGAAATTACGTCACTCTGCTGACTTCTGGTAGTGTCTCTAAGGCCATTTGATGTAAAGCCCTCAGAGTTTCTGGCGTTTTCAGTGTGATCAGGTTTTAATGCTACTTTAGCAGTGGGGTGTTCATAACTCATTTGACAAAGACCAAGGTGGTTCCAGGGAAAAACAGAAATCAGGCTTTAATAATGGAGAAATCATTTGTTCCGTCACAACATTTCATCATACATCTGTTGGCTGTCAGCAGGAAGTGATAAGAAGCCGTTTATGGACCACAGAAGAAGAAAGCCTGGCGAAGGTCATTGTCAGTGTAATTGAACAAAGATGCGGAGTATCAGTGACTCCACTATAAAGCATTTAACAGCACATGTTCATCCAGTTAAATCTGCTCTCCTGCTGGGCGACAAAATCACTTTGACAACAACAGAGCGACGATTTCTAAACCAAAGTTATTTCCCAGTTAGGAGTAAGTGCAGTACTTCAATACTTCTTGGACCTAAACTGGCCCACTTTTCAGTTTCTAAAAGTATACTTTAAGTATACTTTAAATAAGACTAGTATATACTAAAATACTTGTAGCATATTTTTTAGTTTATGAAAGTACACTTTAAAGGGTACTCTCAGTAAACTACTAGTTTAGTAGTTTTGGCTGCAAGTATACTCAGAATTTTTCTTTCAGTTAACTTATATGACATAGCCAATAAGTAGTTCTTACACTTTTCTACATACCTTTCAGTATTAGCCAAGTATATGTAGACTTTTCTGTATACTTGCCAAGTACACTTTGACTTTTACGTATACTTGTTGGTATAAGCCAAGTATACTTGGACCAAATATGCTTAGACTTCCTGTATACTTGTCCTATAAGCCAAGTATACTAGGCCTTTTCAGTATACTTGCCAAGTACACTTTTCTGTACACTTAAACTTTCTTAAATAAAAAACAAAGTTTGAAAAGATGTTCCCAATTAACATTTTTTTAATAAAAATTACAGTGCAGCAGACAATTTGAAAAGGAAAACAAATATATTTCCAATAATAAACCGTCAGATAGGAAAAAAAACAATGAGGAAAAAAGTCAAATTTCTGGAGTAAATGTCACTTAAATGATCAGCTGATTATTACTCTCAGTATTCAGTGATGAAGTATTTATTTTCCCAGTCAATGTATTAATCTTTCAGTTTATAAAATGTCTGAAATGTCCACGGTGACGTCAGCGTGTCTCGTTTTGTCTCCGTGTTACAAAGACAGAAAAGCAACCAGACAATAAATGAAGATCTATTTTCTAATTGATTAAGCAGCTCTACAAGCAGCCCGCATTCATGTTTAATAAACTCCAACATATAAGCAGCAGGCTTGAAAAGAAAAATAAATAAAACAAATGAGTTCTGGGATCAGTTTCGTGCGTTTAAAGTAGCAGAAACACGCTGGCGGGCTCCTCGTCCGCTGGCGACGCGTGTCTTCCGCAGCAGCTTTGCTTCTACGCATGCGCAGTGGGGCCTCGTGGACCCACTCCCCAGACGGTCAGGTGTATTGATCTGCTCGGTATCGATCGATCAGTCTTGTGTCCCCCCCTCCATCAGCTCTCGGGCTTGTCCTTGTTGGGGCCCATGAACTCCACTCCGTCGATCGGGATGTCCTTCTCCTTGATGGCCTTCTGAACGCACCGCTGGTACTTCCGGAAGGTCTCGGTGCACGGGTCGCCGCTCCGGTCCCCCTTCAGGAACTTCTCGGCGAACCAGCGGTTGAAGCACTGGTCGTACTCCCGCTTCAGGTCGGTGCAGGCTTCACCGACGCTGTTCATCTCTGCCCGCCCGTGAACTCCCGCAGACACGACGACGAAACGATCAATATGGAGATTTTTATTCAACTGTTTTCTGCTAAAAAAAACAGCCGTTGCGTCAACACGAACGCTCTCCTTGAACCGCGTCATGTGATTGGCTGGTTTGAGAGGGCCGTCGAACGTAATGGCGTCACGGCGTATCAGAGATATTGCCCTGAGAGAGAGGAATCACTCTGATGTAGCTCCAAATTCATGTTGTTCATTCTTTCAGTCAGGTATGTAAACATGTAATTTTTGCAACGATGAACCAAAATCTTTAACGCATTTGATTTTACAATTCAGTTACTTTTTGGACTCGAATGAAAGATTATATATCGTGTAAAATTAATCATAATATTGAAATTAAGTGCAAAATGTGTTTACATATTTTGAACATGAGAAATATAACATTTAATTAACTAAACATATTGATGATACATTTTAGTGGCATACATGCAAAATCACCAAAGTCACCCCCAAATTCACTGGTTTTATGTGTGAATTTAAAGAATATATCAACACTGACAAGCTTATTAACGATAAAACTGTCAAACTTTACAGTGAACCCTTTACAGAATAATTATTATTTAATGTATTTATCAATGTATACTATTGAAGTACATTGAGTATGTACCTGCAATGTTTGTATACTTTGTTTTTATTGTCTAATGTCTTTATTTATTTATTTTTTGATGCTCACATAAAGCTCATGACATTGTAAACATAAAGTATTTGCACCAGTAGAAAGTAACTATGTATATTCTTTAAATCAGAATCAGAAATACTTTATTGATCTGTGGTGGGATATTGGGACGTTACAGTTGCTTTTGTATAAACATAAAGAAATGTAAGAAAATAGAAATATAGGAGTATGTAACATGTAAATTATGTACACAATGCTACAATATATTACACAATATATGTAGAGAGATATAAATGAGAATATACACTTTTACAAATATTTATATTGAGGCATGCAATGTATAAAATATATTTAATTTAATTTAAAATATTATTCTAGTTTCTCTGTACCAGGTTGTAGGGTATGTCTCCATGTCTGCAATGTTTGTATATTTGAATGTTTTTTTTTTTCAATAAAGAAACAAGAAAAAAAAACTTCACAGCCTCAATTTTTTGTACTTTTTGTTTGATGCTCAAATAAGGCTCATTAGATTGTAAACATATATTTGTAGTGGTGGAAAGTAACTGGGTACATTTACTTAAGTACTGAGTACAATTTTAAAGTAGCCTACTTGTACTTGACGTGAGTTAAGTATTTCCATTTTCCACTTTTACTTCACTGCATTCCAGAGGGAAATGTACATTTTACTTCAGCACATTTACTTGGCAGATTCAGAGTAATAATATAAAATATAAATCAACAAATGAAATACAGGTTAAGATAAAACTTTGTTGATCCCAGGGGATAAATTCACAAACTACTCAGCACTATATGAAGTCATTAAAATGAACTTCACAATTACCAGCAGCAACATTAAAGTGATGAACATATTAGTGCATAAATAATTAAAATACAATAACATAATATATGTTATTGTGAAATGGGCCGTTCTGAATAGAGTGTTATTACTTGGTGCTTAAGGTATACTTTGATGCTAATATTGTGTATTTCTACACTGTGGTATTACTACTAAGTTCTGACTTGCCATCATTGACTGGTAACTGGTCTATAATTTTCAAAAATAGGGGCAGAGTGAGACCTCTTCTCTTTTTGATCTAATCACCGTCCAAAACCCCGCGAGAGATCACGCAGCTTGCTGAAATCTCGCGTCTCTCCAAAAAGACGCGATAAAGCATCAACTAGTCGAAATAAGCTAATATTTACTTTTATTTATCAATTAACAAGATATAAAACAGAAGTGGGAGTTAAAACGGGTAAGTAACAATCGCGGAGCTCATTGACTTGCATTGGATTGTAGCTGTTTCGGAGTTACTCACGAAAATTACATTAGCATGCTTTGCTAGGCCACTCTGATTGTTATGGCCGGATGCTTCCGGGGCTACAAGCTAACTTAGCCGTTAGCTGCTTAGCCATGTTTTCTTCTTTAATTCAAACTTTGAGTGAAGTGGTTTCGCGTTTATTTGCGCTGCTGCAGTCTGCTTCTGGGCTACAAGATGTCGGACAGCGAGGACAGCGACTTCTCCGACAACCAAAGTGAGCGCAGCAGCGACGGAGAGGCTGAGGAGGTGGAGGAGAATGAGGTATGATAACCGCTAAGCTAAGTGATGCTAGCTGCCTAGTGGGTTCAGGTAAACACTGCAATTTAATGCGGCGGGTTAAAGTTGAATAAACTGGCAAAGGATCACCATACAGGCGGATAGAAATGCTACAGATATGCTCTCAGTGATATATGATGGTATAACAGTCACATACTTATAGCCTACTTAAAGCCCCCTTCCAGTGTATTCTGGCAGTTCTATGAGATTTCAGATTTATTTGAGTCATTTCCTGAATAACTATTTTGACAAATAACTTAATTTTATGCTCAAAGTTGGAAAAATAAGGGTTGTAAAGAAACTTTTGCAAACTGCAAAATCTGTTTATTTCTGCCAGTTTGTCTTCTAGTTGTGTGTGTGTGGTGAACAGGTGAAATCAGTGTAGGGAATTACACAAAATCCCACTAGCAGAATGAACACAACACACTGACTGTCTTTCACAATTGCTCTCATACGTCTTTTCCTCTGCACGGTGGTGCAGTGGTTAGCGCTGTTGCCTCACAGCAAGAGGGTCGCAGGTTCGAATCCGGGCTTGGGACTCTTCTGTGTGGAGTTTGCATGTTCTCCCCGTGTAAACGTGGGTTTTCTCCAGGTACTCCGGCTTCCTCCCACCGTCCAAAGACATGCTGTTTAGGTTAATTGATGACTCAAAATTGCCCGTAGGTGTGGATGTGAGTGTGAATGGTTGTCTGTCTCTATGTGCCCTGCGATGGACTGGCGACCTGTCCAGGGTGTACCCTGCCTTCACCCAATGCCAGCTGGGATTGGCTCCAGCCCCCCCGCGACCCCCAACGGGATAAGCAGTTGACGATGGATGGATGGATGGATGGATGGACGTCTCCTGTTGGAGATAAATTAACAGAAAGCAGCCGATACCGGAGGTTTGTGGGTCTCTAACAGGTCTGAATGACGGGAGCTCAACTTTCAGCCCAACAGAAAACCAGAGAAAAGTCCTGTTAAAGAAATAAAGGAATCTCAGAGCAGCTCGGTGTGGTGTGGGTGCTGGAGCTGAGTAGAGAGCAACCGGTGCTGGTGGATGGTGAACCACCAAAACGTCCAGAAACTAAATTTCAAACGGCAGAGCTCGACAACATGTCTGTCCATCCTTTGTCCATCCCGGTGCAGCAGCTGCCAGACAGCTGCCCCCTCAGGTGGAGACGGTGAAGAAGAGAGAGAGTGAGAGAAAGGCAGTGTGTTGAAATAATTCTGGTCTCATTTCTCATTCGATAAACAGTAAATTAATCTAAACTAGTTTGAAAAATGATGTGATCTGGTTGCCATGTTGAGGATTTCTGTCTGACTATAAACCACAATCCCATTTTCTGTTTGAGAAAGAACGTTAACCAAAAAACAGGAACTAAAACTGGCTGGAGGGGCTTAGATGTTAAAAAGTAACATTTCACTTCATTTCACGTTCACTTCATACTCATACTTTTACTTGAGTAAAGGATCTGAATACTTCCTCCACCACTAATAAGGTTGTTTTGTTGTGATCTCTCTCCAGGAGGAGACGGGCAGCCCTGTGGGCAGCGACAAGGTAGCAGAGGAAGAAGGAGAGGACCTGGAAGATGAGGAGGAGTATGATGAAGAGGAGGAGGAGGACGATGACGACCGTCCCAGGAAGAAGCCGAGACATGGAGGATTCATCCTGGACGAAGCCGGTAGGGATCAACTACTCCTTCGGTCCTTATCTGATGTCCCCTCTTTCAATAGTCTTTATTAGTCTTCATCTCCCTCAACCCTTCTTGTTACTTTTCAGGGATGAAAGGATCTTTAATGGAGTTTAATACTTGTCTTCTGTTTCTGTCCTCTCTGTTTAGATGTGGATGATGAGTATGAGGACGAGGAAGATCAGTGGGAGGAAGGAGCTGAGGATATTCTGGAGAAAGGTGAGGAACTTAACCTGTTCAGAGAGCATGAAGAGAGCTTTTTCATATTTCAATCTTCAGGTGTTGTTGTTTGCTGTTGTTGTTTGCTGAAACAAGGACATGAAATGTGAGGTTTATACGTTTTTTCAAATCAACCTAACGAATCCCCCAAAACACCAAATCTAACCAAACTGTCTGCAATAGCGCTTGTGGTCTGCATTGTTTTAAAACTATGACCACATGTTACAATATTGATTTGAATTATTTCAATTAGATATTTTAGCCCTAACTGATGTCACAGACATTAACAGTGCTTGGATCCAGACAGCAGACAGGTTTTGATTAAAGGACCATTCCGGTGTCTTTGAATGTTTTAGCCCATTTACAAGTCACACTAACAAAACAGAAACCGCTGCTCATTTTCCAAAATGTACTCTTATGTTTTTGAATATGGTTTCAGTTCATTTGCTAGTTTCTAATCTCTACAAACAGATTTTCAGGTGTAGGTGACAACAACAAAAACGACATCCAAGATGTAGACGACGTGGGCATAGACTACAGGATGTGACATAGGCAGTGATGACAGGACTTAGGCAGTGATGACAGGACTTAGGCGATGATGACAGGACTTAGGCGATGATGACAGGACGTAAGCGATGATGACAGGACGTAAGCAATGATGGCAGGACGTAGGCGACGATGGCAGGACGTAGGCGACGATGGCAGGACGTAGGCGACGATGGCAGGACGTAGGCGATGATGGCAGGACGTAGGCGACGATGGCAGGACGTAGGCGACGATGGCAGGACGTAGGCGACGATGGCAGGACGTAGGCGACGATGGCAGGACGTAGGCGACGATGACAGGACGTAGGCGACGATGGCAGGACGTAGGCGACGATGGCAGGATGTAGGCGACGATGGCAGGACGTAGGCGACATGGGGACGCAGGTATGTCATATAAAGTTCTTTAGTGCCTTCGCATCATTGCAGTGTTGAACCTGGATCAAATGTCACAATGTAAGAAAAACAGGAACCTTAGTTCAGACCTTCAGGTGTGAAAATGGCTTTAAAAGTCAGTGTTGAGGCTTCAGGGTTTAGTGACGGATCAACCTGATGTGATGTAGACAGTCAGTGTTGAGTTTTTGGGGTTTAGTGACGTATTAACGTGATGTATTAATGTGATGTTAATGTTGACCTATTAGCCTCTGTAGCTTCAGTTTCGTTGTCTGACTGAACTCTCTGTCTTACCGGTGTTCCTCTCTTGTCATGCATGTCCTCTTCAGTTAACGGTAATTCTACTCCAGACTCCTGCTCTGATGTCTCCATGTTTACATCGATGTGCATCTGAACCAAATGGAAGCTCAGCTTCATCCATTTGATTAAATCCATGTTCCCAGACTGTATTAACCCCACCTCATCTCAGCACAACTTGTGAGCGTGCAGCACAATGCCAGGAAGCACCGAGGGCAAATCATTATTGGCTTTTTGGTCAGTAACAATACAAATACATTACAAACAGTTACTGCTCAGTACATTTACTTGGCTACGAAATCGTATTTCTGCATCCAGAGGTTTGACGTAAAGCATAAGAGTTTCAGTTCAGAATTAATCGGGATCAGTTGTAAATTAACTCCACCGTCAGAGAAACAAATGTGATCATTTGCCCGACCTTGCTACCTGGCAGAGGGCTGCCATGTTTTATTTCCAGTTTTTGGACTAACGGATGTGGTGAAGCTTGTTATGTGGCACATGGTAATACATAGTATCACGGAAGGCAGATGTACAGTAGAAACAAAGTGGTGTTGACGACGGCAGCCATGTGTCCAGTTGTTGACAGAAAGTGTCTCCATCGTCTTGGTGTGTAAAGGCTCTGAACCTGTTTCCTAGAGGTGCATATTGAAGTCAGTGCAAATAGGATTAAAACAATATTTTTATAAAATGGTCACTATATCCTGATATTAGTACATAAAACGTCTATCATCTATCTGACTAGCTATCCTAGGCAGCGTGGATTAAATCAACAGGAGACTTTGACCAATCACAGGTCATTTCAGAGGGAGCATTCCTATTGGCTGTGCTCCGACTGGTGGGCGGTGCTTCATATTTCCTCAGAAAATCTCAACGTGACTGCCGGGTCACAAACTTTCTCATCTTACAGCTAAATGGTAACTGCAAGATGTTTCTGAGTACATGTGAGGAGAGAAATAGACATTACAGTAACAGAATATTGATTCATATCTGATCAGCGCTGCCTAGTTTGACCGTTTGATCAGAGTTCAGAGTGATTGACAGCTGCTGAGAGACGACCAGCTGCAGATCAGCTCTGATTGGTTGTTTTCGTTTGGTCTATGAAATCCTGCAGATGCCGTCAGGAGCACTGGAGCCGTCAGGATATAGTGACTGCTTCAGAAAATGACTTTATTAAACCATATTTGCTCATATCTCGCCTACAGCTGCTTTAAATCAGACATTCTATCAGACCGACTTCACTTCGAGATTATTTTTGGAAAATGAGAAGTTTTCCTTTTGTATCAAGCAGCAAAAACGTTGCAGTGTGACGCGTTCATTTTCCGTATCACGCGTCCTGCGATCTAACCATCACGCATACGATCTTCAGTGTCGATGTCGAGGCGGTAGATGTCGTGCAGCTCTGGTTTCTACTGCACTTTGACCTTTGAACCCTCACTGGCCTCATGCTTCTCTCTGTTGTACAGTCACCATTAATCTGTTTTTCTGTTGTTTTTTCTCCCATCATGCTTTGTGTTGCCGCTGCCTGACTCCTGTGTGCTCTGCCCTGATGAACTATGTCTTTTGGCTTCTGTCCTCCCCTCTTCATCCTCCTCTCGGCTGCTGATAATCCTCTTCTCATCCTCTTATTCTTTTCTTCTTTCCCCCATCCCTCCATCTTCTTTGCCTCTTATCTCTCCTCATACTTCCCTCTTGCTGTTTTCTTCTCTCCTTTTATTCTTTTCTCTGTTTTCTTGCATTGCTTCTTATTTCTTTATATTTGCTGCTCTTCTTTTGCTCCTCCACCTCTCTTTGTTTTCTTAACTCTCCTTTCTCTTCTGCTATTTCTGCTTCCTCCTTTTACTCAATCTTTTATTGCCTTGGTCTCTGCTTCTGCTCTTCCTCTTGCCTCCTCTTTTACTCTCCTCTTCCTCCCTTTTCTCTCTCTCTGGTCGGTCCTGAGCAGAGGAGGCTGAAGGTAAGTCTCTTTTAAAACGTGTTCATTATTTCATCTAAATTCATGTTTCTTCACATTTAACATGATTATATACCCCCCCAGTGTCTAACATCGACCATGTGGTCCTGGATGAAGACCACTCCGGATCCAGAAGGCTGCAGAACCTCTGGAGGTAACCAATGCCTCATCATCAATCAATCAATCAATGTATTAGTTTCCTGTTAGTCTATGTGGAGGTAGAAGGAAGTTACTGCTTTTATTGCCGTAATCTGAGTAACGTGATGTTAAATCTGTTCAGTAGGTTGAGTAAAATTAACGTTTTTGTTTCATTCTATAAACTACTGATAACAATTTCTCCCAAAAATTACAACTGGTCAAAATAACAAAAAAGATGCAATGTAAACGCTACACATCCAGAAAAGGAGGGAAACACTTTGGAAAAGCAGAGCTAGACATCACGGCTAAACCTGCACGCTAACTCCGTCACGGACGGGAAACGTCATCGTACGGCGGTAACGTGCCTCGTCTCCGTGGTCAAACGGGCCGACGCTACGACTGTAGAGCGCCATATACTGACATTTATGTTAAATGCATTCAGACGGCCCCGATGGAGCTGACCATGGATGGATAAAGAGAACGGAGCTGATGGAGAGCTAGAGACCGCCTTGGAGAAGTTAGAGGAAGTAGATGGTTTTCAAAATAAGGTGTTAACAAAGGAAACTGGATCTACAGAATCCATCTATGGAGATCGGATTGATCGGATTATATTCAGCAGAGTATAAAACATGATATGGCCCTTTATGAATTAAAAATTAAGTACAACTAATCTTTTGGGGAAATTTCTTTATTCTTTGATTTTTGGGTTGAGTAATTCTTGACGATGATCCTGACATATTTGACTTCAGGACATCTCTGACTACATACATGCTGAAAATCAAACATTTTTACCAGATTAATTTAGAGATTTTCCAAAGTAAAAGTCCCTAGAAGTGTCTGATTCAACCCCATGGTCTAGTGTTAAAAATGTTAACAAAAATCACAATAAATAGCAATATCGAATCACAGTACATAAAAATTGCAGATGAATCGGTGCATCTCTGACAAAAAGTTTTGCTTCCTTGATTTATTTTATGTGGTGTATCACTGACTCTGTGTGTTGTGTGTTGCAGAGACTCCAGAGAGGAGGCGCTGGGTGAATATTACATGAGGAAATACGCCAAGTCCTCAGGAGGGGAACAGTGCGTATCTTTGTTCGTTTGCCTTGTGAAAAGACTCTTTATTTACAAAAAAATCTAAGTTTATGGGACCCAAGAGGCTCAGTCAGTTCCTCCATGAAATCCAATAAAAGCTGCTCCAGCAGAGCTGACAACTGATTTTATTTTTCAATGCAAAATATGTTTGTTGTTTTTTTCATCCCAAAATATGTCTCCAGTTATGATTAAAAAAAAAAAAAAACATGAATTTTCTATTAACTTTAACTGCAAAAAAAAAGCCCAGAGGCAGGGCTATTTATCATTTCCATGAAAATCAGAATCAGAAGTACTTTATTGATCCTGGAGGGAAATTGGGGCATTGGAGTTGCTCTTGTATAAACATAAAGAAACAAAAGAAAATGTGACAAAAGTTTGTGACATGTAAATTGTATGTAAAGAAATATACATACCAAAATTAAAAATAAAATGAGAATATAAAAAATATGAAATATGTGCAAATATTTGCTTTTTAATGTGCAGCATAACCACACTGCAAAAAAGTAAATACAAAAGGCAGAGAAGTGTGTTAAATGTAGTGGTTTTCTGTTTTACTTGAGGAAGCTTCCTCTCAAAAACTTTGCATGTGATTGATAACTGTGTTCTTCTTCTGTGGTGTGCAGTTACTCTGGAGGGTCCGAGGAGCTCTCTGATGACATCACCCAGCAGCAGCTACTTCCTGGGGTCAAGTATGTGCGAAGGCCTCATCCACCAATCAGCATTGAGACACCTGCAGGCAGTAGGTTATGACCTAACGTTAAAATGTGTTTTTTCATCATCAGGGATCCCAATCTGTGGACGGTCAAGTGTAAGGTGTGTTTCCTCATCACAACCACACACACATTCTGCACACACACACACAATTTCTTCACTGTGGGACTAATAAAGGAATATCTTATCTTATCTTATCTTATTCTAACATATCCTGTCTTGGTAGATCGGCGAGGAGAGAGCGACGGCCATCGCTCTGATGAGGAAATTCATCGCCTACCAGTTCACCGACACAGTAAGAAACTACGCTTTATTCGTTCACATTACGTATCTGAGTTCACAACTCGTTGGGTCCCTCTGTGTGGCTGCCTCCCCTAATGCCCTATGAAATTATTACATTTTAATGAAATATTCAGCTTCATGGAAAACAACCAGTGGAGCCACATTACACAGTGAGGACCATGTGTTTAATCCACGTAGTACCCAGTGATGTTCTGGGCTGTTTTAATCACCTGCTGCAGAGCCCTCCTGTCCAGGGCTGCGCACAGACCATGACTGTCATGTTTCCAGTCAGGATGCTTTAAGTTTCCTTTAAAAATACAACCATTCCTGAGCTTTCTTTTACCCCTTTCACACTAATGACCAGGGTCTGACCTGGGTTAGCTGAACCACGTTCAGCCCTTCTTTTGTTTCAGGTTCAAGCCATCAGCACAGGTTGATCCTGTGATTTACTACTGTACAGTAGTAAGAACTTATCTAAACGGATTAAAATAAGTTTGATATACCCCCCAGACAACGTAGCTGAGGGTGTACTGCGCTCTGTTTGTCCGTCCATCTGTATGTTTGTCCGTCTTTCCGTCTGTTGTCGTTTCAAATTTTGTAGAGTGGTTGACAGTGTGGTCTAGTTCTGTCTTTTAGGGGTTAAAAGTCCAGGATGGCCAATTTTTTTAAATTTTGGCCCAAAAATTGGATTCTTTTTAATTTCCAGAGCAGAACTCAAAAACAGTGTATTCATTTTATTCATTTATTCATTCATTCATTCATTTTTATTTATTTATTTATTTAACTTAGGAACTTCAGATTTGGTATGATGGTTGGCGGTTTGGTGTAGTTGTGCCTTTTAGGGGTTAGAAGTCCAAATAATTTTTTACATTTTTTTTCCAACTTCAGTTTTATTTCCGGGCAAAGTAATGCAGCTTTGAATTGTGGTCAAGTTGTGTCTTTGTGAGGTTAGAAGTCCAGGCTGGTGCTATAAAGTTTTTTTTTTTAAAATTTTCTGTCAGAAAAGTGATTATCTCCAACGTGGGCAGCAGTAAATCGGTCTGTAGGGACTTGGCTTGGGAACCAGGGGGTTGTACTGAGTACTGAGTGTGAACTGGTGGAGAGGGGCCGAGGTGCCCTTGAGCAAGACAGCAAACCCCCAACGGCTCGGGACATCTGTCAGGGGCAGCCCCCTCGCTCTGACCCCCCCCCCCCCCCCCCTTCACTTCTGCCTTGTATTTCCTTTAGTTTGCTAATTGCTCAATAATGTAATGAACTTGGACTGTTTGTTACTTTATGACAGATGGAGCAGGAGACAGATGCAGCTTTTTGCAGGTTTATTTGGAAAATTAAAGTTTTGAAAGATGATGTTACAAATAGAAAATGTGCAAACATGCTTTAAAAACAGATGCGTACACCTGGCGGTACCGTGAGGTGGTTTCTGTGTAACGTAACGGCGGATGCCCGTTTCACTCAGCAGTCTTGTTATGTTTGTACACACCACGTTATCCTTCACCGACTCGTCATGTACTGCTTTTTTCTTCCTCTCCGCATCCGGCCAGGAGCTCCCTCACCTCGATGTCTTGCCACACATCCATGTTGTTTAAACGGTCCGTCAGGGATGGTCAGTGACGACCAGCCGCTGTATTTGACCTCCCTGCTTGTTATGGTGTCAGTATGAACACGACCCTCTCCTTCCCACCCAATAGCCTCTGCAGATCAAGTCCGTGGTCGCCCCGGACCACGTTAAAGGTTACATCTACGTGGAGTCGTACAAGCAGACACACGTCAAGTCGGCCATCGAGGGCATCGGCAACCTGAGGATGGGCCTCTGGAACCAGCAGATGGTTCCCATCAAGGAGATGACGGACGTCCTCAAGGTCGTCAAAGAGGTCACCAACCTGAAGCCCAAGTCTTGGGTCCGGCTGAAGAGAGGCCTGTACAAGGACGACATTGCTCAGGTACCGATGCAAACTACGGCAGCAGAGCGACATTAATGATCTAATTTTGAATAATATCAAACAATTTCTGGTTCCAGCTTCTCAACTGTGAGGATTTTTCTGAGTTTTATATCTCAGTAAACTGAATGTTTTTGGGCTCAGGACAAAACAGACATTTGAAGTTTGGGATCTGGGATCACAAGACAGTTGATGTATGATCAGATAATTGAGAGAGAGATGAAGCAGTCACTGAACAAACTCAAACTTCAGAGCTAATTAGGGTTGCCAAAGTTCATGCCATAACATGTTAACACAAATTTCTTTTAATGGCACTAATTTTTTTAATGTGTTAATGCAACTTGTGATTTTTAGGTTGTAGCAGCTCAGTTTTACAGCTGGAGCGAAGATACTGGAATCATATCAAACTAGAAAACTTGATGAATCGATCGGTACCGACCACGTTACACTATGCCATACCTGGAGGGATTCTGGACAATATTTGTTATTGCTTTGTGTTGTTAATTGATCTTGAGAGTATTAAATACTTGACAAATCTTCTTAAGGTACATTTTTAATTAGATAAAGAATATGTGATTATTTTGTGATTAATCACAAAAACCTGGACAATTGGGATTAATCGCATTTAAATATTTTTTATCAATTTACAGCCCTATTTAAAATATGATTAATCACACATTTTTTCATCTGTTCATAATGAACCTTCATGGGAAATATGTCTTGTGTATAATCCTCTTATCAACATGGGAGTGGGTAAATATGCTGCTTTATGTAAATGTATGGATATATATTTACCATTGTAAATCAATAACAGCACTAATCAATGACAGATATTGTCCAGAAACCCTCCCAGGTTCTGACTTTAGCATCAACAATCTGCTCCAATCAGAACATGGCAAACTGCAGCCCAACAGGCAACAACAGCTGTCAGCGTGTCAGAGTGCTGACTTGACTATGACTTGATCCAGACTGACTGGGACTATCATAAAGTGGGCATGTCTGTAAAGGGGAGACTGGTGGGGACCCAGAGAACCCATTTACATCCACACATTACAATAATTTAACCTCCTTCCTGACAAGCCAGTCTGACCTGGTTGGCACAGATGGATTAAAATATTCAGTATAATATAATGTTAAAGGAGGTGAAAACTAATTTGTGTTAATGCTTTATTATCATGTGAACTTTGACAGCTCTAGTACTGAACAAGAAAACAACTGTAAATTGATTAACTACATTTTCTGCGGATGAACTGCTCACATTTGATGTCTTAATAGTGACAATCATGAGCTCTGTTTTGTGGTTTTTATCACTCTCTCAGGTTGACTATGTGGAGCCGAGTCAGAACACCATCTCCTTGAAGATGATCCCTCGTATAGATCTGGACCGCATCAAGGCCAAGATGAGCCTGGTAGGACAAATACACTCATTAGCACACATTTCTGCCACTGGATTCTCTGCATTGATAGTTGTCCTACACCTCTGTGTGTCCTGTAGAAAGACTGGTTCGCTAAGAGAAAGAAGTTTAAGAGACCTGCTCAGAGGCTGTTCGATGCTGAGAAGATCAGGTACACACTCAAGATCATTGTGACTGAATACGCTGCTGTTTGATGTATTTATGGTAAAGCTATACAAGTCACAGCCCGTTGCTAAATCAGCTAATATGTTTCAGAAGCAGCCTTTGAAAAAAAAAGCTGTTATGTGAGGTTTATCTTTCAAAGTGAAGTGAATTTACGCCTCCCTTTACCTGCGAGAGCTGGGTCGTCGGTATCATCTATGTTCATTCGTGCTAGACGTGCTGGAGAGGAGGAGGAGCTTGTCTCCATGGATAGAAAGAAAGAAAGAAAGATATTCCTTTATTAGTCCCACAGTGGGAAATTCAGTTTTACACTCTTTGTTCACACAGTACATATACATGTCAATGAGAGATGTCAGAGTGAGGGGGCTGCTCCTGACAAGCGCCCAGAGCAGTTGGGGGTTTGGTGCCTTGCTCAGGGGCACCTCGGCAGTGCCCAAGAGGTAAACTGGCACCTCTCCAGCAACCAGTTGGTCTTGGTCCATGGGGGATTTGAACCCGGGTCCTCCGCATCCTAACCCAAGTCCTACGGACTGAGCTACTCCGCCCCCAACATACAACAACTTCCTCTATTTCCTCCATCAACCATGGAAGAAATAACCACTGTTGTTGGTGAAATCCCGGGTATGTCAGAAAACCAAACGTCGTCATGTCTTGGTTCACCCAGCAGTGAGCTGTGTTCACATACAGTAGCATCACACTGACTGTATGTAGCAGCGACATTTCGGTACGCGGTATGAACCCAAAATAAACAGATTGTACTGTGATTTATTCACTATAAACATATCAAAATAATGCTGAAATAACTACATAATGATGCTGATTAGTAAAAAGTCTGAATTGATGCTTTGTCAGGTTTGTCTGCAAGACAACAAGCAAACAACTTTTAAAATGCTTGTTTTCTGAATGGAGTTTGGTTGACTCAGTGCCAGGCTAGGCAGCTGCTCCATCAACACTCAATGTAAAGTCATCTGGTCATAAATCCGGCAGCGACGTTGTTGTTTCTACCACAGACAGTCTGTGGTTTGGGTCTGTACAGATATGATGTACTATCGTAGCTCTGGGTGACCTCAGACACATACAACATTTATTTCCTCCATTTCTGGTTCTACAACGTCAGGACGTCGGTGACGACAGGACGACGATCTCAACGCTGAGAGGCTGTCACCCCACAGCGTCACACGAGTTTCTGCGCTGCTTCATTCGCGTCACCTGCTATGAAGTCACGTCTCTTTGCCTCTTTTCATTGACTTAATACGTAACAGAACTGCTATGAAAAGTTTGCTTCGCACTTGGTGTGAACGCAGAGTTTGGTCTGGTCGTCTGAACTGATGTGACGTTCTTTCGTAGCGCTGGGTGACCTCACCCACATACAAGATTTATTTCCTTTACTTATATTACATGTAAGCAGAACGGTATTCTCTTTGCATTGATTTTATTTTTTTATTTATTGGAATTCTGAAGCATGAAAAGTTTGCTTCGCTCTTGGTGTGAACGCATCATAAATTGTGAAGTAAATAGTTGCAGACTTACAGCTGTGTGGATGACTAACAGGAGATGATTTGATTGATAGGTCTCTCGGAGGGGAGGTCAGCCACGACGGAGACTTCATGATCTTTGAGGGGAACCGTTACAGCCGCAAAGGATTCCTGTTTAAGAGCTTCGCCATGTCTGCGGTGGTGAGGAGGCTCTTTCCTTTCACAATGCACACTTTCTTTATATGGATCGCTTTTAGCTGCTGCTTTGTTATTCTGAAAACTACAGAAATATAGCAGTCAATTCCACCATTGTCAATACCATGGTAAAAAACAAAAGGAAAACAGTAAATCCCATGTACTTCAACAACCTCTCCTTTGTCACCATTCACATACTGTTTTTTGTTACGGGTCATAATTCCCTCTCTAGCATTTCATTTACATTGTTGTGAAAACATCTTTATACTGAATTTATTCAAGTTTCTTGCCAAAAACTACATTTTTCAAGATTGAACACAGCATAACATTAGAATTTTCCGTTACCCACTTTTACTGAATAGAGCCTGAATGTATCATAATGTAAATCAATGGTACCTCCCGTTAACGTTAGCCTTCAGCTCAGTACAGTATTGTACTGCTTCGTGGCTGCTAACGGCCAACGTCAACTCAATCTTTGGTTCTTTATTTGTGCATAAATTAAAACACAGAAAGAGATATACAGTAATATAAATGAATGCACAGGTGGGTTAAAGAAAAACCCAGAGGGCTTGTAAAAACAGCCCACCAACAATGAAATTAACAACAGCTGTATTATAGTTTACAAACTGACATGAATATTTTTAAAATATCTAACAGATAAAATGTTATTTTTTCAAATAAGAAATGCTAGAGTTAACACAAAGAAAAGACAGGAAGGAAAAAATAATCAAAAACAGGATAATTATAACAAATAATTGCACTGCTTTCATACACTGAATCCACGTTTTTTACATAAAGAGAAATTGTTAGATCTCTTACAAACCAAAAATGACTACAAAGTGAAGCAGAAAACAAAGTGAACTCTAAACCTAACAGACAGCTGTCCCAGTCGAGGCTCTGTAGAACTGACTACACAGGAGATCAACAGATCTGAAGTGGTAACAGTGGATCTGACAACTAGTTTCCAAGAAATTATGAAACTAGCTCCCATCCTGCTGATTTCAACGTTGCATTTTCAGGGGAAAAATAGGGTGCACCCTCTGGACATCTCCACGGTGAGATTACTGAGCCAGATACACGTTTTGTCGTCCTCGGGATGACGGGATGCTGTTAGTCTCGTCACGTTTTCAGAGTCGGCTGTTGTGACACACCTACTGAAGACTAAACAGGCTTTTCTGTATAAACTCCTCTCAGCATCAGTTTGTTTGGTTTCTCTCTGACAGATCACCGACGGCGTGAAGCCCACTCTGTCAGAGCTGGAGAAGTTTGAGGACCAGCCTGAGGGAATCGACCTGGAGGTGGTCACCGAGTCAGGTACACCGTTTGTCTGTCTGTGTGCTATTTATTGCTTAGCTAAAGGCTAATGTTAGCCTCGAGATGATCAGGTCACAGTGAAGCATCAGTGAATTTATAACCTGCAGAGAAAGAAACATTTTAAATGCAAACTGAGAAAAGTGGCGTTATACGTCTTCCTAACTGGATGTCATGCGAATGTCAGATAGTTTCAGTTTTTCTCATGAAGACGTCCGTACCTGCTCCAGCGAACAGGCAAAGCCACGTTTGAAATGTTGCTCGCCCCGGCTCTATTAATGTGAAGTTTCACACACTCCCAACCCATTTCCACTGGTCAAAATCAACACTGACAGTTAATCAATATCACTCTCTCTTTGTAATAGACCGTGACATCGCCCCTAATGTATCTGGGTGATTTTTTTGTGCTCCATTTGCCAGATTTTGCTCGCTCTCTATATGTTAGGAAGAGGTGTAAAAAGTTTGGTGTGGGATTTTAAACTGCTGTTTTAGTTTCAAACATTTCTGACCAATTAAATGGTGTGACTGCTGATATGCTGCAGTAGTTGAACAGCTTTTAAAGACTTCCTAACTTCCTGTGTGTTGTAGTTCAGCTTTTGTATGAAGAATTTAAGTGAATGTTTACTATTGTTTCTTTTTATTTGTAATCTATTTTACCCGACAGACCCAGTACCAACTTCGTCTGATCTGTGTGTTAAAACTCTGCCTTTAAAAACTTCATAAAATACTGTGGTGGTGTTTTTTTCTGAATTGTTTTTAAAGACGGGGCCTTAACGCTACTGAAACACTCCAAGTGGATTTTTTTTTTGTTTGTTTGGGAATGATTTTAGTATTTTAGTTACAAAATCAAATTGTATTTTTACTTTGTGATATTTGTGACTCTTTTATTGATCTTATTTGTTATTATCTAAATTTTACTTGATCATGTTTCATTATTATAATACAACTACTCAATTGGGAGACAAAATTCTACAATCTAGTTGTATTTTTTATTGATTTTCTCCTGATCACAGTGGTAGAATGTGATGATCTACAGGGTTAATGTCATGGCCAAAGGCTCCACTGTGTTCACATAGTCTCCTGTAGTGGATCTCAGGAGGATTTTAGAGTCTGATTCCCTTTCTAGAGCTAGAAAACCCATCTGGCACACTTTGGGTATCCAGGTGTCCACATGGAGAGTCCTCCTGGTCCTGTCCTGACTAAAACCTCTGTAGGATCTATGAGCTTTGTGTTGTTTCTATCTGCTTTGGCTCAGTTGTAGTCGAGGAGCAGCTGAATGAATTCAGATCATCTCTGTTCATGGTATCATTGATATAATGGTGTCATCCTCTGATCTAGAAAACAGTTTAAGGTGAGGATAAACATGTAGATTTCAAAGGTTAAAGGTCAAAGTTGTGATGCTAGTAAGGTGTTCTTGCTAAAACAACGTGTGCACGTGTGCGTGTGTGTGTGTGTGTGTGGCGCGCGCAGGTAAGGAACGTGAACACAACCTGCAGGCCGGTGACAACGTGGAGGTTTGTGAGGGGGAGTTGATCAACCTGCAGGGAAAAATCCTCAGTGTGGACGGCAACAAGATCACCATTATGCCCAAACATGAAGACCTGAAGGTAACACACACACACACACACACACACACACACACACACACACACACACACACACACACACACACACACACACACACACAAGCTAATTCTAACCCAATGAGGTCCAGCCAAAATATCCTCACAGTGCCAACGTGTCCCCCCTGGTTTATGATTTTAAACTTTAATATGTGTGTGTTTGTGGTTTGTGTGTTTCCTGTCAGGACCCTCTGGAGTTCCCGGCTCACGAGTTGAGAAAATATTTCCGGATGGGCGACCACGTGAAGGTGATCGCCGGCCGATACGAGGGTGACACCGGCCTCATCGTCAGAGTGGAGGAGAACTTCGTCATCCTTTTCTCAGACCTCACCATGCATGAGGTACCTGACCTGCTCAGTGTATTCAGTGATCAGTATAAGCCCCGCCTCCACGCACATGACGTATCTGTCTGTCCTACAGCTGTACTCGCCTGACAGGCCGTGACAATGGTGTTTGTCTGTGTCACCTTAATAAGGTTAATATGAATGAGAGAGACTGTCCTCTTCAGGGCCAATAACGAGGACAATTTTATCTTTATTCACCGATCAGCTATAACATTCACAACCATCACACTGACTGTATCTAGCAGCCACACATTACTACTGTGGTATGAACCCAAAATAAACAGATGTGCTGTGGTTTAACTGCCATAAACGGATCATAATGATGCCAAAATAACTACAATAATGTTGCTGATTCGTAAAAAGTCTGAATTGATGCTTTGTCAGGTTTGTCTGCAACATGACAAGCAAACAACTTTTAAAATGCTTGTTTTCTGAATGGAGTTTGGATGGATCAGTGCCAGGCTCTGCAGCTGCTCCATCAACACTCAACATAAAGTCATCTATACGTTTTTGGTTCTGGACAGTTTGGTTTGGGTCTCCGTAGATATGATCTACTATTGTAGCATTGAGTGACCACAGACACATAGGATTTATTTATTTCTGATTCAACAGTGTCAGGACGTCAGTGACAACAGGAGGATGATATCAATGCTGACCAGCGTTCACCACACAGTGTCAGATGACTCTCGCGCTCAAATTGAAATATTTTAACTCCCGCGAATGACGTGAATGTTGTGTGTTTGCGCTATTTCATTTGCGTTACCTGCTGCAAAGTCACGTCTCTTTGCCTCTAACTTTATATGTAACCGGTGTGAACACGGCATAAAGATCATTACTTTTTATATTATTAATCATATTAATATACACGCCATTGACATGCTAGACTTACTGACTCTGTTGCTTTGTTATAGTTTTTCTGTATTTACTTCTGTTCCTGGTCTTTCTCTGTTTGCCTTTGTGCTGCTGCAACAACCAGATGTTGCCTCTGGGGATCAATAAAGAGAATAAATAAAGAGACGATATTATCTTATCAAGTATGACAGACTAGTTTAGCTGAATGTGTTTCTTTTTCATCTGTGAAAAAACAACTTGGCAACACTGACTGACTTTAAGAGTGAGTTTACCTGGAGGCCTCCAGGCTCCTGGGACTAAATGCCACAGAGATTAAACATTATGTCCATTCCTACAGTTTTCCAACCATGTATACACACACACACACACACACACACACACACACACACATATATATATAAAACTAAGACATTATAGCTGGCCCTAACAAAAACAAATTGAAACTAAACCTCCCTGAAAAACTGAAACTAAGCTAATACTAGCAAACACACTAAAACTAAACTAGGATGAAATCGAAAAGTCAAAACTAAAATAAAAACTAATAAACTTTTTTTTTTTTCTAGTGTGTGTGTGTGTGTGTGTGTGTGTGTGTGTGTGTGTGTGTGTGTGTGTGTGTGTGTGTGTGTGTGTGTGTGTGTGTGTGTGTGTGTGTGTGTGTGTGTGTGTGTGTGTGTGTGTGTGTGTGTGTGTGTGTGTGTGTGTGTGTGTGTGTGGTGTGTGTGCAGCTGAAGGTGTTGCCCAGAGACCTGCAGCTCTGCTCGGAGACGGCGTCCGGCGTCGATGCAGGAGGGCAGCACGAGTGGGGCGAGCTGGTTCAGCTGGACCCGCAGACCGTCGGAGTCATCGTCCGGCTGGAGAGAGAGACGTTTCAGGTAACAGTCAGTGTTTCTGCAGCGTTTAGCTGGAACCTCAGCGGATGTGAACATTCACAGACGATAAAGCAAAGTGAAACGTTTGGTGGCTGTCTCTCAGGTGTTGAACATGCACGGGAAAGTCATGACGGTGCGCCACCAGGCGGTGAACCGTAGGAAGGACAACCGCTTCGCTGTGGCGCTGGACTCGGAGCAGAACAACATCCACGTCAAGGACATCGTCAAGGTCATCGACGGACCGCACTCTGTAAGGACGAGAGGTCTTCATCTGTTACTAAATGTTGATGTCAAAGAGTAAAATATTGACTTAGTCCTCGTGAAGTTAAGTTTTATTTTGTTTAAACAGGCGTTTTTTCAGGAGTCAATCAGCTGTTTAGCAGCATTTCATTTCTCATCAGTGATTCATGGCTTCTGGAGTGGAAGACTTGCAGAGATGAATGTAGCAAACAGGAGATTGACTACCACTGCACGACTGTGCATCCATCGCCAAAAGTTGCACACAAAAGCTTTTAAGTTTCATTATATCCCATAATGAGCATTTACACTTAAAATGTGGACACTGAGACTCATGATCTTTATTACCAACACGTGCAGCTATGACACGGGAGTTCACATACTGCCTGTGTACACTGTGTGTACATAGATGATTAAAATATTTAACAACACTTAACACGGTGACACTTGAGGACATTATTATAGAGTTATACTCACGATAAAACCTTCCAAGATAACGCTGATAAAGATTTATTTTTAATAGTTATTTTTCTATGTGATTTCCTACAAACACTTGAACAGGCAATATGCCGTACTACTCCGTCGATGCTGTTATAGCTGTAAAACAGTGGACAATTTGTTTTCAGCATTTGAGAAAAAAAACAAAACAAAACACCAGTCTCCACTTACAGACATGCCCACTTTATCATAATCACATGCAGTGTAAATGAGATATTGTCTCTTATTCTAAAATGGTGTATCTGAATATTTCTGCATACTGGGGTCCATAAACAGTCTTGAATAAACTGGGTATCACTGTAAAGCTGAGACTTTGGTGGATCCAATGAGCCCAACTGGATTTTTCTACTCATACGTATCTGCGTATCGTATCACCAGGCTCTTGCCAACACACAGCCCTGTTTCATTGTGTGTGTGTGTGTGTGTGTGTGTGTGTGTGTGTGTGTGTGTGTGTGTGTGTGCGCGTGCGTGCGTGCGTGCGTGCGTGCGTGCGTGCGTGCGTGCGTGCGTGCGTGCGTGCGTGCGTGCGTGCGTGTTCGTGTTCGTCCTGCAGGGCCGTGAAGGGGAGATCCGTCACCTGTTCCGAGGCTTCGCCTTCCTCCACTGTAAGAAGCTGGTGGAGAACGGAGGCATGTTTGTCTGCAAGACCAGACACCTGGTGTTGGCTGGAGGATCCAAGGTCAGTGTGGTGGCTCTTCGTGGGCTCCTAGTACTCCTATCCTATAACAGGGTTTCACTTCACATGAGTGCATGATCAAATTCATCATAGCGATACAGCAGACAGTGTAGAGTTTGTTGTTCCAGACCACCGATGTGTTTAGTGTATTTGTCAACACTCACCACGAGAATTCAATCATTTCAAGTTATGTCTGAGTATAAAATGAGCAGTATAAGATATAGATAAAATGAAGTTATAGCTCCAGGATCCTCACACACTGACTCTGACTGTCTCTGCTGGTTTTAGCAGCTTGTTGTTTCAGCAGCCTTCGTTGACGACAGTTGATTCATCGAGAAAATAATCAACAAATTAATCGAAAACAAATATTATTCCTAATATTTATTGAACTATGAAATCTCAAAATGATGTATTTCATTCTGTATGTTCAGAATAAGAACTGGTTGAGTCTTCTTTCTGTAACTCTGAGTGCCTTTTTCAGCCCAGAGACGTGACCAATTTCACAGTGGGAGGATTCGCTCCAATGAGTCCTCGCATCAGCAGTCCCATGCACCACGGAGGAGGAGGTGAGTAGTGGACGCTAACTACGCATCAGCATGAAGGGGAATGTGAGGGCCACACCGCTGCTTTTCAATACTATAAAGGCAACAATCCACTTTTTCTGTTACGATTCTGATACCTGAATTGCCTAAAATGTGCACTACATTTCCAGAGCACCACTCTGATGATGATGGTCGACAGTGTGGTGTATTTGTGGTTGTGATTTAGTTTATTTTGTTTCCGGGGCAAAATATTGCAGCTTTTCAAGGTGGTGTCCAGGGTGTTTAGTTATATTTATTATTTTTTTTTTCCAACCTCAGAATTCAATGAGCCATGCTCACTCCTGCCTTGTTTAACTTGTCCCCAGTCTCTGGCCATCAGCTCCCCTTTCTTCTCCAGCTGGTTATAAACCAACTCAGTCTAAACTCACGTCTAAATCAGAGGCGGGAGGATGGCACCAATTCTCCCATTAACCGAGATTTAGTTTCGCCAGTCATCAGCCAAATATTTTAGTGTTTGTTTAAAATATAAAGTGCTCGGTAGAAAGCAAGGGAAACAGTCTGCGTAGAGTCTCTGTCGCCACCAGACTGCTTTTCCAGACACTAAGATAATACTTTAACATGTTACAGAGACACACAGTAACTGATACTTTAACACATGCTTTTTGGTGGCTTATGTGTTTGCTGAATTACAGGAGATTCCCACAAAAGGATATATCTTTTACGGGGAATCTTGAGAATATAGTACCTCTGAAGATCCTGACGGTCCTCCTGCTAAGAATTTATAAATGACTCTGGTGTTTTTTGTTTTTTTGTCATCCTACAGGTGCTCCACAGAGAGGAGGTGGTGGTGGAGGAGGAATGGGGCGAGGCAGAGGACGACGAGACAACGAGTTGATTGGTCAGACGGTCCGCATCTCGCAGGGTCCCTACAAAGGTGAGACGATGTGTTGTCAGTGTCACGCAGGGTTAATAAAACTGTGAAGTTCTGTTTGTCTCTGGTCTGGTCGTCTCCTCGTTTGTTTTTCAATGATGATGCTGATGAGTTTGCCTACATTTCCCAGGTTACATTGGTGTGGTGAAGGATGCAACAGAGTCTACAGCCAGAGTGGAGCTGCACTCCACCTGTCAGACCATCTCTGTAGACAGACAGCGCTTAACTACCATGTATGTACTCAAAATCACTGATCCGCCCTTTTCTCTCCTTTAGTAGTGTAACCTGTCATTAACCCTCCTCCTTCCCTCTAGGGGAGCTAAGCGACACAGTGGAATGACCTCCACCCACGGGCGTACTCCCATGTACGGCTCCCAGACTCCCATGTATGGTACCGGCTCCAGAACGCCCATGTACGGCTCTCAGACACCAATACACGAGGGTAAGACACCGTCATACATACCATTTATATTACAATAAAACAGAAGAAGGAGGAAGGCAATAAAAACCTACAGAATCCAAAGATTAATCTTAAGATGTTTCCTGTTGCGTGTCTAATATTTATGAGCAGATTGTTCCTCAGACTTCTCTGATTTAACTAATGCTGAGACACAGTTGGCCAAGTATTGAGCTGCTAAATCTTTCAGGGCTTTGTTGTAATCTAGTAATGAAATGTTAAAGGAGCCGATTAAAGAGGCTCAAGTGGAGGATTTTGCTCTTTAAGACTAACAGCTGCATTTTTATCGTTAAAGCTCAAACGAGAGAATGAAGTGGCACAAAATTGCAAAACATAATCTGACTTTTGTTATATTTCAAAGATGGAAAAATGTAGTGCCACTTTTGTTTTGAAAGAGTTTTAAGGCCAAAATTCTGTCTTTATTTGATTCATCACCACCAGCTTTAATTCCAGATAGTTAACGACGTTGTCAAAGGGCTGTCAGTCATCGGCAGCTGGGAATAATTACAGTTATGATTCAGAAAGAAGACAGAAGGATATATATATACACACACACACACACACACACACACACACACACACACACAAAAGGTTGGACCCCTTTTGCCTTCAGATCTGCCTTAGTTCTTGGTGTCATACTTTCAACAAGGTGTTGGAAACACCTCAGAGATTTTGGTCCTTATTGGCATGATGGCATCACACCATCGCTGCAGATTTGTCGGCTGCACATCTATGATGCACATCTCCCGTTCCACCACATCCCAGAGGTGCTCTATTGGATTGAGATCTGGTGGCTGTGGAGGCCATTGGAGTGCAGTGAACTCATGTTCAAGAAACCAGTTTGAGATGATCTGAGCTTTGTGACCTGGTGCATTATCCTGCTGGAAGTAACCATCAGAAGATGGTCCACTGTGGTCATAAAGGGATGGACATGGTCAGCAACAATAAAACCAGGCTCAGCTGGTACTAAGGGGACCAAAGTGTGCCAAGAAAATATCCCCCACACCATTAAACCACCACCACCAGCCTTAACCGTTTTCATGCTTTCATGTTGTTTACGGCAAATCCTGAACCTGCCATCTGAGTGTCGCAGCTGAAATCAAGACTCGTCAGACCAGACGATGTATTTTCATTTATTAGTATTTCTATTTTCTAATACTAAGTATGGCTGATAGCTGTTTAAATATCTGTTAACAAAAGGAAATATGAATCCATTATGCAAGTATTGTATAAGCCAGTCTGCTGTCATCCATCTACACAATGTTCACAACACTTCTAAAAGAGTTGGGGGAATGGGGGAGGGAGGCGAATGTGCCATGAGCACGCCCACATAGGAAACAGGAATTAAATTAGATTAAAGAAGTCCTTCTTTCCAACTGCCATTAGACTCCTGAACAGCTGACAGCAGTTACAATCATGGACTACCTCATATAAATAGATTGCACAAATACATTCTGCACATTCATGTATTCTGACTTTGCACACTTTGCTGACGGTTACACGTAGCTGATCTTCTGTTGCACAAATATTTAAATGTGTATTTGCGTTTGGTATTATTATTATTATTATTATTATTATTATTATTATTATTAGTGCCACATGCCACTCTTTGTTAAATTATATTTGTCATAGTATTACTCTGTGTTTTTTTTCTTTTTATTATTATTATTTATTGTATTACTAGCATTCATTGTGGGCGGCAAAGTAAGAATTTCATTGGGCTGGGAAACTTTCTGTGCAGATGAATATGTGCATTAAATAGTTTGAGACTTTGAGGATTTCAGCCTGTTGGCAGAGCTTGTAATTTCTCATCTTTGTTATTATAAATCAACGCGAAGAAAACAGACAAAAGTGGGAGGTTACATGTTATCCATAAATCCTGTGTGGAAATCTTTCTCATTACTTGACCTTTCGCCCTCTAGCGGGAAGTCGTACGCCTCACTACGGCTCTCAGACCCCACTGCATGATGGGAGCAGGACGCCGGGTCAGAGCGGAGCCTGGGACCCCAGCAACCCCAACACACCTTCCAGGTAATGCAAACACACACACAGGGCTCGGTAAGCATGTACCTGTTTCAAATGTCTTGAGTTGGTATTTTTAAATTTTGGTGTCTTCTATCCAGGAACGAAGAGGAGTACGACTTCGGCTATGACGACGAGCCCTCTCCGTCCCCTCAGGGCTACGGGGGGACCCCCAACCCGCAGACCCCAGGTTACCCTGAAGTCCCCTCTCCACAGGTCAACCCTCAGTACAACCCTCAGACGCCTGGCACGCCTGCTATGTGAGCATCAACACATACGGTTAATCCGAATTCTAATAGATGTAAATGTGATGTTTGGTCATCTGGTAAGGAGGCCCCCCGGCCTCCCTAGGGAGGTGTTACAGGTACGTCCAGCTGGGAGGAGGCCCTGGGGAAGACCCAGAACTACGTCGAGAGATTATATCTCCACACTGGTCTGGGAACGCCTCTGGATCCCCCAGTCAGAGCTGGTTAATGTGGCCTGGGAAAGGGAGGTTTGGGGTCCCTGCTGGAGCTGTTGCCCCCGTGACCCGACCCAGATAAGGGGTTGATGATGAAGTGAAAGGATGTTGGGTCACTGAGTGAACTGTCTGGTCTCAGTGGTGCTCTTCTCCATGCTGCTCTAAATTTAGTTCACAAGTTTTGTCCTTTTTTGGTAAAAAATGTTGAAATTTCAACAAATATGCCAGCTTCTGGCAGCTTATAATGCCCAAATTCTTGCCCACAGTCCTCAGTTCACTTTGTGCATGAAATGTTTCCCAGAAGAAGCAAGTTTTAAATAAAGTAAATGTGTGTCTGTGTGTTTTTTTAGGTATAACACCGAGCAGTACTCTCCCTACGCTGCCCCATCCCCTCAGGGCTCCTACCAGCCCAGTCCCAGTCCTCAGAGCTACCATCAGGTGGCACCATCACCGGTCGGCTACCAGAACACACACTCTCCAGCCAGCTACCACCCTACACCTTCCCCCATGGCTTATCAGGTAGGAGACGCTGTAAAACATTGCAATAAATTCAGTGACGTGAGCACCTGAGTGAGACTGAAATTTCAGCCACACTCAGGGTCGACTAGAGCCAGCAGATAAACTGGCCGGGCAGGTGACTTACTGCAGATGCATCAGTGTTGTCAGTCGATTAAAATAGTTAATCCTGATTAATTGCATGATTGTCTATAGTTAATTGCGACTAATTTATCTGTTCAAAATGTGCCTTAAAGGGAGATTTGTCAAGTATTTAATACTCTTATCAACGTTGGTTATCTACAGACAACACAGAATAACAGGATTCAGTCAGATCTGTAGAGATGTCTGGATCAGTAATATCAGCCACTGTGTTGGACGGGGGAAGACTGAAGGGTCGTGGCGGCAGGCAACCTTCGTTTATTAAGGTATCGCCAACGCTCAGGTTCAGGCAAGATCACAAAATAATTATTAGACGTGTAGAAAACAAATGTTTGTATAGCAAGATATGAATGCGCATGATCTTGTCAAAATTACAATCCAAACATAGGCCAAATTGTACTGAAGTCTATGAGATCGTTGGGTTTCTTTCCCTGAAAAGGGGGCGCGGCCTTGACTTTTAGTGAAGTACCTGTATGTGCAGGTCTGATTTATTATTTCAGAACTATTAAAGCCACAATGTGAAGGATTAAATCCGTGTCATGGGTCGTGTCTGGAGGTCGACCGATTAATCGGGCCGATTATTTGACATGTTTTTTTCATAATCGGCCGACGTCTGAGCATATTAAGTCGATTATCAAGCGGACACATCAGCGGGCAGCCCAATGTTGTTGCTGTAGAACATGTGACTTCGCCCCTTGCGTCAAACTGCCATTCTACCAGCAGTGTTGCCAACTCAGTGACCTTGTCGCTATGTTTAGTGACTTTTCAGACCCCTCCAGCAACTGTTTTTCAAAAAAGCGATTAGTGACAAATCTAACAACTTTCTCCGGTGTTTTTGGAGACTTTTGGAGACTGACATGAAAGCAGTATCCTTCTTAGTCTTGTCAACGAGCAGCGGGGGCTGCCGTGGACCCCTCCCCAGTCCTCCTCGTACAGCAGGCCCTCCTAGCTGCAGTAACAGCAGCCTCAGTCACCTCGTCCACCTCGAGTGAGCCTCAGCAGCATCTAGCTCATCATGTCTCAGTGTAAACTGGACACAGAAATAACTCCGATGCAGACGTGTTTTTAGATCTCACAGTGAATTTAATTTACCTTTGGCAAATCCAGTGTAATAAAAATCTTCCACATTCATGTTTTGCCAAGAAGCAGTGAGAAGGTCAGGAGAAATGCTGGTGCAGATTTCTTAACAGCGACTGTTGCTTCCACAGGCCAGTCCTAGTCCCAGTCCTGTGGGCTACAGCCCCATGACGCCCGGAGCGCCCTCCCCTGGAGGATACAACCCTCACACTCCGGGCTCCAACATCGAGCAGGGCAGCAGCGACTGGGTGACCACCGACATCCTGGTCCGGGTGAAGGACTCCTTCATGGACCTGATGGGGCAGACCGGGGTCATCAGGAGCGTCACGGTAACCGACACATACATCAGGAGGAGGCAGACACTCCTGTTGTCTTGTTCAGAGGTTTTATGAGGGACTGATCCATAGTTGGTGTTTTAGAGAGAAGAAGCACCGAAGCCAACATTATATTTCTTTACGTTACTTGCCGGTAGCTTCTGCTAGCTAGCTAGCTACTGCTCAACACTAGCATACCAAAACTACTGAGTTTGAAGGCAGCAGAATTGAAATACTTTTTTTGTCTTGTCATCCTGATAAGTGTTTATATAATATGTGATACTATTATTTGTCTAAATATTCTCCACTCGCCAAGAGCCGTCACATTCAAGTTCATGAGATTGAGATGTCAGAAAGAATCAGTTCACGTTGAGTTACAATAATAGCAGGTTATTTAGTTTCGTTGTCTGGGAGTTTACTGGACGACTAAAAGTCCAAACTGTAGTGAAGCCAACATGAAAGCAGCTGCAGAGAGACGATTAATAGAAATATGATGGTGTGTAGATTTGGCTTCTACAGCCTCAGATCTCACAAAAAGTTCATCTGGTTCTGCTTCACTTCTGGCCTCAGAAGTGAACAAAGTATTGATCTTTTTCCAACAGAAACAGTATTTAATAGAGCCAGTTCAATATTATCACATATGTGTCACTGGTGAATTAAAAACATGAATCCCACCTGTCCAAACGTCTTTTCAAAAGCAGCTAATTCCTCATCTGTCAAATCATTCATGTCCTCTCTGTCATTGGAGGAGGAGGTTTTTGATGATTTTAGGGCTTTCATTATTGATTATGGTCAATTATTTTCTCAATTAATCGATTAGGGCTGTCAGTTGATTAAAATATTTAATTATGATTAATGGCAAATTTTTATCTGTTGTAAATTAACCTAACAACAGCTGTCAGTGTGTCAGAGTGCTGACTTGACTAGGACTTGATCCAGACTGACTGGGACTATCATAAAGTGGGCATGTCTGTGAAGGGGAGACTGGTGGGGACCCAGAGAACCCATTTACATTCACACAGCTGGAGGTCAGAGGTCAATGGACCCCTCTGAAAAAGGACATGACTGTTAACATTCTTGCCAAAATGTAGCATAAATTTGGAGCATTATTTAACCTCCTTCATGACAAATTAGTCTGACCTGGTTGGTACCGATGGATTCATCAGGTTTTTTAATTTCAGGTGACACCAGTATCTTCACTCTAGCTTTAAAACTGAGCCACTACAACCAAACAATCCAAGGTTGTGTTAATCTGTCTTGCATCATCATGTAAATCAGTGGCACCTCCCGTTAACGTTAGCTGTTAGCTCTGTACAGGACTGTGTCGCTCATCGACTACTAACAGTTAGCGTTAGTTCTCATCCTGCTGATTTTAGCACAGATTGGTTGTTTTCAATGCAGCATTACCAGGGAAAATTTCCAGAGTGTCAATAGTGAATTTAATGCGTCCCAAACACATTTTCTATCGTGATCTACCGTCATAGGACACTGCTTCGTTTCAGTTGGTTGCAGTCTGCCTCCTCTCCACTAGATGCTGCCAGATCCAACACACTGCACCTTTAAGAACCAGATTTAGGGAGTTTCTTTATCAAAAATGTTTTATGTGATGTGTTTATGCATTATGAGGTTTTTATGTTTTAAATACTGACGTTGATATCAGTCACAAACAAAAATACTGTGTTGTGTTGTGCTTTAACATTTAATACTTTAATATTAGGTGTTTGTGTTGTGTATGTTTCTGTAGGGAGGGATGTGTTCAGTGTTCATGCAGGAGTCAGAGAAGGTGGTCAGTATCAGCAGCGATCACCTGGAGCCCATCACTCCCACCAAGAACAACAAGGTAACTGTCACCGTTACTGCCAGCGGCACCTCGTCACCCTTCGCTTTCAAAATTTGTGCCATTTGTGGGAGTTGAAATATTCCAACTCGAGTAAGAAATTCATGTGAAGCTGTGGTGAAAGCCTCTCAGCGTTGAGATCGTCCTCCTGTGGTCACTGACGTCCTGATGTTATTGAATCAGAAATGGAGGAAATAAATGTTCGTTGTTCCCATGCATTCCAGGTGAAGGTGATCCTGGGAGAGGACCGCGAGGCGACGGGGATCCTGCTGAGCATCGACGGAGACGACGGCATCGTCCGCATGGAGCTGGACGACCAGCTGAAGATCCTCAACCTGAGGTTCCTGGGACGCCTGGAGCACTGAGAGGGAGGGAGACCGGACGCTCCAACACGACACAGAGAGACCACCACAGTGAGGTGGGAGCACAGAGGCACACCAGAGACTGTCATGAGAATACTGCTGGCTGCAGACATGTTGGGAATTTTGTTTTTACGAGAGCAAAACCACCCACACTCCCTCACAGCAGATGACCTTTCACACGCAGGAGGAACAATGTTCGGCTTTACATTGCAGCAGACATTTCACTTCACCTCTGTAAGTCTTTGTGTGTCTAGATTTTTCCCCCAAAACCATCTTAACAACAGGTCTCTCTCTCTCGCCACTTTTTTTTTTAATTTTTCGTTAGCTTTACTGTATTCTTTCTAGTGGTCTGAATCTGGTTTTAGTGCTTTCTCAATGTTCTGTCAGTACTTTTTGTTTTCTTGGTTTGAGGAGGTTCAAGTGTAACATTGTCAATAAACTGTGAACCAGTTCAACCATTTGTTGACACATTGATTTTTAGCCCTTAACACCCTAAACAACGCGGCGTTTTCGGACCCGGTGCTCCCTGCGAGGAGCTATTCACTCGGGGGCTCCCCGAAAACTGCGTACCTTCAAGGGCTTTTTTTTGGGGGTTGCATTCACTCTGTTAGTAGGAACACTGACGTTACCTGTCCAGCTAGTTCGCTATTTCACAAGCTCTCTTAGATTATTTTTTTTTGTAGTATAAGAATAAATAAACAACTCTGTTAGCCTCTGCGCTGCTGGGTTATCCTCTGCGCTGCTGGGTTAGCCTCTGTGCTGCTGGGTTATCCTCTGTGCTGCTGGGTTATCCTCTGTGCTGCTGGGTTATCCTCTGCGCTGCTGGGTTAGCCTCTGCGCTGCTGGGTTAGCCTCTGCGCTGCTGGGTTAGCCTCTGCGCTGCTGGGTTAGCCTCTGCGCTGCTGGGTTAGCCTCTGCGCTGGTTTTGCTGGGTTATCCTCTGCGCTGCTGGGTTAGCCTCTGCGCTGCTGGATTAGCCTCTGCGCTGCTGGGATAGCCTCTGCGCTGCTGGGTTAGCCTCTGCGCTGCTGGGTTAGCCTCTGCGCTGCTGGCTTAGCCTCTGCGCTGCTGGCTTAGCCTCTGCGCTGCTGGCTTAGCTCTGCGCTCTGGCTTAGCCTCTGCGCTGCTGGGTTATCCTCTGCGCTGCTGGGTTAGCCTCTGCGCTGCTGGGTTAGCCTCTGCGCTGCTGGGATTAGCCTCTGCGCTGCTGGGTTAGCCTCTGCGCTGCTGGGTTAGCCTCTGCGCTGCTGGCTTAGCCTCTGCGCTGCTGGCTTAGCCTCTGCGCTGCTGGCTTAGCCTCTGCGCTGCTGGCTTAGCCTCTGCGCTGCTGGCTTAGCCTCTGCGCTGCTGGATTAGCCTCTGCGCTGCTGGATTAGCCTCTGCGCTGCTGGGTTAGCCTCTGCGCTGCTGGGTTAGCCTCTGCGCTGCTGGATTAGCCTCTGCGCTGCTGGCTTAGCCTCTGCGCTGTGCGCTGCTGGGTTAGCCTCTGCGCTGCTGGGTTAGCCTCTGCGCTGCTGGGATAGCCTCTGCGCTGCTGGGATAGCCTCTGCGCTGCTGGGATAGCCTCTGCGCTGCTGGGATAGCCTCTGCGCTGCTGGGTTAGCCTCTGCGCTGCTGGCTTAGCCTCTGCGCTGCTGGCTTAGCCTCTGCGCTGCTGGCTTAGCCTCTGCGCTGCTGGGTTAGCCTCTGCGCTGCTGGGTTAGCCTCTGCGCTGCTGGGTTAGCCTCTGCGCTGCTGGAAGCCTCTGCGCTGCTGGGTTAGCCTCTGCGCTGCTGGATTAGCCTCTGCGCTGCTGGCTTAGCCTCTGCGCTGCTGGCTTAGCCTCTGCGCTGCTGGCTAGCCTCTGCGCTGCTGGTTACCCCCGCTGCGCTTAGCCTCTGCGCTGCTGGGTTAGCCTCTGCGCTGCTGGCTTAGCCTCTGCGCTGCTGGCTTAGCCTCTGCGCTGCTGGGTTAGCCTCTGCGCTGCTGGATTAGCCTCTGCGCTGTGCGCTGCTGGGTTAGCCTCTGCGCTGCTGGATTAGCCTCTGCGCTGCTGGCTTAGCCTCTGCGCTGCTGGGTTAGCCTCTGCGCTGCTGGCTTAGCCTCTGCGCTGCTGGGTTAGCCTCTGCGCTGCTGGCTTAGCCTCTGCGCTGCTGGGTTAGCCTCTGCGCTGCTGGCTTAGCCTCTGCGCTGGGCTCTGGCTTAGCCTCTGCGCTGCTGGCTTAGCCTCTGCGCTGCTGGCTTAGCCTCTGCGCTGCTGGGTTAGCCTCTGCGCTGCTGGCTTAGCCTCTGCGCTGCTGGGTTAGCCTCTGCGCTGCTGGCTTAGCCTCTGCGCTGCTGGGTTAGCCTCTGCGCTGCTGGCTTAGCCTCTGCGCTGCTGGCTTAGCCTCTGCGCTGCTGGCTTAGCCTCTGCGCTGCTGGATTAGCCTCTGCGCTGCTGGGTTAGCCTCTGCGCTGCTGGCTTAGCCTCTGCGCTGCTGGGTTAGCCTCTGCGCTGCTGGATTAGCCTCTGCGCTGCTGGATTAGCCTCTGCGCTGCTGGATTAGCCTCTGCGCTGCTGGGTTAGCCTCTGCACTATGATGAACTATGAAAGAGTTCCCCTGGTTCGAAAACACCTCATTAGTTGGTTCAGTAAAGTGTAAAATACATTAATCAATGGTTTGGAGGCAAAGAAAAAATGACTTTCATAACACTTGTAAATGGTTTAAATGTATTTATTTGTCATTTATTGAGCTGTTCAGTTACACTGGTGTTAGATACAAACTTTAAAATCATCTTTGGCAGTCTGTATCCACCATCCAGCCTTTTTTACTGTATTAAGTTGCAGCAGTAATGGAGCCAGCTGCTGTTGGTGGCTCTGTTAGCCACAGGGCTGCTGTGGGTTCTGGTGGTTTATGGGAAAGTAGTAGAAAGGGACCTGATGGGGGCAGGGATGCCCGTGGGAGGAGTTCCAGCCTGGTCCAGACCTGGACACTGGGTCCCAGTTAGCATCGCCGTGGTGATCACAGCCGACAGTTAAGTTGTGAGACAGCGGGATCTTCACCTGAAACCACACCTCTCTGCCCTGAGGGAGGAGAAGAGGAGCAGATATGAACCACAGCGACTACCACAGGTAGGACACGTTTATTTATTATTACGTCTACTGATACTACTACTGATACTGTCAGAGTAACTTCAGTTACTTACTCATTTCTGTAATTCAGTAACTTTATCATGTATTGGGGGCGGCAGTAGCCCAGTCCATAGGGACTTGGTTTAGGAATCAGAGGGTCACCGGTTCAAGTCCCAACGTGGACCAAGACCAACTGGTTGCTGGAGAGGTGCCAGTTTACTTGGGCACTGCCGAGGTGCCCCTGAGCAAGGCACCAAACCCCCAACTGCTCGGGGCGCTTGTCAGGAGCAGCCCCCTCACTCTGACATCTCTCCATTAATGCAGGTATGTGTACTGTGTGAAATTAACAACAGAGTGTAAAAAACTGAATTTCCCTGCGGGGATTAATAAAGGTTCATCTTATCTTATCTTATGTTGAGTGCACGCTAAAATCAGTAACTCTACTTCTTGGTTCCTAGATGGTTGTTTTGGCATCTTTTTGTGGCCGTTTTGGGTTTCTAGATGGTTGTTTAGCATCTTTTGTGGTGCTGTTTGGTTCCTTGTTTAGCATCTTATGAGGTGGTTTTTGGTTCCTACATGGCTTAGTTGTTTTTTTTTTTTTTTTTTTTTTGTGGCCCTCTTGATTCCTAGATGGTTGTTTGGCATCTTTTCGCGGTCCTCTTGGGCTCCTAGGTTGATTGGTATCTGTTTGTGGTCGTTTTGGGTTCCTATATGGTAGGTTTGGATCTCGTTGTGACCATTTTGGGTTCCTAGATGTTCGTTTAGCATCTTTTTGAGGTTGCTTTGTGCCACTAAGAGATGCTAAACAACCATCTAGGGATCCAAAATTACCATCTAGGAACCCCAACGACCACAAAAATCTGCTAAACGACCACCTAGGACCCCAAAACGACCAAAAAAAGATGCTAAACAACCACCTAGGAACCAAGAAGCGTCACAAAAAGATGGTAAACGACCATATAGGAGCCCTAAACGGTCACAACAAGATCCAAAACAACCTTATAGGAACCAAAAAGATGCTTAATAACCATGTAGGAACCCAAAACGACCACAAGATCCAAAACAACCATATAGGAACCCTAAACGACCACAACAAGATGCTAAACAACCACATAGGAACCCAAAACAACCATGTAGGAACCAAGAAGCAACACAAATAGGTGCTAAACGACCATATAGGAACCCAAAACGGCCACAAAAAAGATGCTAAATGACCATGCAGGAACCCAAAACGACCACAAAAAAATGCTGAACAACCTTGTAAGAACCCAAAGCAGACACCAAAAGATGCCAAACAATCATATAGGAACCCAAAACAACCACAAAGAGATGCCAAACAACCATCTAGGAACACAAAACGGCCACAAAGATGCCAAATGATCATACAGGAGCCAAAAAGATGCTAAACAACCATACAGGAACCCAAAACAACCTCAAAAAGATGCTTAACGATCATATAGGAACCAAAAAGCGCCACAACAAGATGCTGAACAACCTCATAAGAACCCAAAACGACCATGTAGGAACCAAGAAGCGCCACGAGAAAATGCTTAACCATATAGAAACCCAAAATGACAACAAAAAGATGCCAAAAAAAACATCTAGGAACCAAGAAGCGCCACAAAAAGGTGCTAAACGACCATGGAGGAACCCAAAGCGACCACAAGATGCCAAACAACCTCAAAGGAACCCAAAACGAGCATATAAGAACCAAAAAGCACCGTGAAAAGATGCTAAATGACCATATAGCAACCAAAAAGGTGCTAAACCACCACAAAAGAACACAAAGACACCAAAATAACCGCCACATCAAGCAAAACGATGACAGAGAAACTCAAAACAGCCACAGAAAGATGCAGAACTACAAATAAACAACCTCAAGATTCAAACAATCACACAAAGCTTTGGTCTGCATGAAGAAATATTGGCCTGACGATGCCATAGCTCAGAGTCACAACACTCACTAGGATTCAATTCATGGAGAATGTAAACTAGAACTGTCATGGAGGTCAGAGGTGGTTGAGATGTGGATTTAAGTGTTGCTGGTTTTAGTGTATTTCAGTGTTTTACTGTGTGAGACAGCAACCTTTAGGACAAACTCAGAGACCAACTGACATCGTGATGGCTGATTAGACCTTACATGGAAATAATATTAGTTACTGGAGTCCCAATAGACATATCAACAACAGCACTGCAGTGATGTCGATGTTTAGTAAGATTTATGTCCTGCGATGGTTTGGTAAAGTTTCAACATGTCTGATCCTGTTAAGATCATGAAGACAGAGTTTACTGAGAACCCCTGGAGAGAAGAGACTGTTGATTTTAAAGCTTTTTCGTGGAGATGTTCTCATGCTCAGATCTGCTCCAGAAACTCACAGGCTTCTACTGAATACAACTAATAGAAAACAAATCCTCCCATTGAAGAAGGAGGAAGCAGTGGATGTGCAGCACATATGCACAACAGAGACCTTAAATATTATTAAGGTAGTTTCTATCAAACAGCTGTAAAAACAACAGACAGGAACGTAGAGATAGACAGGAGATCTGACCTTGTTGTCTGTAACACACTGGATCTCATGTTTGTCTCCCAGATGTGGAGCCAGGACCTGATGGACGTCCCCGACCTACAAACAGGAAACCGACAGCAGGAGCTCCTGAATCACCAGACAGACTGCGATCGTTCACATCGACAGGTGACCACGACCAACACACACCTGGCAATCTGTGCAGCAACATCTGGAACCGCTCAATGAAAATGTGACTTTTTTTCATGACTTTTATCAACGTACAATTTTTTGACTTTTTTGCCTTTTTCATGATTTTTTTCAATATACTGACATGACTTTTTCATGAAATTCTTTGACACACTTCCTGTGACATTGTATCAAAATATTCTGCTGTCACTTTATTCACTGAATTTTGCGACACACTAAACCGATTTTCAGAGAAATTTTTAGTGGTACTATGATATGACTTTTTATTAAAATGTATTGACATACTATGACCTTTTGAGTGAAATTTTTCAACAGAATATACGATGACTTTTTTTCATGAAATTTTTCAGGATACTATACTATGACGTTTTTTTCACAAAATTTATTGACATATACTATGACGTTTTTTTACGAAATATTTCGACATGCTATACTAAGGCGTTTTTTCACTTAATTGTTTGACATATATGACGTTTTTCATGAAATTTTTCAGCATACTATACTATGTTTTCTCATGAAATATTTCGACATACTATAAAATGACGTTTTTTCACAAATTTTTTCGACATGCTATACTAAGACATTTTTTTTTTAAATTTCTCAACATACTGTACTATAACTTTTTTCACAAAAGGTTTGGCATACTATACTATGACGTTTTTTTTTTTGGAAAATTTTCCAAAATTTGACGAAATGACTTTTTTTCACCATACAATCATTCTCCATGCTATAATATGACCGTTTTCATGATTGTTTTCAACATCAAAAAAATTTGACGTTTTCATCAAAAAATTTCGTCATACTATACTATGACTTTTTTTTGTAAACTTTTTAAACATTTCACAAGATGACTTTTTTCACAAAAGAATTATTTTACATGCTATAATACAACCGTTTCCATGATTTTTTTCAACATCAGAAAAATTTGACGTTTTCATCGAAAAATTTCGACATACTATACTATGACGTTTTTTTGTAAAATTTTCCAACATTTCATGAAATGACTTTTTTTCACCATAGAATCATTTTACATACTATAATACGACGTTTTCATGGTTTTTTTCAACATCAAAAAAATTTGACGCTTTCATCAAAAAATTTCGATATACTATACTATGACATTTTTTTTGTAAAATTTTCCAACACTTCACGAAATGACTTTTTTTCACCATAGGATCATTTTACATGCTATAATACGACCGTTTCCATGATTGTTTTCAACATCAAAATAATTTGACGTTTTCATCAAAAAATTTCGACATACTATACTATGACTTTTTTTTGTAAAATTTTCCAACATTTCACGAAATGACTTTTTTTCACCATAGAATCATTCTACATGCTATAATACGACGTTTTCATGATTTTTTTCAACATCAAAAAAATTTGACGCTTTCATCGAAAAATTTCGACATACTATACTATGATGTTTTTTTGTAAAATTTTCCAACATTTCACGAAATGACTTTTTTTCACCATAGAATCATTTTACATGCTATAATACGACCGTTTCCATGATTTTTTTCAACATCAAAAAAATATCGATATACTATACTATGAAGCTTTTTTTGTAATATTTTTAAACATTTCACGAAATGACTTTTTTTCACCATAAAATAATTCTACATGCTATAATACGACCGTTTTCGTGATTTTTTTCAACATCAGAAAAATTTGACGTTTTCATCGATAAATTTCGGCATACTATACTATGACGTTTTTTTTGTAAAATTTTCCAACAGTTCACGAAATGACTTTTTTTTCACCACAGGATCATTTTACATGCTATAATACAACCGTTTCCATGATTGTTTTCAACATCAAAAAAATTTGACGTTTTCATCAAAAAATTTCGACATACTATACTATGACGTTTTTTTTGTAAAATTTTCCAACATGTCAAGAAATGACTTTTTTTCACCATGGAATCATTTTACATGCTATAATACGACCGTTTTCATGATTTTTTTCAACATCAGAAAAATTAGACGTTTTCATCGAAAAATTTCGACATACTAAACTATGACGTTTTTTTTTGTAAAATTTTTAAACATTTCACGAAATGACTTTTTTTCACCATAAAATAATTCTACATGCTATAATACGACCGTTTTCGTGGTTTTTTCAACATCAGAAAAATTTGACGTTTTCATCGATAAATTTTGACATACTATACTATGACGTTTTTTTTTGTAAAATTTTCCAACAGTTCATGAAATGACTTTTTTTCACCACAGGATCATTTTACATGCTATAATACAACCGTTTCCATGATTTTTTTCAACATCAAAAAACTTTGATGTTTTCATCAAAAAATTTCGATATACTATACTGAAGCTTTTTTTGTAAAATTTTTAAACATTTCACGAAATGACTTTTTTTTCACCATAAAATAATTCTACATGCTATAATACGACCGTTTTCGTGATTTTTTCAACATCAGAAAAATTTGACGTTTTCATCGATAAATTTCGACATACTATACTATGACGTTTTTTTTTGTAAAATTTTCCAACATTTCACGAAATGACTTTTTTTCACCATAGAGTCATTCTACATGCTATAATACGACGTTTTCATGATTTTTTTCAACATCAAAAAAATTTGACGCTTTCATCGAAAAATTTCGACATACTATACTATGACGTTTTTTTGTAAAATTTTCCAACAGTTCACGAAATGACTTTTTTTCCACCATAGAATCATTTTACATGCTATAATACGACCGTTTCCATGATTTTTTTCAACATCAAAAAAATTTGACGTTTTTATCGAAAAATTTCGACATACTATACTATGACATTTTTTTGTAAAATTTTCCAACGTTTCACAAAATGACTTTTTTTCACCATGGAATCATTTTACATGCTATAATACAACTGTTTCCGTGATTTTTTTCAACATCAGAAAAATTTGACGTTTTCATCGAAAAATTTCGACATACTATACTATGACGTTTTTTTTTTGTAAAATTTTCCAACATTTCACAAAATGACTTTTTTTCACCATAGAATCATTTTACATGCTATAATATAACTGTTTCCGTGATTTTTTTCAACATCAGAAAAATTTGACGTTTTCATCGAAAAATTTCGACATACTATACTATGACTTTTTTTTGTAAAATTTTTAAACATTTCACAAGATGACTTTTTTCACAAAAGAATCATTCTACATGCTATAATACGACAGTTTTCATGGTTTTTTTCAACATCAAAAAAATTTGACGTTTTCATTAAAAAAATTTCGACATACTATACTATGACGCTTTTTTTGTAAAATTTTCCAACATTTCACGAAATGACTTTTTTTCACCATAAAATAATTCTACATGCTATAATACGACCGTTTTCGTGATTTTTTCAACATCAGAAAAATTTGACGTTTTCATCGATAAATTTCGACATACTATACTATGACTTTTTTTTGTAAAATTTTCCAACAGTTCACGAAATGACTTTTTTTCACCATAGGATCATTTTACATGCTATAATACAACCGTTTCCATGATTGTTTTCAACATCAAAAAAATTTGACGTTTTTATCGAAAAATTTCGACATACTATACTATGACATTTTTTTGTAAAATTTTCCAACATTTCACAAAATGACTTTTTTTCACCATGGAATCATTTTACATGCTATAATACAACTGTTTCCGTGATTTTTTTCAACATCAGAAAAATTTGACGTTTTCATCGAAAAATTTCGACATACTATACTATGACGTTTTTTTTTGTAAAATTTTCCAACATTTCACAAAATGACTTTTTTTCCCCATAGAATCATTTTACATGCTATAATATAACTGTTTCCGTGATTTTTTTCAACATCAGAAAAATTTGACGTTTTCATCGAAAAATTTCGACATACTATACTATGACGTTTTTTTTGTAAAATTTCCCAACATTTCACGAAATGACTTTTTTTCACCATGGAATCATTTTACATGCTATAATACGACCGTTTTCATGGTTTTTTTCAACATCAAAAAAATTTGACGTTTTCATCAAAAAATTTCGACATGCTATAGTATGACGTTTTTTTGTAAAATTTTCCAACATTTCACGAAATGACTTTTTTTCACCATAGAATCATTTTACATGCTATAATACGACCGTTTTCATGGTTTTTTTCAACATCAAAAAAATTTGACGTTTTCATCGAAAAATTTCGACATACTATACTATGACTTTTTTTTGTAAAATTTTTAAACATTTCACAAGATGACTTTTTTCACAAAAGAATTATTTTACATGCTATAATACGACCGTTTTCGTGATTTTTTCAACATCAGAAAAATTTGACGTTTTCATCGATAAATTTCGACATACTATACTATGAAGCTTTTTTTGTAAAATTTTTCAACATTTCACAAGATGACTTTTTTCACAAAAGAATCATTCTACATGCTATAATACGACAGTTTTCATGGTTTTTTTCAACATCAAAAAAATTTGACGTTTTCATTAAAAAATTTCGACATACTATACTATGACGCTTTTTTTGTAAAATTTTCCAACATTTCACGAAATGACTTTTTTTCACCATAAAATAATTCTACATGCTATAATACGACCGTTTTCGTGATTTTTTCAACATCAGAAAAATTTGACGTTTTCATCGATAAATTTCGACATACTATACTATGACTTTTTTTGTAAAATTTTCCAACAGTTCACGAAATGACTTTTTTTCACCATAGGATCATTTTACATGCTATAATACAACCGTTTCCATGATTGTTTTCAACATCAAAATAATTTGACGTTTTCATCAAAAAATTTCGACATACTATACTATGACTTTTTTTTTGTAAAATTTTCCAACATTTCACGAAATGACTTTTTTTCACCATAGAATCATTCTACATGCTATAATACGACGTTTTCATGATTTTTTTTCAACATCAAAAAAATTTGACGCTTTCATCGAAAAATTTCGACATACTATACTATGATGTTTTTTTGTAAAATTTTCCAACATTTCACGAAATGACTTTTTTTCACCATAGAATCATTTTACATGCTATAATACGACCGTTTCCATGATTTTTTTCAACATCAAAAAATATCGATATACTATACTATGAAGCCTTTTTTGTAAAATTTTTAAACATTTCACGAAATGACTTTTTTTCACCATAAAATAATTCTACATGCTATAATACGACCGTTTTCGTGATTTTTTTCAACATCAGAAAAATTTGACGTTTTCATCGATAAATTTCGGCATACTATACTATGACGTTTTTTTTGTAAAATTTTCCAACAGTTCACGAAATGACTTTTTTTTCACCACAGGATCATTTTACATGCTATAATACAACCGTTTCCATGATTGTTTTCAACATCAAAATAATTTGACGTTTTCATCAAAAAATTTCGACATACTATACTATGACGTTTTTTTGTAAAATTTTCCAACATGTCAAGAAATGACTTTTTTTCACCATGGAATCATTTTACATGCTATAATACGACCGTTTTCATGATTTTTTTCAACATCAGAAAAATTAGACGTTTTCATCGATAAATTTCGACATACTATACTATGACGGTTTTTTTTGTAAAATTTTTAAACATTTCACGAAATGACTTTTTTTCACCATAAAATAATTCTACATGCTATAATACGACCGTTTTCGTGGTTTTTTCAACATCAGAAAAATTTGACGTTTTCATCGATAAATTTCGACATACTATACTATGACGTTTTTTTGTAAAATTTTCCAACATTTCACGAAATGACTTTTTTTCACCATAGAATCATTTTACATACTATAATACGACGTTTTCATGGTTTTTTTCAACATCAAAAAAATTTGACGCTTTCATCAAAAAATTTCGATATACTATACTATGACATTTTTTTTGTAAAATTTTCCAACACTTCACGAAATGACTTTTTTTCACCATAGGATCATTTTACATGCTATAATACAACCGTTTCCATGATTGTTTTCAACATCAAAATAATTTGACGTTTTCATCAAAAAATTTCGACATACTATACTATGACTTTTTTTGTAAAATTTTCCAACATTTCACGAAATGACTTTTTTTCACCATAGAATCATTCTACATGCTATAATACGACGTTTTCATGATTTTTTTCAACATCAAAAAAATTTGACGCTTTCATCGAAAAATTTCGACATACTATACTATGATGTTTTTTTGTAAAATTTTCCAACATTTCACGAAATGACTTTTTTTCACCATAAAATAATTCTACATGCTATAATACGACCGTTTTCGTGGTTTTTTCAACATCAGAAAAATTTGACGTTTTCATCGATAAATTTTGACATACTATACTATGACGTTTTTTTTTGTAAAATTTTCCAACAGTTCATGAAATGACTTTTTTTCACCACAGGATCATTTTACATGCTATAATACAACCGTTTCCATGATTTTTTTCAACATCAAAAAACTTTGATGTTTTCATCAAAAAATTTCGATATACTATACTATGAAGCTTTTTTTGTAAAATTTTTAAACATTTCACGAAATGACTTTTTTTCACCATAAAATAATTCTACATGCTATAATACGACCGTTTTCGTGATTTTTTCAACATCAGAAAAATTTGACGTTTTCATCGATAAATTTCGACATACTATACTATGACGTTTTTTTTTGTAAAATTTTCCAACATTTCACGAAATGACTTTTTTTCACCATAGAGTCATTCTACATGCTATAATACGACGTTTTCATGATTTTTTTCAACATCAAAAAAATTTGACGTTTTCATCAAAAAATTTCGACATACTATACTATGACGTTTTTTTGTAAAATTTTCCAACATGTCAAGAAATGACTTTTTTTCACCATGGAATCATTTTACATGCTATAATACGACTGTTTTCATGATTTTTTTCAACATCAGAAAAATTAGACGTTTTCATCGAAAAATTTCGACATACTAAACTGACGTTTTTTTTTGTAAAATTTTTAAACATTTCACGAAATGACTTTTTTTCACCATAAAATAATTCTACATGCTATAATACGACCGTTTTCGTGGTTTTTTCAACATCAGAAAAATTTGACGTTTTCATCGATAAATTTTGACATACTATACTATGACGTTTTTTTTTGTAAAATTTTCCAACAGTTCATGAAATGACTTTTTTTCACCACAGGATCATTTTACATGCTATAATACAACCGTTTCCATGATTTTTTTCAACATCAAAAAACTTTGATGTTTTCATCAAAAAATTTCGATATACTATACTGAAGCTTTTTTTGTAAAATTTTTAAACATTTCACGAAATGACTTTTTTTCACCATAAAATTCTACATGCTATAATACGACCGTTTTCGTGATTTTTTCAACATCAGAAAAATTTGACGTTTTCATCGATAAATTTCGACATACTATACTATGACGTTTTTTTTTTGTAAAATTTTCCAACATTTCACGAAATGACTTTTTTTCACCATAGAGTCATTCTACATGCTATAATACGACGTTTTCATGATTTTTTTCAACATCAAAAAAATTTGACGCTTTCATCGAAAAATTTCGACATACTATACTATGACATTTTTTTTGTAAAATTTTTAAACATTTCACGAAATGACTTTTTTTCACCATAGAATCATTTTACATGCTATAATACGACCGTTTTCATGATTTTTTTCAACATCAGAAAAATTTGACGTTTTCATCGAAAAATTTCGACATGCTATACTATGACGTTTTTTTGTAAAATTTTCCAACATTTCACGAAATGACTTTTTTTCCACCATAGAATCATTTTACATGCTATAATACGACCGTTTCCATGATTTTTTTCAACATCAAAAAAATTTGACGTTTTCATCGAAAAATTTCGACATACTATACTATGACTTTTTTTTGTAAAATTTTTAAACATTTCACAAGATGACTTTTTTCACAAAAGAATTATTTTACATGCTATAATACAACCGTTTCCATGATTTTTTTCAACATCAGAAAAATTTGACGTTTTCATCGAAAAATTTCGACATACTATACTATGCCGTTTTTTTGTAAGATTTTCCAACATTTCACGAAATGATTTTTTTTCACCATGGAATCATTTTACATGCTATAATACGACCGTTTTCGTGTTTTTTTTCAACATCAAAAAAAATTTAACGTTTTCATCGAAAAATTTCGATATACTATACTATGAAGCTTTTTTTGTAAAATTTTTAAACATTTCACGAAATGACTTTTTTTCACCATAAAATAATTCTACATGCTATAATACGACCGTTTTCGTGATTTTTTCAACATCAGAAAAATTTGACGTTTTCATCGATAAATTTCGACATACTATACTATGACGTTTTTTTTGTAAAATTTTTCAACATTTCACAAGATGACTTTTTTCACAAAAGAATCATTCTACATGCTATAATACGACAGTTTTCATGGTTTTTTTCAACATCAAAAAAATTTGACGTTTTCATTAAAAAATTTCGACATACTATACTATGACGCTTTTTTTGTAAAATTTTCCAACATTTCACGAAATGACTTTTTTTCACCATAAAATAATTCTACATGCTATAATACGACCGTTTTCGTGATTTTTTCAACATCAGAAAAATTTGACGTTTTCATCGATAAATTTCGACATACTATACTATGACTTTTTTTGTAAAATTTTCCAACATTTCACGAAATGACTTTTTTTCACCATAGAATCATTCTACATGCTATAATACGACGTTTTCATGATTTTTTTCAACATCAAAAAAATTTGACGCTTTCATCGAAAAATTTCGACATACTATACTATGATGTTTTTTTGTAAAATTTTCCAACATTTCACGAAATGACTTTTTTTCACCATAGAATCATTTTACATGCTATAATACGACCGTTTCCATGATTTTTTTCAACATCAAAAAATATCGATATACTATACTATGAAGCTTTTTTTGTAAAATTTTTAAACATTTCACGAAATGACTTTTTTTCACCATAAAATAATTCTACATGCTATAATAAGACCGTTTTCGTGATTTTTTCAACATCAGAAAAATTTGACGTTTTCATCGATAAATTTCGGCATACTATACTATGACGTTTTTTTTGTAAAATTTTCCAACAGTTCACGAAATGACTTTTTTTTCACCACAGGATCATTTTACATGCTATAATACAACCGTTTCCATGATTGTTTTCAACATCAAAATAATTTGACGTTTTCATCAAAAAATTTCGACATACTATACTATGACGTTTTTTTGTAAAATTTTCCAACATGTCAAGAAATGACTTTTTTTCACCATGGAATCATTTTACATGCTATAATACGACCGTTTTCATGATTTTTTTCAACATCAGAAAAATTAGACGTTTTCATCGAAAAATTTCGACATACTAAACTATGACGGTTTTTTTTGTAAAATTTTTAAACATTTCACGAAATGACTTTTTTTCACCATAAAATAATTCTACATGCTATAATACGACGTTTTCATGATTTTTTTCAACATCAAAAAAATTTGACGCTTTCATCGAAGAATTTCGACATACTATACTATGACATTTTTTTTGTAAAATTTTTAAACATTTCACGAAATGACTTTTTTTCACCATAGAATCATTTTACATGCTATAATACGACCGTTTTCATGATTTTTTTCAACATCAGAAAAATTTGACGTTTTCATCGAAAAATTTCGACATGCTATACTATGACGTTTTTTTGTAAAATTTTCCAACAGTTCACGAAATGACTTTTTTTTCCACCATAGAATCATTTTACATGCTATAATACGACCGTTTCCATGATTTTTTTCAACATCAAAAAAATTTGACGTTTTTATCGAAAAATTTCGACATACTATACTATGACATTTTTTTGTAAAATTTTCCAACATTTCACAAAATGACTTTTTTTCACCATGGAATCATTTTACATGCTATAATACAACTGTTTCCGTGATTTTTTTCAACATCAGAAAAATTTGACGTTTTCATCGAAAAATTTCGACATACTATACTATGACGTTTTTTTTTGTAAAATTTTCCAACATTTCACAAAATGACTTTTTTTCACCATAGAATCATTTTACATGCTATAATACAACTGTTTCCGTGATTTTTTTCAACATCAGAAAAATTTGACGTTTTCATCGAAAAATTTCGACATACTATACTATGACATTTTTTTTGTAAAATTTTCCAACATTTCACGAAATTAAATTTTTTCAGCATAGAATCATTTTACGTGCTATAATAAGACCGTTTTCATGATTTTTTTCAACATCAAAAAAATCTGATGTTTTCATCGAAAAATTTCGACATACAATACTATGACGTTTTTTTTGTAAAATTTTCCAACATTTCACGAAATGACTTTTTTTCACCATAGAATCATTTTAAATGCTATAATACGACGTTTTCATGATTTTTTTCAACATCAAAAAAATTTGACGTTTTCATCGAAAAATTTCGACATGCTATACTATGACGTTTTGTTGTAAAATTTTCCAACATTTCACGAAATGACTTTTTTTCACCATAAAATAATTCTACATGCTATAATAAGACCGTTTTCGTGATTTTTTCAACATCAAAAAAAATTTGACGTTTTCATCGAAAAATTTCGACATACTATACTATGACATTTTTTTTTGTAAAATTTTCCAACATTTCACAAAATGACTTTTTTTTCACCATGGAATCATTTTACATGCTATAATACAACTGTTTCCGTGTTTTTTTTCAACATCAGAAAAATTTGACGTTTTCATCGAAAAATTTCGACATACTATACTATGACGTTTTTTTTGTAAAATTTTCCAACATTTCACGAAATGACTTTTTTTCACCATAGAATCATTCTACATGCTATAATACGACGTTTTCAAAAAATTTTTCAATATCAAAAAAATTTGGCGTTTTCATCGAAAAATTTCGACATACTATACTATGACGTTTTTTTTGTAAAATTTTCCAACATTTCACGAAATGACTTTTTTTCACCATAGGATCATTTTACATGCTATAATACAACCGTTTCCATGATTTTTTTCAACATCAAAAAAATTTGACGATTTCATCAAAAAATTTCGACATGCTATAGTATGACGTTTTTTTGTAAAATTTTCCAACATTTCACGAAATGACTTTTTTTCACCATAGAATCATTTTACATGCTATAATACGACCGTTTTCATGGTTTTTTTCAACATCAAAAAAATTTGACGTTTTCATCGAAAAATTTCGACATACTATTAGGGCTGTCAGTTTAACACGTTAATTAGATTAATTAATTACGCTGCAAATTAACGCGCTATAAAAATTAACGCAATTAATCATGAGTGGCAAGTCAATGCGCAAGCATTTTAAATATGGACCATTGAGTGACCCGTAGGCTGCAGTGGCGTCACTTCGTACCTGCGCCACTAGTCAACAGCAGGGTGACTGACAACAGAGATGGACGCGACACAGGAGCGCGAGGCGAGCCCACTCGGACCTTTCACTCGGACTCGGACAAGGAGGAGCAGGGGCCTCTAGCCCGCTACAAAGCTGAGCCGTGCATTGAATGCATGAGTGTCCACTGGAGTGGTGGCAGCTCACCAGGAGCTGATGAACAGCTGTCCTCTCCTCCTACCTGGCTACCGCTGCCACGTATGGGCCAGGTGAGAGACTCTTTTCACTGCAGGTAACATCATTGAAAAGAAGAAGGCAGCCTCACACTCACACAATGTAAACAAGCTTGTTTGTCTGAGCAACTGGCTCAAGGACACATAGAGTTGTCTGTTGTCAGTTCCTGTAACGTTAGCTGACCCTTTTAAAGGAAATGCTGTTGGCATCTTGCTATTGATGTTGCCTTATTTAGAGGCATGTTATACTATTCATTTTGAATTGCTGTATTGAGTCAGCTTTAGTATTCATTTTGATTGAGAGTCTGCTTATGTGCCTACTTGAGACTCAGCCTTATTTTATTTCTGAATTTTATTTATTTTATTTAACTGTATTTGTATTGCATTTTTGAGAAATGCACCTGGCCTAATTGGTTTGCTGATGTGCTTGACCTTTTTTCTTTTGAATTTCATTCATAAAGCACACTTAACCAATAAAAATGTGGATTTCAAATCTTCTCTTCTTGGTGTATTCTATTGATTAGTCATGCACTACAATTTTGTAATGTCCTAGAATTCAAATTCTTTATTTGGGGGCTTTTAGCAGGTATGAGATTAAAATGTGATTAATTAGATTAATTAATTACAAATCCTGTAATTAATTAGATTAATTTTCTTAATCGCCTGACAGCACTACATACTATACTACGACATTTTTTTTGTAAAATTTTCCAACATTTCCCGAAATGACTTTTTTTCCACCATAGAATCATTTTACATGCTATAATACGACTGTTTTCAAAAATTTTTTCAACATCAAAAAAATTTGGCGTTTTCATCGAAAAATTTCGACATACTATACTATGACTTTTTTCTTAAAATTTTTAAACATTTCACGAAATGACTTTTTTCACCATGGAATCATTTTACTTGCTATAATACGACCGTTTTCGTGATTTTTTTCAACATCAGAAAAATTTGATGTTTTCATCGAAAAATTTCGACATGCTATACTATGACGTTTTGTTGTAAAATTTTCCAACATTTCACGAAATGACTTTTTTTCACCATAAAATAATTCTACATGCTATAATACGACCGTTTTCATGGTTTTTTTCAACATCAAAAAAATTTGACGTTTTCATCGAAAAATTTCGACATACTATACTATGACGTTTTTTTTTGTAAAATTTTCCAACATTTCACAAAATGACTTTTTTTCACCATAGAATCATTTTACATGCTATAATACAACTGTTTCCGTGATTTTTTTCAACATCAGAAAAATTTGACGTTTTCATCGAAAAATTTCGACATACTATACTATGACGTTTTTTTTTGTAAAATTTTCCAACATTTCACAAAATGACTTTTTTTCACCATAGAATCATTTTACATGCTATAATACAACTGTTTCCGTGATTTTTTTCAACATCAGAAAAATTTGACGTTTTCATCGAAAAATTTCGACATACTATACTATGACGTTTTTTTTGTAAAATTTTCCAACATTTCACGAAATGACTTTTTTTCACCATAGGATCATTTTACATGCTATAATACAACCGTTTCCATGATTTTTTTCAACATCAAAAAAATTTGACGTTTTCATCAAAAAATTTCGACATGCTATAGTATGACGTTTTTTTGTAAAGTTTTCCAAAATTTCACGAAATGACTTTTTTTCACCATAGAATCATTTTAAATGCTATAATACGACGTTTTCATGGTTTTTTTCAACATCAAAAAAATTTGACGTTTTCATCGAAAAATTTCGACATACTATACTATGACATTTTTTTTGTAAAATTTTCCAACATTTCACGAAATTAAATTTTTTCAGCATAGAATCATTTTACGTGCTATAATAAGACCGTTTTCATGATTTTTTTCAACATCAAAAAAATCTGATGTTTTCATCGAAAAATTTCGACATACAATACTATGACGTTTTTTTTGTAAAATTTTCCAACATTTCACGAAATGACTTTTTTTCACCATAGAATCATTTTAAATGCTATAATACGACGTTTTCATGATTTTTTTCAACATCAAAAAAATTTGACGTTTTCATCGAAAAATTTCGACATACTATTAGGGCTGTCAGTTTAACACGTTAATTAGATTAATTAATTACGCTGCAAATTAACGCGCTATAAAAATTAACGCAATTAATCATGAGTGGCAAGTCAATGCGCAAGCATTTTAAATATGGACCATTGAGTGACCCGTAGGCTGCAGTGGCGTCACTTCGTACCTGCGCCACTAGTCAACAGCAGGGTGACTGACAACAGAGATGGACGCGACACAGGAGCGCGAGGCGAGCCCACTCGGACCTTTCACTCGGACTCGGACAAGGAGGAGCAGGGGCCTCTAGCCCGCTACAAAGCTGAGCCGTGCATTGAATGCATGAGTGTCCACTGGAGTGGTGGCAGCTCACCAGGAGCTGATGAACAGCTGTCCTCTCCTCCTACCTGGCTACCGCTGCCACGTCTGGGCCAGGTGAGAGACTCTTTTCACTGCAGGTAACATCATTGAAAAGAAGAAGGCAGCCTCACACTCACACAATGTAAACAAGCTTGTTTGTCTGAGCAACTGGCTCAAGGACACATAGAGTTGTCTGTTGTCAGTTCCTGTAACGTTAGCTGACCCTTTTAAAGGAAATGCTGTTGGCATCTTGCTATTGATGTTGCCTTATTTAGAGGCATGTTATGCTATTCATTTTGAATTGCTGTATTGAGTCAGCTTTAGTATTCATTTTGATTGAGAGTCTGCTCATGTGCCTACTTGAGACTCAGCCTTATTTTATTTCTGAATTTTATTTATTTTATTTAACTGTATTTGTATTGCATTTTTGAGAAATGCACCTGGCCTAATTGGTTTGCTGATGTGCTTGACCTTTTTTTCTTTTGAATTTCATTCATAAAGCACACTTAACCAATAAAAATGTGGATTTCAAATCTTCTCTTCTTGGTGTATTCTATTGATTAGTCATGCACTACAATTTTGTAATGTCCTAGAATTCAAATTCTTTATTTGGGGGCCTTTAGCAGGTATGAGATTAAAATGTGATTAATTAGATTAATTAATTACAAATCCTGTAATTAATTAGATTAATTTTCTTAATCGCCTGACAGCACTACATACTATACTACGACATTTTTTTTGTAAAATTTTCCAACATTTCACGAATTGACTTTTTTTCACCATGGAATCATTTTACATGCTATAATACGACTGTTTTCATAATTTTTTTCCACATCAGAAAAATTTGATGTTTTCATCGAAAAATTTCGACATACTATACTATGACATTTTTTTGTAAAATTTTCCAACATTTCACAAAATGACTTTTTTTCACCATGGAATCATTTTACATGCTATAATACGACCGTTTTCATGATTTTTTTCAACATCAAAAAAATTTGACATTTTCATCGAAAAATTTCGACATACTATACTATGACGTTTTTTTTTTGTAAAATTTTCCAACATTTCACGAAATGACTTTTTTTCACCATAGAATCATTCTACATGCTATAATACGACCTTTTCAAAAAATTTTTCAACATCAAAAAAATTTGGCGTTTTCATCGAAAAATTTCGACATACTATACTATGACGTTTTTTTTTGTAAAATTTTCCAACATTTCACGAATTGACTTTTTTTCACCATGGAATCATTTTACATGCTATAATACGACCGTTTTCGTGATTTTTTTCAACATCAAAAAAATTTGACGTTTTCATCAAAAAATTTCGACGTGCTATACTATGAAGCTTTTTTGTAAAATTTTTAAACATTTCACGAAATGACTTTTTTTCACCATAAAATAATTCTACATGCTATAATAAGACCGTTTTCGTGATTTTTTCAAGATCAAAAAAATTTGACGTTTTCATCGAAAAATTTCGACATACTATACTATGACATTTTTTTTTGTAAAATTTTCCAACAGTTCACGAAATGACTTTTTTTCACCATAGAATCATTTTACATGCTATAATACAACTGTTTCCGTGATTTTTTTCAACATCAAAAAAATTTGACGTTTTCATCGAAAAATTTCGACATACTATACTATGACATTTTTTTGTAAAATTTTCCAACATTTCACGAAATTACATTTTTTCAGCATAGAATCATTTTACGTGCTATAATACGACGTTTTCATGATTTTTTTCAACATCAAAAAAATTTGACGTTTTCATCGAACAATTTCGACATACTATACTATGACGTTTTTTTTTGTAAAATTTTCCAACATTTCACGAAATGACTTTTTTTCACCATAGAATCATTTTAAATGCTATAATACAACCGTTTCCATGATTTTTTTCAACATCAAAAAAATTTGACGTTTTCATCAAAAAATTTCGACATACTATTAGGGCTGTCAGTTTAACACGTTAATTAGATTAATTAATTACACTGCAAATTAACGCGCTATAAAAATTAACGCAATTAATCATGAGTGGCAAGTCAATACGCAAGCATTTTAAATATGGACCATTGATTGACCCGTAGGCTGCAGTGGCGTCACTTCGTACCTGCGCCACTAGTCAACAGCAGGGTGACTGACAACAGAGATGGACGCGACACAGGGGCGCGAGGCAAGCCCACTCGGACCTTTCACTCGGACTCGGACAAGGAGGAGCAGGGGCCTCTAGCCCGCTACAAAGCTGAGCCGTGCATTGAATGCATGAGTGTCCACTGGAGTGGTGGCAGCTCACCAGGAGCTGATGAACAGCTGTCCTCTCCTCCTACCTGGCTACCGCTGCCACGTCTGGGCCAGGTGAGACTCTTTTCACTGCAGGTAACATCATTTTCATCGTTTTCATCGAAAAATTTCGACATACTATACTATGACTTTTTTTGTAAAATTTTTATTTTTATTTTTTTTTCACGAAATGACTTTTTTTCACCATAGAATCATTTTACGTGCTATAATACGACCGTTTCCATGATTTTTTTCAACATCAAAAAAATTTGACGTTTTCATCAAAAAATTTCGACATACTATACTATGACGTTTTTTTTGTAAAATTTTCCAACATTTCACGAAATGACTTTTTTTCACCATAAAATCATTCTACATGCTATAATACGACCGTTTTCGTGTTTTTTTCAACATCAAAAAAATTTGACGTTTTCATCGAAAAATTTCGACATACTATACTATGCCGTTTTTTTTTGTAAAATTTTCAAACATTTCACAAAATGACTTTTTTTCACCATAGGATCATTTTACATGCTATAATACGACGTTTTCATGATTTTTTTCAACATCAGAAAATTTTGACATTTTCATCGAAAAATTTCGACATACTATACTGACTTTTTTTGTAATTTTTTCCAACATTTCACAAAATGACGTTTTTTCACCATGGAATCATTCTACATGCTATAATAAAACCGTTTTCATGATTGTTTTCAACATCAAAAAAATTTGACGTTTTCATCAAAAAATTTCGACATACTATACTATGACGTTTTTTTGTAAAATTTTCCAACAGTTCACGAAATGACTTTTTTTCCACCATAGAATCATTTTACGTGCTATAATACGACCGTTTTCATGATTTTTTTCAACATCAAAAAAATTTGATGTTTTCATCGAAAAATTTCGACATACTATACTATGACTTTTTTTTGTAAAATTTTTAAACATTTCACAAAATTACTTTTTTTCACCATAGAATCATTTTACGTGCTATAATACGACCGTTTCCATGATTTTTTTCAACATCAGAAAAATTTGACGTTTTCATCAAAAAATTTCGACATACTATACTATGAGTTTTTTCTTAAAATTTTTAAACATTTCACGAGATGACTTTTTTTCACAAAAAAATCATTTTACATGCTATAATACGACGTTTTCAAAAAAATTTTCAACATCAAAAAAATTTGGCGTTTTCATCGAAAAATTTCGACATACTATATTATGACGTTTTTTTTTGTAAAATTTTCCAACATTTCACAAAATGATTTTTTTTCACCATGGAATCATTTTAAATGCTACAATACGACCGTTTTCATGGTTTTTTTCAACATCAAAAAAATTTGACATTTTCATCAAAAAATTTCGACATACTATACTATGACGTTTTTTTTGTAAAATTTTCCAACATTTCACAAAATGACTTTTTTTCACCATGGAATCATTTTACATGCTATAATACGACCGTTTTCATGGTTTTTTTCAACATCAAAAAAATTTGACGCTTTCATCGAAAAATTTCGACATACTATACTATGACTTTTTTTTGAACAATTTTTAAACATTTCACAAAATTACTTTTTTTCACCATGGAATCATTTTACATGCTATAATACAACCGTTTTCATGATTTTTTTCAACATCAAAAAACTGATGTTTTCATCGAAAAATTTCGATATACTATACTATGAAGCTTTTTTTGTAAAATTTTCCAACAGTTCATGAGATGACTTTTTTTCACAAAAGAATCATTCTACATGGTATAACACAACCGTTTCCATAAGTTTTTTCAACATCAAAAAAATTTGACGTTTTCATCGAAAAATTTCGACATACTATACTATGACTTTTTTTTTGTAAAATTTTTAAATATTTCACAAAATTACTTTTTTTTACCATAGAATCATTTTACATGCTATAATACGACCGTTTCCATGATTTTTTTCAACATCAGAAAAAATTTTGACATTTTCATCGAAAAATTTCGACATCATACTATGACGTTTTTTTCTAATTTTTTCCAACATTTCACGAAATGACTTTTTTTCACCATAGAATCATTTTACATGCTATAATACGACTGTTTTCATGATTTTTTTCAACATCAAAAAACTGATGTTTTCATCGAAAAATTTCGACATACTATACTATGACTTTTTTTTGTAAAATTTTTAAACATTTCACAAAATTACTTTTTTTCACCATAGAATCATTTTACGTGCTATAATACGACCGTTTCCATGATTTTTTTCAACATCAAAAAAAATTTGACGTTTTCATTGAAAAATTTCGACATACTATTAGGGCTGTCAGTTTAACACGTTAATTAGATTAATTAATTACGCTGCAAATTAACGCGCTATAAAAATTAACGCAATTAATCATGAGTGGCAAGTCAATGCGCAAGCATTTTAAATATGGACCATTGAGTGACCCGTAGGCTGCAGTGGCGTCACTTCGTACCTGCGCCACTAGTCAACAGCAGGGTGACTGACAACAGAGATGGACGCGACACAGGAGCGCGAGGCAAGCCCACTCGGACCTTTCACTCGGACTCGGACAAGGAGGAGCAGGGGCCTCTAGCCCGCTACAAAGCTGAGCCGTGCATTGAATGCATGAGTGTCCACTGGAGTGGTGGCAGCTCACCAGGAGCTGATGAACAGCTGTCCTCTCCTCCTACCTGGCTACCGCTGCCACGTCTGGGCCAGGTGAGAGACTCTTTTCACTGCAGGTAACATCATTGAAAAGAAGAAGGCAGCCTCACACTCACACAATGTAAACAAGCTTGTTTGTCTGAGCAACTGGCTCAAGGACACATCGAGTTGTCTGTTGTCAGTTCCTGTAACGTTAGCTGACCCTTTTAAAGGAAATGCTGTTGGCATCTTGCTATTGATGTTGCCTTATTTAGAGGCATGTTATACTATTCATTTTGAATTGCTGTATTGAGTCAGCTTTAGTATTCATTTTGATTGAGAGTCTGCTTATGTGCCTACTTGAGACTCAGCCTTATTTTATTTCTGAATTTTATTTATTTTATTTAACTGTATTTGTATTGCATTTTTGAGAAATGCACCTGGCCTAATTGGTTTGCTGATGTGCTTGACCTTTTTTCTTTTGAATTTCATTCATAAAGCACACTTAACCAATAAAAATGTGGATTTCAAATCTTCTCTTCTTGGTGTATTCTATTGATTAGTCATGCACTACAATTTTGTAATGTCCTAGAATTCAAATTCTTTATTTGGGGGCCTTTAGCAGGTATGAGATTAAAATGTGATTAATTAGATTAATTAATTACAAATCCTGTAATTAATTAGATTAATTTTCTTAATCGCCTGACAGCACTACATACTATACTACATTTTTTTTGTAAAATTTTCCAACATTTCCTGAAATGACTTTTTTTCCACCATAGAATCATTTTACATGCTATAATACGACTGTTTTCAAAAAATTTTTCAACATCAAAAAAATTTGGCGTTTTCATCGAAAAATTTCGACATACTATACTATGACTTTTTTCTTAAAATTTTTAAACATTTCACGAAATGACTTTTTTTCACCATGGAATCATTTTACATGCTATAATACGACCGTTTTCGTGATTTTTTTCAACATCAGAAAAATTTGATGTTTTCATCGAAAAATTTTGACATACTATACTATGACATTTTTTTGTAAAATTTTCCAACATTTCACGAAATGACTTTTTTTTCACCATAGAATCATTTTACATGCTATAATACGACCGTTTTCATGGTTTTTTTCAACATCAAAAAAATTTGACGTTTTCATCAAAAAATTTCGACGTGCTATACTATGACGTTTTTTTGTAAAATTTTCCAACATTTCACGTTTTTTCTCTCTCTCTTTTTTTTTCCCTCAAAAAATTTTCCTTTCTTAAAAATTTACATATCTATCTATTTTTTTTGTAAAATTTTCCAACATTTCACGAAATGACTTTTTTTCACCATAGAATCATTTTACATGCTATAATACGACCGTTTCCATGATTTTTTTCAACATCAAAAAACTTTGATGTTTTCATCGAAAAAATTTCGATATACTATACTATGACGTTTTTCTTTGTAAAATTTTCTCCAACAGTTCACAAAATGACTTTTTTTCACCATGGAATCAATTTACATGCTATAATACGACCGTTTTCATTAAAAAATTTCGACATACTATACTATGACATTTTTTTTGTAAAATTTTTAAACATTTCACGAAATGACTTTTTTTCACCATAAAATAATTCTACATGCTATAATACGACCGTTTTCGTGATTTTTTCAACATCAGAAAAATTTGACGTTTTCATCGATAAATTTCGACATACTATACTATGACGTTTTTTTTGTAAAATTTTCCAACAGTTCACGAAATGACTTTTTTTCACCACAGGATCATTTTACATGCTATAATACAACCGTTTCCATGATTGTTTTCAACATCAAAATAATTTGACGTTTTCATCAAAAAATTTCGACATACTATACTATGACGTTTTTTTTGTAAAATTTTCCAACATGTCAAGAAATGACTTTTTTTCACCATGGAATCATTTTACATGCTATAATACGACCGTTTTCATGATTTTTTTTTCAACATCAGAAAAATTAGACGTTTTCATCGAAAAATTTCGACATACTAAACTATGACGTTTTTTTTGTAAAATTTTTAAACATTTCACGAAATGACTTTTTTTCACCATAAAATAATTCTACATGCTATAATACAACCGTTTCCATGATTTTTTTCAACATCAAAAAAATTTGACATTTTATTAAAAAATTTCGATATACTATACTATGAAGTTTTTTTGTAAAATTTTTAAACATTTCACGAAATGACTTTTTTTCACCATAAAATAATTCTACATGCTATAATACGACCGTTTTCGTGATTTTTTCAACATCAGAAAAATTTGACGTTTTCATCAAAAAATTTCGACATACTATACTATGCGTTTTTTTGTAAAATTTTCCAACATTTCACGAAATAACTTTTTTTCACCATAGAATCATTTTACATGCTATAATACGACGTTTTCATGGTTTTTTTCAACATCAAAAAAATTTGAAGTTTCATCAAAAAATTTCAATCTATGCTATGACATTTTTTTTTGTAAAATTTTCCAAGAGTTCACGAAATGACTTTTTTTCACCAAAGGATCATTTTACATGCTATAATACAACCTTTCCATGATTGTTTTCAACATCAAAATAATTTACGTTTTCATCAAAGAATTTCGCATACTATACTATCTTTTTTTTGTAAAATTTTCCAACATTTCACGAAATAACTTTTTTCACCATAGAATCATTTTACATGCTATAATACGACCTTTTCATGATTTTTTTCAACATCAGAAAAATAGCGTTTCATTGAAAAATTTCGCATACAAACTAACTTTTTTTAAAATTTTTAAACATTTCACAAATTTTTTTCACCATAAAATAATTCTACATGCTAAATACGTTCGGGTTTTCAACATCAGAAAAATTTGACGTTTTCATGATAAATTTTGACATACTATACTTTTTTTTTAAAATTTTCAACATTACAAATGACTTTTTTTACAAGATTTTAATGCTATAATACAACCGCCATGAAAAAATTGTTTCATAAAAAATTTGTAACATACTATGAATTTTTTTAAAATTTTTTACTCACACATGCTATTCACCATAAAATAATTCTACATCTATAATCCCACCCTTTTCGTGATTTTTTCAACATCAGAAAAATTTGACGTTTTCATCGATAAATTTCGACATACTATACTATACGTTTTTTTTTGTAAAATTTTCCAACATTTCACGAAATGCTTTTTTTCACCATAGAGCATTCACATCAAACACTTTTATTTTTTTTCATCAAAAAATTTGACGCTTCATCGAAAAATTTCGACATACTATACTATGATTTTTTTTTAAAATTTTTAAACTTCACGAAATGACTTTTTTCACCATAATCTTTTACATCTAAAACGCCGTTTTCATGATTTTTTTCAACATCAGAAAAATTTGACGTTTCATCAAAAATTTGAATACTAACTAGAAGCTTTTTTTTAAAATTTTTAAACATTTCACGAATGCTTTTTTTCACCATAAAATAATTCACATCTATAATACGACCGTTCTATTTCAACATCAAAAAATTTGACGTTTTCATCAAAAATTTGACATACTATACTAGCGTTTTTTTAAAATTTTCAACATTTCACAAATAACTTTTTTTCACCATAGACATTTTACATCTATAAACGCGTTCATGGTTTTTTTCAACATCAAAATTTGAACTTCATCAAAAAATTTCGACATACTATCTAGCATTTTTTTTTAAAATTTTCCAAGAGCCAAATCTTTTTTTCACCAAAGACATTTTACATCTATAATACAACCGTTCCATATTTTTTCAACATCAAAATAATTTCTTTCATCAAAAATACATACTATACTACTTTTTTTTAAAATTTTCCAACATTTCACGAAAAACTTTTTTCACCTAAATTTTTACATCATAATACCCTTCATTTTTTTTCAACATCAAAATACCATTAATTCAACAAACTTTTTTTTAAAATTTTAAACATTTCACGAAATGACTTTTTTTCACCATAAAATAATTCTACATGCTATAATACGACCGTTTTCGTGATTTTTTCAACATCAGAAAAATTTGACGTTTTCATCGAAAAATTTCGACATACTATACTATGACGTTTTTTTTTGTAAAATTTTCCAACAGTTCACGAAATGACTTTTTTTCACCACAGGATCATTTTACATGCTATAATACAACCGTTTCCATGATTTTTTTCAACATCAAAAAAATTTGATGTTTTCATCAAAAAATTTCGATATACTATACTATGAAGCTTTTTTTGTAAAATTTTTAAACATTTCACGAAATGACTTTTTTTCACCATAAAATAATTCTACATGCTATAATACGACCGTTTTCGTGATTTTTTCAACATCAGAAAAATTTGACGTTTTCATCGATAAATTTCGATCTTTTTTTTTTTTTCACATTCACGAGTTTTTCCATTTTTTTTTTTTTTTTAAATTTTTCTTTCGTTTTTCCCAATACCATCCCCCCCATTCCCCAATTTCGCATACTATACTATCTTTTTTTAAAATTTTCCAACATTTCACGAAATACTTTTTCACCATAGAATCATTTACATGCTATATACCTCTTTTTTTCCTCAAAATCCTTTTTCTTTTCAACATTCACGAAAGCTTTTTTTCACCATAGAATATTTTACATCTATAAACAACGTCCATGATTTTTTTCAACATCAAAAAAATTTGACGTTTTCATCAAAAATTTCGACATACTATACTATGACGTTTTTTTTTTTTTATTTTAAAATTTTCCAACATTTCACGAAATGACTTTTTTTCACCATAGAATCATTTTACATGCTATAATACAACTGTTTCCGTGATTTTTTTCAACATCAGAAAAATTTGACGTTTTCATCAAGAAAAAATTTCGACATACTATACTATGACGTTTTGTTTGTAAAATTTTCCAACATTTCACGAAATGACTTTTTTTCACCATAGAATCATTTTACATGCTATAATACGACCGTTTTCAATGAAATTTTTTTCAACATCAAAAAAATTTGGGCGTTTTGTGACGTTTTTTTGTAAAATTTTCCAACATTTCACGAAATGACTTTTTTTCACCATAGAATCATTTTACATGCTATAATACGATCGTTTTCATAGTTTTTTTCAACATCAAAAAACTGATGTTTTCATCGAAAAATTTCGATATACTATACTATGAAGCTTTTTTTGTAAAATTTTTAAACATTTCACGAAATGACTTTTTTTCACCATAAAATAATTCTACATGCTATAATAAGACCGTTTTCGTGATTTTTTCAACATCAAAAAAATTTGACGCTTTCATCGAAAAATTTCGACATACTATACTATGACGTTTTTTTTTTGTAAAATTTTCCCCAACAGTTCACGAAATGACTTTTTTTCACCACAGAATCATTTTACATGCTATAATACAACTGTTTCCATGATTTTTTTCAACATCAAAAAAAATTGACGTTTTCATCAAAAAATTTCGACATACTATACTATGACATTTTTTTGTAAAATTTTCCAACATTTCACGAAATTACATTTTTTCAGCATAGAATCATTTTACGTGCTATAATACGACGTTTTCATGATTTTTTTCAACATCAAAAAAATTTGACGTTTTCATCGAAAAATTTCGACATACTATACTATGACATTTTTTTTTGTAAAATTTTCCAACATTTCACAAAATGACTTTTTTTTCACCATGGAATCATTTTACATGCTATAATACAACTGTTTCCGTGATTTTTTTCAACATCAAAAAAATTTGGCGTTTTCATCGAAAAATTTCGACATACTATACTATGACGTTTTTTTTGTAAAATTTTCCAACATTTCACAAAATGACTTTTTTTCACCATAGAATCATTTTACATGCTATAATACGACCGTTTTCATGATTTTTTTCAACATCAGAAAAACTTGACGTTTTCATCAAAAAATTTCGACATGCTATACTATGACGTTTTTTTGTAAAATTTTCCAACATTTCACGAAATGACTTTTTTTCACCATAGAATCATTTTACATGCTATAATACGACGTTTTCATGGTTTTTTTCAACATCAAAAAAATTTGACGCTTTCATCGAAAAATTTCGACATACTATACTATGACGTTTTTTTTTTGTAAAATTTTCTCCAACAGTTCACGAAATGACTTTTTTTCACCATAGAATCATTTTACATGCTATAATACGACGTTTTCATGGTTTTTTTCAACATCAAAAAAATTTGACGCTTTCATCAAAAAATTTCGACATACTATACTATGACGTTTTTTTTTTGTAAAATTTTCTCCAACAGTTCACGAAATGACTTTTTTTCACCATAGAATCATTTTACATGCTATAATACAACTGTTTCCATGATTTTTTTCAACATCAAAAAAAATTGACGTTTTCATCAAAAAATTTCGACATGCTATAGTATGACGTTTTTTTGTAAAATTTTCCAACATTTCACGAAATGACTTTTTTTCACCATAGAATCATTTTACATGCTATAATACGACCGTTTTCATGGTTTTTTTCAACATCAAAAAAATTTGGCGTTTTCATCGAAAAATTTCGACATACTATTAGGGCTGTCAGTTTAACACGTTAATTAGATTAATTAATTACGCTGCAAATTAACGCGCTATAAAAATTAACGCAATTAATCATGAGTGGCAAGTCAATGCGCAAGCATTTTAAATATGGACCATTGATTGACCCGTAGGCTGCAGTGGCGTCACTTCGTACCTGCGCCACTAGTCAACAGCAGGGTGACTGACAACAGAGATGGACGCGACACAGGAGCGCGAGGCAAGCCCACTCGGACCTTTCACTCGGACTCGGACAAGGAGGAGCAGGGGCCTCTAGCCCGCTACAAAGCTGAGCCGTGCATTGAATGCATGAGTGTCCACTGGAGTGGTGGCAGCTCACCAGGAGCTGATGAACAGCTGTCCTCTCCTCCTACCTGGCTACCGCTGCCACGTCTGGGCCAGGTGAGAGACTCTTTTCACTGCAGGTCACATCATTTTCATCGTTTTCATCGAAAAATTTCGACATACTATACTATGACTTTTTTTGTAAAATTTTTATTTTTATTTTTTTTTCACGAAATGACTTTTTTTCACCATAGAATCATTTTACGTGCTATAATACGACCGTTTTCATGATTTTTTTCAACATCAGAAAAATTTGACGTTTTCATCGAAAAATTTCGACATGCTATACTATAACGGTTTTTTTGTAAATTTTCCCCATTTCTCCAAATAACTTTTTTTCTCCCCATAGAATCATTTTACATGCTATATTACGACCGTTTTCATGTTTTTTTTTAACATCAGAAAATTTGACGTTTTCATCAAAAAATTTCGACATACTATACTATGACTTTTTTTTGTAAAATTTTTAAACATTTCACAAAATTACTTTTTTTCACCATAGAATCATTTTACGTGCTATAATACGACCGTTTCCATGATTTTTTTCAACATCAGAAAATTTGACGTTTTCATCAAAAAATTTCGACATACTATACTATGACATTTTTCTTAAAATTTTTAAACATTTCACGAGATGACTTTTTTCACAAAAAAATCATTTTACATGCTATAATACAACCGTTTCCATAATTTTTTCAACATCAAAAAAATTTGACGTTTTTATCGAAAAATTTCGACATACTATACTATGACATTTTTTTGTAAAATTTTCCAACATTTCACAAAATGACTTTTTTTCACCATGGAATCATTTTACATGCTATAATACGACCGTTTTCATGATTTTTTTCAACATCAAAAAAATTTGACATTTTCATCGAAAAATTTCGACATACTATACTATGACGGTTTTTTTTGTAAAATTTTCCAACATTTCACAAAATGACTTTTTTTCACCATGGAATCATTTTACATGCTATAATACAACTGTTTCCGTGATTTTTTTCAACATCAGAAAAATTTGACGTTTTCATCGAAAAATTTCGACATACTATACTATGACGTTTTTTTTGTAAAATTTTCCAACATTTCACGAAATGACTTTTTTTCACCATAAAATCATTTGTACATGCTATAATACGACGTTTTCAAAAAAAATTTCAACATCAAAAAAATTTGGCGTTTTCATCGAAAAATTTCGACATACTATGACGTTTTTTTTGTAAAATTTTCCAACATTTCACGAAATGACTTTTTTTCACCATAGAATCATTTTACATGCTATAATACGATCGTTTTCATGGTTTTTTTCAACATCAAAAAAATTTGACGCTTTCATCGAAAAATTTCGACATACTATACTATGACGTTTTCTTTTTTGTAAAATTTTCTCCAACAGTTCAAGAAATGACTTTTTTTCACCATAGAATCATTTTACATGCTATAATACAACTGTTTCCATGATTTTTTTCAACATCAAAAAAAATTGACGTTTTCATCAAAAAATTTCGACATACTATACTATGACATTTTTTTGTAAAATTTTCCAAGATTTCACGAAATGACTTTTTTTCACCATAGAATCATTTTACATGCTATAATACGACGTTTTCATGATTTTTTTCAACATCAAAAAAATTTGACGTTTTCATCGAAAAATTTCGACATACTATACTATGACATTTTTTTTTGTAAAATTTTCCAACATTTCACAAAATGACTTTTTTTTCACCATGGAATCATTTTACATGCTATAATACAACTGTTTCCGTGATTTTTTTCAACATCAGAAAAATTTGACGTTTTCATCGAAAAATTTCGACATACTATACTATGACGTTTTTTTTGTAAAATTTTCCAACATTTCACGAAATGACTTTTTTTCACCATAGAATCATTCTACATGCTATAATACGACGTTTTCAAAAATTTTTTCAACATCAAAAAAATTTGGCGTTTTCATCGAAAAATTTCGACATACTATACTATGACGTTTTTTTTGTAAAATTTTCCAACATTTCACGAAATGACTTTTTTTCACCATAGAATCATTTTACATGCTATAATACAACCGTTTCCATGATTTTTTTCAACATCAAAAAAATTTGACGTTTTCATCAAAAAATTTCGACATGCTATAGTATGACGTTTTTTTGTAAAATTTTCCAACATTTCACGAAATGACTTTTTTTCACCATAGAATCATTTACATGCTATAATACACCGTTTTTTTTTTAAAAAAAATTTGATTTTCATAAAAATTTAATACTATTAGGCTGCAGTTAACACGTTAATTAGATTAATTAATTACGCTGCAAATAACGCGCTATAAAAATTAACGCAATTAATCATGAGTGGCAAGTCAATGGAAGATTTAAATATGGACCATTGATTCATTTAAGGGGATTAAACAGAGATGGAGGACAAGGAGGGAGGAAGCACTCGGACATTTCACTCGACTAGGACAGGAGCCGGGGCCTCAGCCCCAAAGCATTAAAAAAAATCAAGGGGGATCAAGAGAAAATTTCTTTCCTCCTACCTCTACCTCCACTCTGGGCCAGGTGAGAGACTCTTTTCATGTCAGGTAACATATTTTCATGTTAATTAATTAATTAATTACTACTTACTATGCTTTTTTTGCAAAATTTTTATTTTTTTTTTTTTCACGAAATGACTTTTTTTCACCATAGAATCATTTTACGTGCTATAATACGACCGTTTTCAGATTTTAACATCAGAAAAATTAACGCAATTAATCAAAAATATGTTTTTTTAAAATTTTCCAACATTTCACGAAATGACTTTTTTTCACCATAGAATCATTTTACATGGTATAATACGACCGTTTTCATGGTTTTTTTCAACATCAGAAAATTTGACGTTTTCATCAAAAAATTTCGACAACTAACATCTTTTTTTTGTAAAATTTTTAAACATTTCACAAATTACTTTTTTTCACCATAGAATCATTTTACGTGCTATAATACGACCTTTTCCTTTTTTTTTTTCAACTCAAAAAAATTTTGACTTTTTCTCCAAAAAATTTCGACATACTATTTGGGCTGTCAGTTTAACACGTTAATTAGATTAATTAATTACGCTCCAAATTAACGCGCTATAAAAATTAACGCAATTAATCATGAGTGGCAAGTCAATGCGCAAGCATTTTAAATATGGACCATTGAGTGACCCGTAGGCTGCAGTGGCGTCACTTCGTACCTGCGCCACTAGTCAACAGCAGGGTGACTGACAACAGAGATGGACGCGACACAGGAGCGCGAGGCAAGCCCACTCGGACCTTTCACTCGGACTCGGACAAGGAGGAGCAGGGGCCTCTAGCCCGCTACAAAGCTGAGCCGTGCATTGAATGCATGAGTGTCCACTGGAGTGGTGGCAGCTCACCAGGAGCTGATGAACAGCTGTCCTCTCCTCCTACCTGGCTACCGCTGCCACGTCTGGGCCAGGTGAGACTCTTTTCACTGCAGGTAACATCATTGAAAAGAAGAAGGCAGCCTCACACTCACACAATGTAAACAAGCTTGTTTGTCTGAGCAACTGGCTCAAGGACACATCGAGTTGTCTGTTGTCAGTTCCTGTAACGTTAGCTGACCCTTTTAAAGGAAATGCTGTTGGCATCTTGCTATTGATGTTGCCTTATTTAGAGGCATGTTATACTATTCATTTTGAATTGCTGTATTGAGTCAGCTTTAGTATTCATTTTGATTGAGAGTCTGCTTATGTGCCTACTTGAGACTCAGCCTTATTTTATTTCTGAATTTTATTTATTTTATTTAACTGTATTTGTATTGCATTTTTGAGAAATGCACCTGGCCTAATTGGTTTGCTGATGTGCTTGACCTTTTTTCTTTTGAATTTCATTCATAAAGCACACTTAACCAATAAAAATGTGGATTTCAAATCTTCTCTTCTTGGTGTATTCTATTGATTAGTCATGCACTACAATTTTGTAATGTCCTAGAATTCAAATTCTTTATTTGGGGGCCTTTAGCAGGTATGAGATTAAAATGTGATTAATTAGATTAATTAATTACAAATCCTGTAATTAATTAGATTAATTTTCTTAATCGCCTGACAGCACTACATACTATACTACATTTTTTTTGTAAAATTTTCCAACATTTCCTGAAATGACTTTTTTTCCACCATAGAATCATTTTACATGCTATAATACGACTGTTTTCAAAAAATTTTTCAACATCAAAAAAATTTGGCGTTTTCATCGAAAAATTTCGACATACTATACTATGACTTTTTTCTTAAAATTTTTAAACATTTCACGAAATGACTTTTTTTCACCATGGAATCATTTTACATGCTATAATACGACCGTTTTCGTGATTTTTTTCAACATCAGAAAAATTTGACGTTTTCATCGAAAAATTTCGACATACTATACTATGACGTTTTTTTTGTAAAATTTTCCAACAGTAAAATTTTCCAACATATTCACGAAATGACTTTTTTTCACCATAAAATAATTCTACATGCTATAATACCTTTTCGTTTTTTTTTCAACATCAAAAAATTTGACGCTTTCATCGAAAAATTTCGACATACTATACTATGACGTTTTTTTTTTGTAAAATTTTCTCCAACAGTTCAAGAAATTTTTTTTTCACCATAGAATCATTTTACATGCTATAATACAACTGTTTCCGTGATTTTTTTCAACATCAGAAAAATTTGACGTTTTCATCAAAAAATTTCGACATGCTATACTATGACGTTTTTTTGTAAAATTTTCCAACATTTCACGAAATGACTTTTTTTCACCATAGAATCATTTTACATGCTATAATACGACGTTTTCATGGTTTTTTTCAACATCAAAAAAATTTGCGCTTTCATCGAAAAATTTCGACATACTATACAATGAGGTTTTTTTTTTGTAAAATTTTCTCCAACAGTTCACGAAATGACTTTTTTTCACCATAGAATCATTTTACATGCTTTTATTCCACTTTTTTCCTTGTTTTTTTCAACATCAAAAAAATTTGACGTTTTCATCAAAAAATTTCGACATGCTATACTATCGTTTTTTTGTAAAATTTTCCAACATTTCACGAAATGACTTTTTTTCACCATAGAATCATTTTACATGCTATAATACGACCGTTTTCATGGTTTTTTTCAACATCAAAAAAATTTGGCGTTTTCATCGAAAATTTCCACCATCCTTTCTATTACGTTTTTTTGTAAAATTTTCCAACATTTCACGAAATGACTTTTTTTTCACCATAGAATCATTTTACATGCTATAATACGATCGTTTTCATATTTTTTTCAACATCAAAAAACTGATGTTTTCATCGAAAAATTTCGATATACTATACTATGAAGCTTTTTTTTTAAAATTTTTAAAAATTTCACAAAATGACTTTTTTTCACCATAAAATAATTCTACATGCTATAATAAGACCGTTTTCGTGATTTTTTCAACATCAAAAAAATTTGACGCTTTCATCGAAAAATTTCGACATACTATACTATGACGTTTTTTTTTTTGTAAAATTTTCCCCAACAGTTCACGAAACTTTTTTTCACCACAGAATCATTTTACATGCTATAATACAACTGTTTCCATGATTTTTTTCAACATCAAAAAAAATTGACGTTTTCATCAAAAAATTTCGACATTTATTTTATTATTTTTTTTTTATTTTTTTTCCATTTTTCAAAATTTTTTTTTTTTTCCATATATTATTTTTTCTTCCTTTATTTCAACTTTTTTTTGATTTTTTTCAACATCAAAAAAATTTGACGTTTTCATCGAAAAATTTCGACATACTATACTATGACATTTTTTTTTGTAAAATTTTCCAACATTTCACAAAATGACTTTTTTTCCCATGGAATCATTTTACATGCTATAATACAACTGTTTCCTATTTTT